>VZTB01012671.1:522027-662882 GCA_013397245.1 Thryothorus ludovicianus
CCTGGCGGCTGCCGGGGGCTCCGCGCGGGGCCCGCGTGGCGTTGCCGTGGCACCGCCGGCAGCGCGCCGGCCCTCGCGTCACCGCCGGGGTCGGGAGGGCCCAGTCCGGGCAGGGTGGCCTTACCATCTCCGTTACACCTGCGCCGCCCCAAGAGCGCCCCCAGCAGCAAGCTGACATCTAGCCATGGCTAAGGACCTAAAGATTCTGGTGAGCACGGGAAGCGCCCGTGAGCTGCAGGACAAGCTGGAGAGCTGGCAAAGGGAGTTCGAGGTGAGTCCTGGCGCTCCTCGGCAGCGGCCGCCGCTCGGCGTTCCACGGGCCGGTTGGGGACACTGCCCCGCACGAGCACCCAGTTAGCGCATTTTTAACACTTTTTAAGCACCCACAGATTCGGCTGTGTGGGTTTTTGTCCATGACAAGGTTCCCTAAAACGACAGTAGGGGGTTAAAAGTGAGGTTTGAGCGTTAGCGGCTGTCTTAAGAAGAGAACGTTAGAGTAAAAGATGGGCAGGTGGAGGGGCCGGAGTGCGGTTGTGCTCGGCAGGGGCCGGCGGAGGCCCAGCAACGGTTGGGACGAGGAGAGGAGGCGGGGTGCGGGAAGGGAGAGCGGGGTATCCGGCATGGCAAAATGCCGGGGAAACCTGCGAGAGCCGAGGGGCTGCGGAACAGCCTGCGGGAAGAGGAGAAGGCTGCAGATGGCTGTAGTGGAATACATGGAGGAGTAATAAGAAACTGAGGAGGTGAAACAGTGCAAGTGAGAAGGTGTAAGATTAGGGAAAGACGAGGCGAAGGAACACGAGACTTGACAGCTGTGACTTTACTCGTGCACTCCCAGGTTTCTGTACCTTCAGGATAGTTGTAACCACCTACTATGTGCTGTGGTTGGTGAGAAAAGAGATGCAGAGTTTTCAGGGGAAATCAATTATTTGCTTTTATTTCATGGTTGGATAGGAGTTACAGTTACATAGGCAGTGTAGCTCTCTGCAGGATTCATGTCAAAGGAGAGTTTTAAGGAGTTTGAGAGTAGTTGATAAAGCTACCACAGAGGAGGCCAGAGGAGGAACCTTCAAAATCCTGCAAATGGATGGTGGAGGTACACCTTAGGAGGGCTGAGCAGCAGTGAGTGCTGACCTCTCCATTGTAAATTGGCTGGGAATGCTCTTTCAAGTCTTGGGAAATGAAGATGAACAGTTTCAGGCTGCTGTTGCAGAAAAAGGAGCTGGCAGATGGAAACACGGTGATATGTTGCTGTAATGAGCTGGAAAAATGCACTTTGTAGCCGTGTTCTTGTGGAGGTGAACGGGTTGACTGCGCTCCCCAAGGCCCAAGGCAAGCATATTGCAGCAGTCAAAACACAAGCTGCTGGGGGCATGGGTGGGAATTTCAGCTGTTTCGGAAGCTTGTAGAAACCATATGGTTTCATTAAAACCTCAAGACCTAGAGGGTGATCTATGTGGAAGGTGATACCCAGGTTACAGTTAAAGATTAAGGAAGCAGGTACAAAGTGTGTATTCTCCTGGCAGGTGCAGTAGAATCCTGGACAGATTAACCCCATCGACTCCTTTTCAACATTTCATTTGCTGAAAGTGAGCTGTTTCCTTGGCATAATACTGGGTTTTGCTCTTTTATTAGTATATGTTTCAGTTTGCAACTCTTAAAAATCAGGTGAAATTGCATGGAGGCTTCACGTGACTGCTGACAAAGCAAGATAAGAGCCTTGTATGTATTAGTTCAGCTAATATGGAAAACCAGATTTTGGATTATTTTTTTAATCCAACAGTCTGCTAGATCATTATTTTAATAACTGTTGAAAGATTTTAACTCAGATTCACAATTTCTGTGAATCTCCTTTTGGAGACGCTTGTGGTTGCAGGGTCTTTGTAATGGAAAAGGAGTAAGTTTTCTCAAGTGGTGAATTAACGGGGTCATAGACATACTGATATCTTGTTCATTTACCTATTAAAAATGTGAACCTGAAAAAATGAGTATTCTACTGGATCCAGTAAGAATAAGTTGAGAAGGCGTAAATAAAGGGGGGGAAAATGCCATGATTGTAACAGGAATAACTTTAGGTCAGAAAGCCCACACAGATGTAGTAATGCACATTAATTTACAGATGAATACAGCTGGTGAAAATATGAGCCGATGCTGTGAAATATTAGAACTGAACACTGCGATTCAAAAGAAGCTCTACTCAATTCTCAATGATGCATCTCAAGACGGTAAATCAGTGCCTTGTCTAATTATTAATTACACACGTTTCACATGTGGTATTTTTTCCAACTCTGTCTCTTTCAGTAAGTGTTCTCACCATTTCTTAATGTATGTGTTTTCTTAGATACTATTTTTGAAGGAACAATAAAAAGCTGTGTCCCGTGTACACCCTGTCCTAGCATATGCTGTGATTCTTCAGGAAACACCACTCAGGTGTGTAAGAATCTTATTTTAAGGGAATAGAACTAAGTGAATTTATACCTGCAGAAAAGCTTTAATGACTTTCTGTTAATATTAGCCTCCCTCTCATATTTTACTTAATGAAATGTGTCCTTAGTGGAGACACCTATGGAGACGACCATGCTATTGTGGAGGAATTTGCTTTTTACAAAAAGCAAATTCTGTTATTATACTGCTTTCCTTTTCTAGGTAAAGATTTGCCATGTTTACATTTGCATAGACATCATAGAAGTATTTATGCCATATCTCTTTTAGAAAAAACAACACTGTGAAAATGCATATGTAAGCTGAAGGTGTGCATAAATTTCATGCATTAAAATCTGTGAGCTTCTTTTATTTATATTTTTTAAAGAAAAAAAATGCTTAAGAATATCTTAACATTATATTATTTCCTGAAGTGTAAAAAAAAAGAAGTGCTTAGGCATGTCATGATACCACCATGCTCCTGCCATGATATTTGGGGTTTGTGTGTATTTGGTATGTATTTACTGAGGGGTTGTAATACTAACCATTTGGCAGAAAAGACAGAGATGTTGTGTCTTTCTGTTTCAAAAGAAAATAAGAGAGTTGGCTAATTCAGACTAGGGGAAGATCTTCAAGATCCTGAGATTTGACAGTGATGTCTCCATGTTCTTTGGTTTCTCATTTTTACACCTGCTCTGTCAAAGTTTTTCACAATTAAAATAGGACAAATAAAAAGTGATATCCCTTAAGGGTCAGAGTGTAGTATAATGCAGGAGTGGAGTTCTGACAAAACCCCCCCAAAATATAAAATGACGATGCTATTAAATGACAGTACAGCAGTTACAGATTTGTCATTTCTTGTGATATTTAAAATTAAAAGGAAAACCTGTGCACAGTTACTTACTTAATTCTAGTACCAGCAGGCCATTCTGTGGGTTGTTAAAGGCAGCTGCCTGTGTAATAGTGTGCTTTCTGGAATGACAGTGCTTGCCTCCTGTGTTCTAATAACTTTTTCTGTTATTTTGTGTACATGAATTCAAAGTTTACTTCAGTTGGTGATGTAATCAATAAGAAGTTGACTAACTGAGAAAAATCAACTGTGCAACACATTTGCAAAACGCTTTGTTCTGATGATTCAGGCAGTAAGTTTGCATATACAGACCTTCCGTAATCTCTACCATGAGTTATAAAATAAGTGAATATTTTTCTTTATATAATTGAGTCTTTGTTTGGTGTGCCTGAAAGGTATTGCTTATGTCTCAGAGAGAATGCAATTGTTTTTGTTCCCAATTTCTTTAGGAATGGTCATTGCTGAAATATTTAGAAATACTTCTGCCCATAATACTATAGTACTTTGCAGAGGGAATCTGTAAGGTAGAACATTCAAGCAGTGTGACTTCATTTCCTGGTAGGATTCAAATGGGGGACGTCTACACCTGAGAGATTTGGACAGCAATTGTCGACTGCAAGAACTGGAGGAAAAACTAGCTGAAGCTCGTGCACAGCTCTGCCAGATGGAACAAGAGTAAGGAAATTAACTACAATTCCTTTTGTTTACTTTTTGTTTTTCAATGAGCCACATTTTTTCCCTTGACATCTATAATTTCTGGCCTAAAACCTGAGTTTCAAAATGCATCTGGGCTCTGTATCTGTGTGTGTGTATCCAAACTGGGGTTCAAATGATACATGCCACATTCATAAATTGGCATGGTAGGTTCTGGCAGAGGTGTTGGAAAACATGCCAGTATTCCACATTAAAAGGTTTTATATAGTCCGTGGCAATCCCCTGTGGAGTTATAGTCTCTGAAATGTTGCATCCTGAGCAAACCCTGAATAAAAAATCAATTGAGTAGCTATAGTGTAACATTTATTGAAGGACTTACAATGTGTCACTATTAATTATGCAATGTAATTAATATGTAAATATCTGAGAAGATAAAAGCCAGTGTTGTAAACTGGATGAAGAGAGTTGGATTTCCAAATAAGTGACTAGGCCTGAGCAATTTTTGCATAATTGTATAAAACATATTTTGTGGAGCACTATAATATAAAAATTACTAAATTGCTTCAGATGCAATTTGTGCAGTTATTACCAGTTCTGGGGCCATTTAAGAGTTAGCTCCAAGTAGCAGACACATTATCATGCGTCCTGTTAGTTTGAGAGCAATGAATGTTCACAAGTCTTGGGTCAGTACATTAAGTGGTATAATTTCATGCCCTTGCTAAGTGATTCCAAGAATACTGATTTGGATTTTCCCCATGCCTATTTCTAGAATCCCAAATCTACTTTTCTTTCCCAGTTTGCAGGAAACCCCTTTTGCTCTTCTAGGTTCTTCTTTTCAGGATTAGGGTTAAAAGCAAGCACAGGAGGTCAAGTTCATGTTCGGGCTTCGTTGTTTATTGTTATCTAAGTTACAGCTTCACTAACTGTGAGTGCTTCTGCATGCTATATTAACAAGGCAAAAATGGAGATCACTGGGAGAAGCTTCAAGGTCCTTTAAGCCTAAACGACCCAATTATGCGATGCCAACAAATGTATTTTAATTTTAAACCCAATAGCCAGTCGCTCATGTCCCACACTGCGGAATTTCTTAACCAATCATACAAAATCACCCAAACTTGTGAACAAGGAGAAGAAGACTACGCCCTAAATCCTCCATCTTGTTACATATATATTATTTTAAACAGCCACCTTAAATTCTAAATTTCTCACCCTGTGATATAACACACTTCTACTCAGCTACACATCCACAGACTCAATACTGTCACTCAATTTTGGAAACCTTTCCCAAGGTCTCCTGTCAAATGCAGTATATTTTTGTGGATCATTCCCTGTTAGCACAGAAAGTCTGAAATCCTCTGTATCCTGGGTTCCGACACCAGTTGTCTTTTATTGCAGAATTCCTTAGCTCTCTTTTACTACTATTCCTGCTAAAAATCTTTCCTGAAAGAGCTGACTAAGGATGGAACTGGGCAGTCTTTCCTTTTAGCAGATGTTGCTGGCCTTATTACCTGTGGTCATCTCAGTCAGTCTGCTCCTTAAAAAAGTGGAACAAGAATCTTGTTAATTGATAAGTGTTAGAACTTTGTTGGTTCAGGTCCTCAAAAATCTCACCAAGGTCCTCCAGTAAAGAAAAGGAAGGATGGAGTGAATACCTTCAAAATAAATAGAAAACATTTTTTTTTTTTTCTTTCCACTTTTGGTAAGAAGAAAGCAACATTAATACTGGTGTTTGGAGGGAAAGCAGAGATGTTGGGATAGTTTTTAATACTAAGTGAGAGTAAAGGACAGAATATAAACTCGCTTCAGTGGTTGTCTGCCAGTCTTTGAGAAACACTCCTTTTGGGGACAACAGGAGAGGAATTGTTAGCTTTATATTTTACTTGATACACCTATGACTTTGACTGTCTAATATATTACAGCAAAGAAAAGAGCCCAAAACTTGATAGAAGAAAATACCTAGGTTTTTAATCTCTAGGAAAGAAAACTCAGCTGGTTTAGTTCACATTTTAAATATGAGAAAGAAATAGTTTCTTTTAGACCTGATCGTCTGAGCTAGTGTAAGGACGCCAAATGTTACCCAGTGAATTTTCCTATAGCACAGAGTGCCATATCCACTCTCCTGCCATAATATACTTACACAATTTAAAGTAAGATTAAGGGTCTGCTTTGTTTCATTTGCTTTTAAATTCTTGATTTTTCCTGTATTTCAGCATAAGGAAAAGCATGCTGAAATTATTGAGCAAGCATAAGGAGCTTGCTCAATAATTTTCCTCTTTTTTCTGCTCCTGTTGTTTGATGATGGGGATTAATTGGTAGATAGTTTACATAGATAGAAGGACATCTTATGACTGACTGTTCTGTGTGATTAAGTCTGAAGGCTTCCAGTATTGAAGACTGCAAAACCTTGAAGAGGTTACAGCAACTGAATGACTGTGAGCAGCAGATTCAACTATTGCAGGATGAGATTTCCCTCCTGAATGGCCAAAAGTGTGTTCTACAGAGCAGGTAGAGGCCTTACTCAGATATCATAGAAATTGGTCTTGTTAGGTAGCATGAATTTCCTCCTCATTTGAAATTGAAGTATAAACAAAAGCTAAGCTATTTTACTTTGTTATGAAGGAACATAAACTCTTTAGATTATTTCTTCTAGTGCCTAAATATTTTATTTTAAAGCAACTATGTTACATTTCAGACAAAACAGCAAATAATGCAGCTTTACAAAATACATAGAGAGCAACTGTATGGAATAAAAAGAGAGTTTTTTTGTTGATGAATCCTCTTATAAAATGTTCTGCCCTGTAATTGTATAGTGTTCAATTTTCAGTTGTTTGACTTTAGCAGTACTCTTCAGTGGTACTGAAAGAGGAAAAAATCTCCAAAATATTGCTACTTAGAAGTGTGTTTCCTAGGAACAAAGTGCTTGGCTACACATGCTTTAGGAATAACTTTACTTTTACCATTTATGCCTTAGCCCATAAAACATATTGATGAAAATGCCTTCATCTTAGATTAACCAGTTGCAGCTTCTTTAATTACGTTAGCTCATAATCTCACATTATCCTTGTAAAAATTAAACTGACAAAAAATAATCTGCCTTAAGGAAAAACATCTGAAGCTGGTAAGGTGACGTGAAGCCTCTTTGTGTGTTGTAGGCTTTCACGGACCTGCCCTCCTCCGTGCTGCAAGCCCTGTGACCCCTGCAAGCCCTGTGACCCCTGCAAGCCCTGTGACCCCTGCAAGCCCTGCTGCAAACCCTGCAAGCCCTGCTTCGAACCCTGCAAGCCCTGTGACCCCTGCAAGCCCTGCTTTGACCCCTGCAAGCCCTGCTTCGACCCCTGCAAGCCTTGCTTCGACCCCTGCAAGCCTTGCTTCGACCCCTGCAAGCCTTGCTGCAAACCCTGCAAGCCTTGCTGCAAACCCTGCAAGCCTTGCTGCAAGCCCTGCAAGCCCTGCAAGCCCTGCAAGCCTTGCTGCCTTCCCCTGAAGAGCTGCATGGAGAGCTGCTGTCCTTCCCCGCCCAAGTCGGGCTGCACTACCCGGCGCGCCTTCCTCATCGCCCGCTTTAACTTCATTTATGCTAAAGAGCGCTTGGATGCAGAGTGCGTCCTGAGGCCGTACATCTGTGACTTGGAGACGGTGCAGAGGATAATATATACTACAGTTGTGGTGAGAAAGAAGTAGTATTTCTTGTTTTACAGGCTGGAGATGTGTTGTAAAATACTATATCTGCATTGGATTAAATTGTGGGTAAATTAGCATTTCTGTCAAGTGCAGAGAAGAAAAGCTTTCTTTTATAATTTTGATTTCTTTTTTCTTCCCCTCACACTTCTATATTGAACTCTCAATGTAGTGTCCTGCCTGACCTGTCCCAAGATTGGAGCAGGGTCAGTGATTTATCATACAGGTACTAAAAGAAGACTGATTTGGTCTGAAAAGTAGATGATGTCTGCAGTGATCAACATTGCCTTAGTTAGAAAAATTCTTTTGAGAATGCTGTATTAGATAACTACAACACTACAAAGCTAAAAATCTTTCCATATTATGCTTTCCTCATGCTTGTAGCTATGTGCTTTTTTTAGTTTAATTGGGTCCCTTGAAACCACTTAGATACCCCAAAATTACCGTGGACTCAGTTGGAGGAAAGTTGCTTTCATTTTTTCTGTATTGAATATTTTATTTTTTTTAATAAAAATGATGTAACACATACCTGTGTTAGAGTGGTAGCATCTCTTAATGTGTGTAATCCCAAGCACATTTAACTTACTGAAGATTTTTTTCTTTCAACTGTGATTCAGTTTACACTCTCCAATTCAACCTCTTTTCCCAACAAACGAGGTGTTCCTGTCTTACCTATTAGGCTGTGACACATAAATGCTGTTACTCATGATGTCTTTGAATGTGATTGCATTGATCATGGGTGTGTGATGGAATCCTGTGCAAGTGTGCAAGTATAGAAGGTTAGGTGGGAAGCTTTTCAATCTTATCTTCTCCAAATAAATTATATTCAATCAGAGAATTCCTTCCAATGAGTAAACTTTCTCCTTTACAGCAGTGTATTATATTCCTCCTTATTATGGTGATAGTGGGTTAAGTTAATTTTCTCAGGTAACTGAGAAAAAATAATCTTGGTCTCCTGTATTTAACTAGATGTTCTTTATGTTTGCAGGAGTGTTTCCGTGCAGCAAAGATGGCCTTCTGGAAGATCAAAGTAGGTGTAAAAGAGACTTTGGCTATGGATCACTGTGCGGGAGCTGCCTCACTTGAATGTGCTGCCCTGAATTATATAGCTTGCCACAAGGATCTATATGATGTTTGTTGCAGCGTGCAGGTAAGTCAAGGGCAGTGGGGAAGTGATGTGGTGATCTTTCAGGAGCAAGTAAATTCAGAATATGTGAACTAGAAGTGCACTGTTACCTGAAGGAGAAAAAAGTTACTGTATGGACTTTGTCTTGTAGCAGTTTACTTTCCAGAACAATATTGCTAGGACTGGTATATGTATGACTTAGTAGTAGCTTGTTTTATTTGTATATAGCAGCACATTCTTTCTGAAGGTATTGTTTTCTGGAATAGTTTAGGGCAACATTACTATGAGCTTTCTGTATGGATTTTTAAATGTAGAAAGCTGAGAGGCATATTTAGGGGGGATTTCTGTGCTTGTGAATAAAATTGTTAGTGAGTCCAAATTACTCATGTATGTTTATTTTCAGGAGGTAATTTGCTGCTTGAGCAAGAACCCAAAGCTTCCATGTCCAGGAAATTTTGATTTCGCTTGCATCGAACCTTTGATTCGAGACTTGTGCTGTTTGGCTTTTGAAATGCAGACAGTCATGCCTCCTCTTGAAATTTCCTTTGGTGTTGATGGAGAATGTTTCAATAAGACCATGTAAGAAATCTTTATATTCAGTCAGATTCTTACCATTAAAGGTTGTGTAGTCTACCCTTTTCCTAATTCATGGAAAAGTTCAAGATTGCTAGACCTTAATTTGGGGCAAAAAACCCTGGCCTGTAGTGAATTTGGTATGTCTCTAAGGTTTAGGATAGTGTATAAATACCAGCATGTACACAACCATTAACAATTTTTTTTTTTTTAGTGAACAGCAGAGCAGTTTTCTGGATAAAATTCAGTCTCAAGAGCATATTTAATATATCATTTAAGAAGAAAATGATCATCAGCTTTCCCTGTTTAGTCTCTACCTTCCTTTTTTAAACCTTTGCTCCTCTTGACTGGTCTGTTCTGTAAAAGTTACGTTGACTGAGATCTGGCAGTTGGTCTTACCAGGATCATCAACATGTTTGCTGCAACCTCAAGACTGTGGCTGCTGTACAACATAGTATTAATATGCTCCCATCTCTTCTGGTTTAGAGCTGAGCAAACCCAAAACTGCCTGTTAAAAATGGGAATTTTCTTAAAAAAAAAATCACACCATGACATGATTTTTCTTTTTTCTATAGGGCCAAGCTGCTTTTTTAGCAGGCAAAGAATTGTAGGGTGCTTCCATGTTGTCTAGAAAATTAATGGGATTGATAGGATATGAAAGATGGTCTCAAAAGTAAAAAGCCTTACATCACTAAGAAGGTTTCTAGTAATAATTTAGAATAGAATGGAACCGAAGTGGTGAAGAACTTGAGAAGTCAAGGAGAGAAATAAAGAAGATGAAAGTAGACTGTGGACTGGAGAGTGCAAAGTCCTACAGGACTACTCAATGATCCTATCCAAATACAGGACAATTAGCTTTTGACACTCAAAGCTACTGGCTAAATTAAGAAGCACCAACACTGTGGTATGGTCTTGGAGTGCTTTCTCCACCTACTTGGTGTGTATGGCTTTAAGAAACCACTTGTAATATGTTTTTGTGTGCTGCTGTGGGAGACACATACATCTGTCTGTCTGTCTAGATAAATGTGGCATATGTATATGTTTACATGTATAGCATGTATATGTGGTACACAGAGCTGGAGCAAAACTTGCAGAAATTAAAATATCTGTTTTTTATGTGAGATAGCATTCTATACAGGGCTAGCAAACATCATTTAACCCTGTGCCTTGCTTTGTGCCTCTGGTTACGACCTTGTTTTACATAACTTGCTATTGTAATATATTACTAAGGTATAGATGCCTGACATTTAAAAAATTTTTGTTGTTTGGTGTTTGTTTTGAGTTTTAATCCATAAAGCCATATGTGTTATTTAGCCAATATTCCAGACTTAGAGAGGTAGTGTATATATATCTCTGAATTAATTTTTCATAGCTAAAATGTCACTGTTTCATTATCAATATATGAGGATCTTGCTAATCAAGTTGCCTCATGTCTCATAAGATACAAGGATGTAACTTTATAGTTGAGTATTTCTGTAATATCCATTATAGGGGACTTGTTTTTGCAAGATATTCCAGGAAGAGGGGATGACTCTGTCTGCCAAATTGCTGCTCAGAAGGTTTAATCTGTCAGTGGACACAGGGGCCCCACAGGGGTTTGTGTGAGGCTTATGCAAAAATTTAGGTCTAGTGGCCTTCTGAAGTGTGACATGGCTTTATTAGAATGTCTGTCAGTATAAGTAAACAGTACATTCTGCTAAGTTTGTCTTCCAAGTCCTCTTCTTTTACGGGATCACATATTCCACTTAAAATGTGGAAAGATATGAGAGCTGTAGCTACTTTTTATCAGCACGGATGATCTGAAACATATTTATGGCACTTACATGCAGATGTTTCATATACTGTTTGTTTCAACAGGTACTATCGTAGCTGTGACTCAGACTTCTCAGCTCCCTTTGTGGCCTATCACGTCTGGCCTGCTCTGATGGAAGGTGGTTGTGTAGTTGTGAAGGGAGAGGTAGTCACTAAAAAAATGGTTATGGTAAGTATTTTGTTAAAGAAATATGTTAAAGGTGTTGCATTTTACTGATGTATTATCAATATTGTATCACAATGGTTTAGCCCCTGTAATGTCAAGTTTCCTCCCTCACCTCCCAGCCTTCCCCTCACCTCCTCAGGTAAAAACCCCTCCTCTCCCATCAATTGTCTCCCATTGGCCAAAGCTCCCAGTCCCCTCTCTCCCCAAGGTATAAAGGTGAACGATACCGTGTCCGGTCTCTTTTGCTCTCTTCTTTGCTCATCCTGACTCTCCTCTCTGTCATCCTTCTTTCTTTCTGCCCCCTGCCCCCCTTTTTTACAGCTCGTGGCATCTCTTTTCCTCCTCCCACTCTCCCTGCCCCCTCAAGACTTATTCCCTAATAAACTCTTATGACTTCACTATGAGAAGAGCACTGAGCTATCTCTCATTTCCAACCACCTTAGTGTCCTTGGTGAATTTGCCCCAGAGTTTGAGCTAGCCGGGCTCAACTCTATCATTAAGGGCAGTTTCATCAAAAGGAAGTCAGTGGATTTCAACTTTCTTTTTAAAATTTAAAAAGAGAAGTTTTGAACTGTTCCCTATGTGGGTGGAGTAGTATATCAAATATCAATTAGACTTTTGTGCCTCATCCTGTATATGGGATGAATAATTCCATTTTCCTTAATGTATTAATTATGCAGATGTATGGTTGTTGTCAGAGCCTGTTCTAAGGAGAAAGCTCACTGTATTTCCTCTCTGTCCTCAAACCTCGTCTCCAGCATCGCAAATCTGTTTTCAGGGTCTGTCTTTATTAAACTTTCTCTCTCAGAAGTGGTTTGTCAAACTCTTCTCTTGTAGTGTCCTCGCAGATGCAGAGTTAGAAGCAGAAGCTGCAGCTGTGGCCGTCCTCTCCTGCCTGGTCAAGTAAGCCTCAGCTGCATGTTTGTAGTCTTAACAGCATCAAGTATTTTAACTAGGAATGTAGGCAGCCTGTTAAAAATGCTGATCTACCACAAGTACATTTTAACACTGGGAATAAATAAATGCCTTTGCTTGATGGTCTTGAATGAGTGAAGCTGAACTGACAGATATTTATTGCCTGGTATAGTAATGGCAGAGATATTATATGAGAAGCATATATTTGTTAAATTCTCAGAGATATCAACTCTGTATCTTGGAATGCTTTCCCCCTACTCCCCTTGCTTTAGTGCCCTTTTGAATAAATAATTGCATCATCTGGAAGTGTTTCAGTCATTTTGGAAAACATAAACAACACAAAGTTCCTGACTCCTGGTATTAGTAACCTAAATTTACTCCTGATTTACTAAATGCATCAAAGGAGCAGAAAGTAAGTGTAGAGCAGGAAAGGAAGGTGGTACAAATAAAATATGTGAAACTTTATCAGAGTTCTGCATATGGTATGGTTACAAAACATTTTTAATTATATATTTTAAAAATGTGTATATTTTTCTAATTGTTAGCCCATTTTATTAAATGGATATAGGTGCCCTCAACTTTAAATGTGAATATTGAAAATGTGAGAGGCTTTGAGTAGGGCTCACTTTTTTTTGTGTGTGCAGGCTGTGGAAAAAAAGCTAGGAAGTTGTGGAACTTGACTTTGTAACAGTAGAGCTGCACTAATATACATGTGCAAATTTTCTGAATGTTAATGGGTCCCCAGGTGGCTTTCTTGGGTACAGTTCTTTAGCACACCTGATTTTCCTTTTCTGTTTGTCTTGCAGGTGACTCGAAGCCGCAGTCTTTCAACAGTGAGGAGCAAAGCTTCAAGTAAGTGGGCATATTGGTTCCTAGTGACTCGTGGTTTTCACATTAAGCCCTTGAACACTTTAACAAAGGAACAAATGAGCATGTTGAACATCTTTGATTCTAAAGTACTTGCCCATGTCTTATTTTTAAATTGGGTAGCCCTTTTCTTAATGTGTGGAAAAAGGCTAAGATTTCAGATTTGGAGGAGAGCTTGTTTTTTCACTCTACTTGGACCATTGTCATGGTTTCTCTCTGCTGGTTGCCTTCACTGTGGCCAGTGCTGTAGTAAATAAAACTTGCTTCCTTCCCTACAAGAGAGACAGTTTGCAGCTGCACACCTGCTGGCTTCTTGCCTTTTAAATTCCAAGGAGATAGCTAAGTGGTGACAGTGAAATGAGGGATTTCAAGCAATATGAATGTGTGTTGATCTCAAAGCCATCCCAGTTTAGAGATTTAGAAAATATAGTTGCACTGAAATGTACCTTTTTCTTCCATAGAATGCTAACTGAACATATTCCGGCGGTGCAGTCCATCTGGATTCAACAACTTTGCTGGTGCCTTTTCTCTTCAGCAATACCTCAAATCTCTCAATAATGTGAACAGCAATTGTAACTTCAAATGGAGTTTGTGTTCAGTGTGTTTTTTAGAATTATAGAAGACTTATTTATAATTTTAGAAACTAGACTCTTTTAATATAAAAAAAAAGTTCATTCAGTACAGGAACTTTTGGCAAAATTTGCGAAGCTCTCAGGAACCTATGATGTAACCTTGCAGGTGGGGATAGAATTACTGCATCTAGAAGTTTTTCTTTCCACAGATTCCAAATGGTGCAGTTTATCTTGATAGGATGTTTAATATAACCTAAATGGTGAATGCTGCAGAATGTTGAGGTTAGCTGTAACTTGAAAACAATGCAATTAATTTGTGTTATTTACATTTTTAGAAAATAGGGATAATATTTAGATATTAGGATAACAATTTAGATAATAGGGATAAACATGTGCCTGTGTCACACAGCAGCCTTTTAAATATATCCTTGTGATAAACTGAGTATTTTCTAACTACAATGCAGAAGTTGCACAGAACAGTCATAAACTGCCAACACTCCAGCAATCCCCAGGGCTTTATTGACATTTTTGTATGAATGCACACATGTCCTTTAGCAAGGCAGTAATAGTCCTTGTTTAAATACATTGTTACTTAGAAATTATTATAATCAAAATGTGTGGTTTGACACTAGAAGTATTTTGAAAATGTGCCACTGAGTACTTGTAGACTTGAAATATTTGACTGAGGCCTCTTCAGTGTCACTCTTAATCAGTTTCCATACCATATTGGTAGATCAGTAATTGTGAATGCAATGAAAAAGTCCTGTCTAGTTGTCTCTTACTGGGGGCATTTATTGCACTTTAAGTGTAAAAATTGGAGAGACCTGAAGAGATTTAAGTCATAAGATGTGGGATGACGTGCCAGTTGGCTCTCTGAGCCAGAAAGAGATGGCCAGTGCCTGGAGAGGGTGTGCAGGTCAGTGGAGAACACCTGAAGGAACAGCACCAAGGAATTCCAGACACTCCAGGCAAAAAGTCAGCTTCACCAGGGGCCCACTTTAAATCCTCTATTCTAGAAAAAGCAGGTAGGATGGGAAGTGAACAGGAGAAACTAGAGACATGTGCAAACCTGCAGGTCTATGACCTTAATGACATCCTGAGAAGTGCTGGGATGGCTCCTGTGTCTGGAGGGCTGAAATGGAAGGGCAAAGGCACTTTATGAGGAGAAGGTGGGGGGGGAGTGGTGTGTGTGAATTGTGTTGCTCTCTCTCTGTTGACCAGCTGGAGTGCATGGAGCTCTGCCTGGACATGGATATGGAGCTGACTTTTGGGTAAGGATTAAAGGGAGGGCAGGAACAGCAAGCTGCAGTGACCAGTGAGAAACAAGCTCACTACCCTGCACTTCAGGAAAGCAAACTTTGGTCTCTTCAAGGATCTCCTTGATAGAGTGCTTTGGGATAGAGCCCTGCAGGATGGAGGGGCCCAAGAGAGCTGCATGATATTCAAGGGTTGTTTCTCCAGGGTCAAAAGCAATGTATTTCTACAGAGATGAGATCAGGGAAGAACATCAGGAGACCTGCACGAATGAGCGAGGAGCGCCTGGACAAACTTAAACAGGTAGCTTGCAGAGGGTGAAAACAGGGAAAGGTAGCCTGGGATAAGCACAGAGAAATTGGCCCAAAAGCCAAGGATATGTTTAGGAAAGCAAAAGCACCAGCAGAAGTTAATCTGGCCAAGGGCATCATAGCTAACATAAAAAGAGCCTTCAGGTGCATCAGCAATAAAAGACTAGGGAAAAATGTTCATCCTATCAGGAGGGATACAGGAGACCTAGTTACCCAGGACATGGAGAATACTGACTTTTTTGGAACTGAAATGACTTTTTTGCCTCAATCTTCATCAGCAAGTGCTCCAGCCACGTTGCCAAAGTTGTAGAAAGTGAAATCAAGGATCTGGAGAATGAAGAACTGTCTGCTGTAGAAGGAGCATGCGTTTGAGAACATCTCAGGAGCCTGGAGGTGCACAAGTCCATGACATCTCATGACTAACATCCACAAGAACTGGCCAAGGAAGTGACTAAGGAACTATCCATCATATTTGAGAAGTCATGGCTATCCCACAGAGTTCACATAGGCTGGAAAAGGGCAAACATAATCCCCATTATTAAAAAGTGAAATAAAGAAGACTCACTGCTTGTGGAAATTCCAGATGCATCCTCATTATTTATGCTCTACAGGACAGACAGCATTTTAAATATAAAAAGATGTCAGCTGCTCTCTGGCTTGTGAGATGTTTTTGTTTTGACTCTTCAGAAACTGAGGGAAAAAGCCATTAAAAGGAGAAGAGGCCCAAAATCAGATAAAACAATCTGAAATTGTTGACAGGAGAAGCAGATATGATTGCAATTGTGTCTGTGTGTGTAAACGTGCAGCAGAGCTGAGGACTCACAGCATGGAGTTGGTTGGTGAGGCTGCTCCTGCTGGACAATGCAGAGAGCATTGCTTGCAGTTGGGCTGGGTGTTCTCCCTCCTGCCTGTGGGACCCTCCTGGCAGGATGCAGGACTTGTGCTTTCTTGGTGTGTAGCCAAACAGGGGCTGTGGTTTGTGGAACACCTTGGAGCAGAGCAAAAACCTTATGGAACCTTACCGTAGTGAGTAGAAAGGGCTAGTGGGCATTTTAGATGAACGTTTATGTGTTAACCTGAGGGAGCCAGCTTAGGAAAAAAAAAAATAAAAATCTCATTTTCTTGAGGAATTGTCTAAGAAAGGCTCTGGGCTCCTTTGCCCCCAGCATAGGACACGAAGCAGAATATTTCCCACGAGATGGCACTATTGCCTTAAGAACAGAAAAATCAGGTTTTCGTTTCAACTGCAGTTTTAAGAGCTATTGCCATAGTGAGGTTTGCCAGTAAATGCACAATAGTCACAGATCGGAGCAGTATCAACAGATGTCAGATGGAGAATTAGCTTGCTGATTGAACTACTGAAGTGTGCTGCCTGATAAGAATATGAAAATCCTGATGGCTCTCAATTCTTGAGACATGCTTTTTTTTTTAGTTGTATTTGCCTTCCTCTTAAATTTGCCAAGGGCCTTAATAGACATCTCCACAATATATGTATGGTACTTGTCACAGATAAAATGTCCTTCTAAAAATATTTTCTGCCATGATTCTGGATTTGTACTGTGTATCTCTAAGTCCTGGGTCATCCAGAGCTTTGAAGTCTGTTCCCCTGGTTGAATGGCACTTTCCCAAGGCTATTTGGTGCCATTGCTTCTTGTCTGAATCATGCAACCAGTAATAGGCAAACAGTCAACATGTACAGGGTTGCCTCTGTCACTGAAATATCCTGTTAATGCATCTAAATCTCTGTACTTCCACAGGTTATGGTTGTTCTCATGGTTGTTCCTTCACAGTTCATCTACTGTGTGGCTTTCAGACTAAAATCTTTGGGTCAGGAACAGTTTCTTACCTTTTGTGCAGCAGGGCTGGATTTCACAGGCGATGTATCTGCAAAGCAGATGCAGCCTTACCATTATCAGTGCTTGGTGCAACATGCTCCCCTTGTCCCGTGAGTTGGTTACAGACCCATCCACCCTCCTGTTGCACAGCATCAGTCACTCTGTGCCCGAGTACTGTGCACTTAGAATAGCTCCATCCTCTCGTTTAAATAAAAACAACTGAGGCATCTGGATGAGTGTTTACATGCACAAATTCCTATGTGTAATAAAGGCAGGGAGGAAGGATTAGAGGGGGTATGATCAAAAGACAGATTGTCCCTTACATTAAGAGCCTTCCTAAATCACCCCTAAAATATATGGGCCTTTAAGTGTTCTTAAAGGTAATTGTACACTTTTCCCTTATTTTTGAATAGGCTTAAAAGTAGCTTCTTCCTTATCTCACCGGAGCATGTACTGCACACAGGGAACAAAGCTGCTTGGGAGATTTGCCTGGGCCAAGGACAGGTTTTTCACAAGGTCAGCTCTCCCCCCAAGCTGCTGTCTAGGAGACTTCTCAGAATTTGAATAGACGAGCTGTTGTTGTTCTGGGTTTGGCTTTTTTAAAAATTTTTAATTTTTTTTTTTTTACCCAGCCTTGGAATAATATCAGATAAATGAGTACTTTAACAAATGGTGGAAGTTGCCTGAGAGAAATTGCTTTTGGCAACTGTTCCTCCTAATTAAAATGAAAGTCTGAAAAGACTCAGTCTTTGGGAACAATTAATCAAATTCTGACACTAGATAAGATGCAGATAATACTCTGTGCCTATTAACTGCTTTCTACAATTAGCATGTGTGTACTCAGCCTGACCCTGATGTGGTAGGAAGGAGAGGTTTGGTTTGAATGGAGGGCAGCACCTGTCACTTGCCCTGCTGAGCCAACTATTGCCTTCCCACCTTCCTCCTAACAAGCAATAAGAACAGTCAGTAGAAACTTTCAGTACTGAGAGAATCCCAAACTGTCCCCAGGACCCTGTGGTGGGCAGCAGTGGACGTTGTTCTGATAGCTTCAATGCAGCAGCTACAACATCTCTGTAAGCATTTGAGTGGATGGCCAGACAGAAAAAAGAGAAAGGAAAGAGAAATCCTCTCCTGCTGGGATCGAAGGTACTAATTTCCCCACTGGGGACTTAAATGCTGGTCTAGAGTGGTCAAAGACAGGTGTGCAGGACCTCCAAGTTGTGTTTAGATCTTACTTCGCAAACTGTTAAACAGTCATCAAAATACTGAGGAAGTCTGTCCTCTCTGCCCCTTAGAGTGGCAACCTCAAGGCCAGGACACTGGTACAAGGACAGGGCTCATTTAACCCCTGAATAGGTCAGGACTAGCAGCTGGTGGAGGTCCTAGGGGAGACTCTTTACCTTCAGAGACTTCAGAGCTTGTTCCTGTCCTCTTCCCCAGACTGGGAGGCCAAAAACCTATTGAGAAAGTGCTGAGCAGGAGTAGCAGACAAAACCAGTATGTGTACATGCATACCAGTGGCCAAGTGAATCCCCCAGAGAAAGACATTCAGCCAGGGGCTTTGGGAGGCAATGCTAGATTTATGGCAGCTGTGCAGTAGGACAATGTGACCTGAAAACCTGAGGGATGGCGTTGGGTGGGAAATTGTGCAGGCCTGGAGGAGGCTCTGGAAGACAGCCATAGATCTGCACATGGGGAAGGGACATGCTGGAGCCTGTGGCACCCAGATGAGACAGAGCAAAGAAATGAAGTTTTGAGCCCATTATCTTCATATGGTGAATGTGTGAGTCAGGGGTGTGGGAGAGCTGAGGATCCACATGTGCATGCGTGAAAGGGAGAGGGGCAGGGAGCAGCCAGCCTGCTTGGCTCAGAAACAGCTGAGACAGGTGCTCAAGAAATGCCTCCAAAGTAAACCCAACAGTAAGGAGAGTTTCAGACAGCACAGAGTGAGAGTTGAAGATGACAGAGCAATGTCATCATCTCAGCTGGCACTGCAGCCCTCACTCCTGGCTACTAAAGCATGGAAATAGAAACCAGTGAGCACTTAAGAAAATAAAATACAGTACAAGATAAAGGGGCTGGTTGACATACCCATTCTAAGCTGGGCAAAATGTTACTGCGTGTAGGGGCATTTAAGTGTAGGACAGGTACCACATTCTGGAAATGGCAACTCTGTGGGAAGGCCTGAGCTAGATGTGGAGGAGCTCAGGTGCCAGTGGAAAACTTGCTTTGCCATCTGGGTTGTGGCCCAGGTGGATTTCCTCAACCAAGGCTCAGAGATGTGTAGAAAAACTGTGGTTATGCAAGCCATGTATAGGAGAGTGTTCTCAGAACTCGCTTTAGCTGCTGCCACAACCTAATGGTTTCAGAAATATCTGCAAAATAATTGTGCTGCTCCTCCACTGCTGGGCTTAAATTCATGGGAGGGATTTATACTACAGTTCAGGGTGCCTGCATAAGCCTATTTTTCCTTTGCTTTGTGTACAGAAATGAGGGTCTGGGCCTGTGGCTGCTCTTTGGCTATTCTTATTCCCAGAATAAGTCCTCTCCCAGCCTCCTCTGCCCCACACACACACAAAAAAAAATGTACAAACACAGGCAACCTTCAGGTTTGTGTTTCTTTCTGAGTCTAATTTAAATGAGCAGCAGACATTTTATGGGCTTTTCCAAGAGAACCTACAGGGGCTTATTTGCTCGAGTCTGACTTTCTGACAGCTCTCTACAAGTCTAATCAAAACCAGACTTAGTCTCATGTGAAGCAAAATAATATATATTAATGCAGCTACAAAGAACCAGGCTAAATGTAGTAAGTCATAAACCACTACTATGGCAGCAAGCATTCAATCATGTACATGTACCACACTTGGATTTTGGAACAAGGGGTGCATTTGTTTTGTTCCCATTGTACAAGGAAAGTTGTAGTAGTGAGAAGCTGAGAAAACATGCCTTGCATCTAGAAAATGCCCCACTTGGAGTTTGTAGCTACAACTCAGAAGGTGTCTCTTCACTTCTGTCCCCACAGGTGGGAATGCTGAGTTGGTATCTCATGGTGGGGTGCATGTGGGCGTGGAAGGCACACCCTTGGAGCTGGATAGGACAAATCCTTGGACCAAGCTGTATTTAAGGGGGGTTTGTCTTTATAATCTTTTTAGGTTTTTTTCTTCTATACATAAAACATATTTCTGAAATGTCCCCAAATCTTTGTTTAGATGAATTCTGGATGGCATAGATAGAGTGGGGAATTCTGCAGAGACATTAAATACTTAAAATGTTTTGACAGACAGCTCAACACTGACCTCTAAATGAAGACTTTTTTCTATTTCTAATTATCCCACATGTTCTCATCACATAATATCACTTCTCTCTGTGTAAGTTCATGTTCAGTTCTGACATCTGGAAGAAATTTCTCTTTATCTGGCATGTGCATTTTCAAGTGAAATTGTGAAAAGAGGTGCTGAGCTGATAAAGCAGGGACGTACCTTTGGGCTGGACCAGATGGTGAGGTGCTGCAAGCAGAAGGCATTCTGCCCAAAACAAGGAGGAAGGAGAAGAAAATCTCTAGGACTGGGCCAAGATGGAGGAATGGTAAAATCCTGTGCTCATTCAGGAGGTGTCAGTCTGTTTAACCTTCCCTTTCTAACAGAGACCTTATGTTTGTCTGAAGCTGGAGAAATGTCGGGCAGCTTTAGAGTGTGAGCTTTCATGTGTAATTTAGATTTCAGTGTTTCCAGTTTCTCTGCTGAACTACTGTGTGACTGAAAATCTTATCTGGTAGCAGACAGGCAGCATTGGCCACAGTGTGTATAATATGGTTCACCTGGTTTCTTTAAACTTTTTGTCTTTCAATATAGATCTGCTACTCCATGCTGAAGCCGTGATTTAGCTCTTAGTGTATTGCCTTAGATGACGTTTGCTTTTGCCTGTAAGTCCCAAGTTACCTTTTGCAACATGCCTAGAAGAGAGATTTCAGCCCATGGGCTGAGATTCCTTCAAGCACAGTTCCTGTCCAAAGGGACTATTTGACGATGGATTTTTACATACCCCCTTTGTTACCCTAGTAATTTGGAAGGAAATAATTCTTTCAAAAGAAGCCTGAGCTCCAGCAGGCTAGTAGTTTTATTTCTAGTCAAATAAACATACTTATCTCCATTACCATTGTGCAGAATGCATCAAGTTGAGCTGTTGGCATTCAGTGTTACTTGAGGTCTATCTGGCACACAATGCAGGAAAGCATCTCCCACAGAAAGGTGAAGCAAGACCAAGACACAGAGTTACACCAAATCCTACATGGTCATGTTTGATACTCATAGAGTGATTTGTGTGGATGTAAAACTGATACCAAATTCATTTTGGTTTGTTGTTTCTTCTAGTGACATTCACTGAGTAAACAGTGAAATTTACTTCATCTGCATTGATTAGACTGTTTGGTTTTTTCACGGACACTCAAAATGTTCAGATCTGCAATTTTGATTCAGTCTGTTTAATTGAGATTTTTTCATGGGTTTTGTTGCTGTTTGCTTTATTCTTTTTTTGTTTGTGCTCCTTACTTTGTACAAAGCCAGCACACAGACAAATGTATTAACTGCATGGGCCATGTATTTGATTTGATGTCATTATTTTTCACTGCTCTTTGCAGAGCAGTATCACTGATTATTTTTTAAAATGTTGTAGCCATTTGATAGGTTTTCCAGGTTTAATGTCTCTCAGCACACTGCATTACAGTATAACTTGCTTTTGGAAGGGTGTATGGCTATAGACAAAATATTATCTTCCATTAAAAATATGGAGAACCTTTTTATTCTTGTTTTTATGAGTATTAACCAGTTTTGGCATGAGAACAGCCATGCAGTCAGTATAAATCAAATTCTTTTATATAGTTTCCTTTTCATCATTTTCTAAAAACATGGATGTGTTGACATTTTATGAAACCACCTTTAAAGTATTTTTGGATAGGCAATTTATACTGCATCTTTTTTTAGGCTTTTATTTTGATCTTTCAGCCTGTCCAGTTTTATAGGTGTAATGGTGACTCTCAGAAACAGGGAATGTATGTTTCTTTATGTTGCTGTTATAAACAGACAAAGTGATACCAATAATTAGTTGAAAAACATCAGAATTTGGTATAGTGTTTTTAACCTCTAGGTAGAAGGTGAAGCCATTGGAACCCTCTGGGCATCTTTTTAGCAAGACTGTTTTTCACTATGGACATAAAAAATGACTCAGACAGAAGCAATAATGTTACTCTATTAATACAAAGGCTTTCAAGGGGTTTAATAATGCCTGTTGTACTGGATTGGAATAAAATGCAGACACTTTTCTAGGAATTGATTATTAAACCGTAATCTTGGATTATGCATAAATTCAACTTCTGAGGAGAGTAACCAGGGACTGATTTGCAGTCTGGCTTATGGTGTCTTCCTGTTGCTCTAGAAGCCAGGGCAGTTCAGACGGCAGAAAACGTTTTTATATCTGAACATCAAATTTTGTATCATGCAGACTCATGGAGTGGAAAAAGCCTGTAGATGAAAAAAGCCCATGTAAAGAGAAAAGCCATTCTCCAGGGATGTTGAGAAAGTGACATTTGGTAGGCTAGCCATAGAAATGAGTGCAAAGGAGAATACTCCACATGTGCATGCACCTGGCTTCATGGAGGATCCCAGTGACTTGTGCCCTTTTGTTCTGTAAAGGGAAAAAAAGGTGCATTCTAGGTACTTTCATACAGGAAATAAATGAGTCAATCTTTAGATTGCTTTTCAATGATGAATAAATTTTGCCTGTGCACTTTTATTAATGGTGAGTATTCAAGTTCTGTGTACAGTTGAGGGAGTGGCTTTTTTTATAAAATTGAATGCCTTGTCTAGTGGAAAGCACAATAATAATATTAAATCAGGTTACATTGGAAAAAGCAGAGCTGTCATTTGGAGAGAGCATGTTCATTAGTGAAGGACAGAGGCAAAGTAATTCATAAGATCAAATTGGTAAAACCAGAACCTCCAGAGCTGTGTGTAGCTGTTTCCTTACTCAGTTATTTCTCATGGGAAACCCAGATCCTGCAGAAGAGAGTGCAGCCACATGAATGAAGTGTGAGTCAGTTTGCCCCTTGCCAGCAACAGCAATCATTTCTTTGACTCACTTTTAGGTGATTTTGAGATCCTGTGTGAGTAGTTTTTTTCCTGCTTGTGTAAATAGTCTTCTACATTCCCGTTGTACCAAATCTGAGTGTCAGTATCAAACTCCAAATCCAGTTTTCTTGTGCATGGTCCTGGCAGTCTTTCCATGGCCCCTGATTACTTGGGGTGATGTAAATACCACAGGGGTGCTAGATGTCATCCACAAATCACAACCTGGTGAGTACCTCATAGTGAACCCTCTGACTGTGCCTTTCATAAAATGTTGCCTAGTGAGCAGTAATAGAGAAGGTTTTCTTCTGGACACAGAGCATCAAGGTATGTGTTTTTTGGAACCTTTATGTAGACATACTCCAGATGTGTTCCTTGCTGCTTGGTAATCATTGCATTCCCCAGATAACTCTGTGATAATGATTATATTAGCAAAATTGTAGTAATAGATGTGCACAGGAGCTTTCAAGTATATAAGAATTTCCTGCTTGAAAAGAAGGAGATTCTGGTATATTTTTTCTTTATTATCCTACTAGGAGGATTGTCTTACATGTCTTTAAAAGGAGGAAAAGAGTGATACATACACAGACTGTATTTTTGCTACCTCTCTGATTGCCAGCAGATAAGAGCAAAATGGTTTCGCTACTGCTATGTTATTATTTTACACCTGGATATTATGCCAAAGTTTTCCCTTTCTTTCTTTTTTTTTTCCTTAAATTTCTTTTTTTAAAGACAAGGGAAAATTGAAGTTTACTGCTAAGTTATTGCTTGCCAAGCTTTTTCAGCTGCAGGATATAATGGAAGCCAAATTCTTTAGAACTTATTAAGGCTGTCAGTATAATCAAGGGGAATTGCATGGTGATAAAATTATGGATCTATGCCATAGTACTCATGTAATGGATGGCTGTAGACATACATATGTTTATTATGCCAGGGTGCTGTGGCATAGCTCCATATTTTTCTTCAAGTGCAGTTTGTCTGGTTTGTTGCATATGGGTGTACATGCATATACACAGGAGAGAGAGAGAAAAAAAATCTCCTCCCCTTGTGTTGTCTGAGTCTTTGAAGACAGTATCTCCTCATAATGATACAATCATTGACAAGCAGAGCTGGGTTTAAGAGTAGTATAAATCAAGATTTCAAAAATTCCTTTAAATGTTGATATGGCACTTTCAAAATACCATGTATTTTGAATTTATGAAAGACGGAAATATAAATGCTTTCATTTTGTCTCATGCCTAAGCCACAGTAGTGTTTTGGGTTTTTTTCAAATGACGAATTCCTTTGTCAGGAGCCGTATTCTATGGCACACCCGCAGTTCCTAGTGGAAAATGAAAGAAGGCATTTGTTCAGAGCTGGGCTTGTTCAGGCTCACTCTGCCTTGGCTGGTAGGTGCAATGCATGAGCTTTCTTAGAGTAGTTTCCATCAGGATATTTAGGAAGGTTTTTGTTTACCAAAGGAAAACATGACTTTCACTTAAATATAACATAAAACAATTCTCACAGCTAGATCAGCTTTTATGAAAATAGTTTTAAAGGCCCTGTTTACAACAAAACACGTCAAGAAATGTGTGTTTGAGTCAGAAAACCCAACCTATGTTCTTACGCCTGTTGGCACAGGAGGGGAGAGAGGGGGCCAAGGTGAAATATAAAGGGACTGCAGGAGGATATTGCCTGTGTTATGCCATCTTCCCTTTCCCGGTGGGAATCTTCCTTTGAGGATGGTACAAGCAGCAGGTTTGAGGCTGTGAAAAGTGAGAGATCCCTGACCATTGCTTTTTGCCACTGAGCCCTGCCCTGCATCAGCTGAGTCTTGGCTCCCCGTCTTCTTTGGCTTGCCTGTTGTGTGCTTGGAGGGGAAACTCCTGTCCACAGCTCACCTGGTGCTGAGGTGATGTGGGATGGACATACAGACAGGCAGAAAACATCTAAGGGAAAAATAGTGTCCAATGCTCCCAGAAGCCTGTGCTTTAGCCCAGAAGCTGTGGACAGCTCCACAAAACTGAGGTTAACTCAGAAGGACCTTATCTTGTGCAATTTCCAGTGGTTTTGATAGGATGCAGATGGTCAGCAGCTCCTTCTGTGGGACAGTCTGCTGGCAAAGACATGCTCTGGCCCAAGGAGACCAAGCATTGCCTGGGATCTTACACTCCACTCTGAAGTGAAGTAAGGCCAAAAGACTCCCCTCGTTAGGCTGATGTTTGGGGCACTCTGGGGTTTTGACTTTTGACTCAGAAAGTAACCCCTCACAAGGCAGGATGTTTAATTGTAAGGCTGCAGGAGATTTCCAGAGTTACATAGATAGGACACAGTGGTTGTGTATTCTATGGCTACACAGAACACATGGCAGGATTCAGCTGTGTGAGCTCCAAAGCAACAGTTTGTCTTTTATTGATAAGTATTTGTCATAGACAGAAGAAGGAACAAATCCTGGTTAGATTTTCAAGCTCAGAGTTAATTTGCCCATAGTTAAACAGAAGATATTTATAGAAGCATTAGCTGGTTGAACAAAATACTTCAGAAGTTTGTTTAGAAGTAATTGAAATCAGCTGCTGCTGAACTGAAAAACCAGTCACACAAGCTAAGTCTACAGCCCTTTGTCTGTCTGTTGTCTGTTAGTGTAGTGCTTTCTTCTTCCAGCAACATTACTAACTCAGGGAAATAACATCAACCTCCTGTCTTTCATTGGTGGGCATTAATAATTCAAGGATTAAACTCATCATTGAAGAGGGCATTTTAAGTGCGTTTTAATGAGAAAGTGCTCCAATTCTTACATTAAAATGTATTTAAAATATTTCCATGTTTGAGAAGTCAAGCACTGAAGCATCAGAAAAACCAGTGCAGCCCCTGGCCAAAGCCCCCTTTGCCAGCATTGTAAACCTAGGCAAAAGTGAATGATGTGGAAGATAACAGAGGGTGCTTCCCTTTCAGAATCCTGCAGGTAAAAATCCACCACTGCAGTAAACAAAAATCCACCACAGCACAATTAAGAAAATGCTGGTGTCAGTGTGAACCAGGCTACTCTGTCCTCGTGCAGCCCTGCTGGCTGCCCTGTATCAATGCTCATCCTTTTTGTTTTGACAGCCCTTCTTCTATTCCCCAGCAAGTTGTGGACCCAAGTATGGTGATATGTTTCGTACAAGCTGGGTAGAACAAAGAAATCTCATTAGGGTAATGAACTGGACCTGTCTCATGTGAAAAGGAGCTTTCCAGATGATGCACTTCTCAAGGCAGCTATGCTCCACTGATGCCCTTCCTCTAGGCCATTTCTGTAGTATTTTGCTAAATACAAGCGTTGCTTTGACTCCTATAGCATACTCACACAGATCACTTATTTCAGGGAATTAATCACTTTGTTGATAACCAGCAAGTTGCTGATTTTTTTTTCTTTTTGCTCTTCTTCCTACACATAAGTAAGTATCATTAGTTAAATAGCATGCTTAACTTGATAATATTGAAATACCCTAGGACAACCCCTCTTATAACATTCTCATGTATGTGACAATAGTGACACCTCCATGGCTCAGCCAAACCTTGGCATTCCTGTCTAACATCTGCACAGCTCAGAGCCCTGCTCTTCCTTCACATATTCCCTGGTGGAAACAGCCTTGACACAGAGGTTGTCCTATGACTTGATGTCTTCCAGTGGTGGATGGTTCCATCGGGACATACTTCCTTGATGAACAGCATGAAAAATGCTTTCCTAACAAAAAATGCCAGAGATGCCTTTAAAAGATTTCAGTGCAAGGAGCCTGAAAAAAAGGAAAACTCTCCATATTTAATCTCTAAATTAGATGTTTATTGCTGATGTTTACACAGATGCTGTAGAGCTGGAGCCACTGCACATCTGGGGAGTAGGTGGCTAAATCTCCTTTTCAGTTTTTTACTGAAAACACAGGCAGCAGAGGCTGGCTGACAGCATGAATAAATCAATGTGCTGTCTGCAGGAAATAAGGAGATAGCTGGAATGAAGTATAAATAATGTAACACTAACATTGAGAGATTATTTCAAACATCTTTTTCAGAGGACTGTAGTGAATGGCTTGCTTGAAAATTTCTGAGAGAGCTGGTCTAAGTGCACAGTTATGAATGATCTCTTCACCTCCATGCAAAAGGCTGGGTTAGCAGGATTCTACATGGCCACAGTCTCAGAGGGAGGGAAAGAGGTGGGAGACAGAAGAGAAGATGGAAAGATCTTTTGATATATTCTGTCCTAGCTTTGATAGGGGAATAAAAGTAGAAAGACCATTTGGTTTTAGCAACATGAAAAAAGTGATTTTGTCTTTTTTGTAAGACTTTCCAGATTAAAAGAATGAAGAGACATGCAGATTTTTAATCATCTGCTTCCCCCATAAAAAAAGTTCCCATATCTTATCTTTGAGAAGAATAGAGTTGTTTACTTAGTCAGAACATTTAACCACTTATTCCTCCCCAGTTATTATTCTTCTCTGAGCAAAAGTTCTGTCCCCGCTCTACCTGCTTGCACTTGGGCATGGAAGGAGAGGTACCAGCCAAAGGCAGTGTTTGCAAGAAATCTGGCTTGACATGGAAAAACTTGGCTAATGTCAGCAGAACAGGTGGTCTGGTGTAGCCAGAGGTGCTACTCAGGAGGTCTCAGCAGTCATGGCTGGGTGTGATTTTGCCTTGTGCTCCCACTGGTACCCACTTCACACTGGGGTTACACTGCTCACAGCCTTGAGGTCTGCAGAACCTCTGGAAGCACTCACCTGCCACGTACTGTAGGAAGTCTCATAGAAGCCCAGGAAGATGGTGCCTGGAGAGCATGAGCTCCAAAGAAGACTCTTGTTTTCTAATCTATTAGATTCCAGGAAATAAAATCATTCAGGTGATCAGATCTCAGTCCTTGCTGAGCCAGAAGAGGTTCTGGTGTTACTTTTCAAATCCATTGCAAGCCAGCTGTACAGGGATGTTGGTCGGAGAGCTAAATCCCTGAGAAACACTATTATGGGAAGTTAAAACTCCGATTTGAATTCCAATGACATCCCATTGGAGTCAGTTTCTGAGGCAAATGATTAGAGGAAAAAGAAATAGTGAGATTTTCTGAATCATTATGGTTGTATTTAATGCAAAGCAGATGCATGGTCTAAGGGAGAACGCATGGATGACCCTGGGATGGGCACAGCGCCTATTAATAAGAATTTTGACTGCTGACAGGTCTCTATTTTCCAATTTGCGTGTTTGAAGCTTTGTTTCTGAAGTAGCTGTGATTGCTAGAATACACCAGAGCTATGCCAAGGTTAATTTATATTCAGATACTTCTCATGGGTGACATAATTGTTTATCTGCAAGGTCTTAAGCTATGTTGTACCAGACCAGCATTATTTCAGGGGGTATTTTTTGTGTACCTGTGTCATAATGCTGTCCCCAAACCATGTGCAGTAGCATCTCTACGCAGTATTAGGAATTTTGAGATACAAGAAAACCAAGACAAAAGGAGTCACAAGGGATTCTTAAAATTCCAGAAAATTTTCACTTCCTTCAGGTGACCAGAGAAATATTCTCCTGTTTTCACTAGATATGTAGGGTTTTTCCAGGATCCTGTAGAATCTTCAATTGTACTTTCTGCCATGGCAGAGCCCTACAGAACTGTGTAAAGCTGGAAATTTGGCCATTTTTGCACAGCCTTATTTTGCTTTTGTTGATGGAAATTCCACCCTTGCTTATTATGCTTCTCTGTTGATTTGTTTGGGTTTTTTTTAGCATGCAACATGTTGGAATGAGCCAACATGTGGTATGAGCCAACGTCCTGCAGGCTGTTTGGTAGCCCTCAATTCACATTGTTACTGAGGTAAAGTCAGACTCTTCCTTGTGTTCGGGTTTATGGTTTGGTATGGTTCCTATGAGTTAGTGACCATAGTCCTGATGATGAATTGTTCTCTGGTGGTTTCTATGCATGTGTTGACAGTACTGCTCTTGCCCCAGAAATGAGCAGTAACTATACTTTATGTTAATTTGCTTTGAGGTATTAGCCACAGCTAATAATTCTGCCCTCTCTAGGCTTTTGTTTTCTTTAGAAAACAGTTTAAAGATTGTGTGGTGCTCTTGTTCTGTTTTTGGCCAGACTCCAGCAAAACAAAGTCTAGAAATTACACTCTAATTAAAATAGTCCTTACTGAGAGCTATCAAGCCATGAAGCATATCTGTGTTTTCAACTCTGAACTTCCTTCCTGAGGACATTATATGTTTTAATGAAAATGAACATGATTTCTTCAGCATTTTTTTCCTCTTCATGAACCACAGAGATAAGGTCTGTCACATATGTTGTGTATCAGAGAAACACTCAAACGGTTAAGAGCAAACCAAAGGATTTCAGTCAGCCTGTTTCATTGTGATGATTTTTTTATTTATTTAGCAAAGGGGGAAAAAACTGACATTAGCTGCAGGCCCTGCCAAAATAGACATTTGTTTTTCATTAGCTGCACATATGCTTTCCTAAGGGCTTGCTATGAACTGAGACACAGCTCTGGGCATAGATCTGGTTTATGTAAGGCATTTTTATAAAGATAAGTGAACTTCACACTCAGAAGATTCCTGTCTCTTCTTCTAATTCTACATTGATTATCTCTCTACTTAGCGCCCAAAGGCTGTGAGCCTGTCTCACCTGGTGAGTGGTGTCCCAGAATAGGAGGAAGTGATGTAGTTAGGTGGCCTTCAAAGATACTACAACAAAATAAAGAATAATAAACTATTAAAAGTTTTGGTGTCATCTCAAGGCTTAAAATATACTCCACCTAGTCTCAGGTGAGTTTTGTAGAGAAAGGCATAATTCTTCAGCACATCTACTTAGCAATCTACAGCAAGTGGAGGAAAATTTTCTTCAAGACATTTTTTTATTTTTAGCTGAATTGTGGACTGGAAGCAATCCATTCGCCAGTCTGTTACCAGCAACCTAGTCCATCATGAGTAGTAACTTCTTTTGAAATCAGATTTTCACATGTTCCAGGTGCAAGAAGCAGTTCATGGATGGCCACATGGATGCCAGAGGACTCCAGAAGTATTTACTTATACTTTTAGACTGAAAAATGTTTGAAAGTAAAATTCACCATAGACTTCAGTCGCTACATTTTTTATGGTGATAGGCAACACAAGTGCTGTGAGAGGTCACTGCCTCTGCAGCATCAGATCAGTGATTCTTTGGATAGCACAAAACCCAATATAAATATTGAGAAGAGAAAGCAAAATACAGTGGTCTTCACTCTTTCATTCACAACCCCTGAATGAAAGTGAATTGTTGGAAAGCTGAAATACCTTGTCAGCTCCCAGGCTCCCAGACTGTACTGTTTCCCATCACGAAGAGCTGGAGGAAACAACAGGGTTTTCAGCCTTGTGTAGCTGAGAGATCTGTGTGAGCTGTGCCTTACCAGCAAACCCCTCCTGAGAAAGCCCCTGGGAGGCTCCTGCTGCTGTCTGGAAAGAGGGCAGAGGAAAGTGGACAAGAAGCAGGTTGGTGCAGTTCAAGGTAGACAATGTGCTTGGCAGGACAATCTGGCTTTAATCACATCCGCAGCTGGAGGTTAGTAGCCAAGTTTGGGTCTACCAGCTGTGCCTGGCATGGTAAGTGGAGGAAATTCTGCTGTTTCTGTCTGTGTGGTCTCTCCACAGAGGGTTTGGTCTTGGGTTAGAAGGGTGGACATCTGAAAATGAGGTGTGAGACTGGCTGAAGGGAGACAGGACATCATTATAGAACTATTCTGTGGAGAAGATGAGCATGTCCAGAAATGCTCTGCTCACTTCAGGAGAGTCTCCACTGTGAGGAGACACATCAGCTTGTGGGCAGCCCTCTGGAATCTCTCTTCACAGAGTGTGAGGAAAATGCAGTGATCGGAATAGGGGTTAATTGTTTTCCAGTCTTGCAGAGGAGACACTGAGAAGACATAAATGACCTCTGTGATGAAGGAAGAGATTAAATAGGAAAATCTTTACCCAGAAAAGTTCAGCAATCTGTAGTTTAGATTTCATTTTGGACAGTAGAGTATGATGTAGGCAATGCTGGAATTCTACGCTGTTTAAAATTTTGATGAGGCTGATATTTGTCATGCTCATGCTGCATGCAGTATAGAGAATGAGGTAAGTTAATGATATCACTGAGATATCGCAGTGGCTCCCAAAGCAAGAGAGATTCCTTCTCAATAGTAGTTTGATTCCTCATTGTTTGTTGGATTGATTATTTGAAATGATCATCACAGTGTGGAAACAAAAATTTCTTCACCAATCTTAAAACCTGAAATTAAATGAGAATATAGCATTTTCCTAATTGGAATTTTAAATTTTATCTTTTTTTTTTTTAATCTCTATCATAAGGCCTGTTATAGTAATCAGAAATGATTCAGACTGTGAGATAAGAGTCATATGTGACTGAAATAAAACAACTTAAGTCTGACAACTTTTTTTCTTCTGTAGAATGTCAGAGATTGAGAGGAGGAGATACTCCTGTTTATCTTTGGCTTTGGTTAAATCACTTTGGAAGAAATAGGATATTGGTCCCATCTCATGAGTGGTCTTAACCATCTAAACAGGCCCCACTTAGACTCTGATATCTGCCAAGGACCTCTGCTGCTCTCTGATTTGGCTGCTCTGGCAATGGACTTAATCTCCTGTTCCCAAGGACCAGAGCCTACAATGCTTTTCTCTGTGTGTGCTAGGGCAACCTCCAGTGTCTCAGTGCAGGGAATAGATTCTGGGAGCTTATAACCAAACTAACATCTGCTAGTTCCATGAGAAAATGTGGAGGACATGTAGAGCAAATTGCAGTTCTCATGATGAGACTTTTGGAGGGGGAGATGTTTCAGAGGCAGCTTGGGCAAGGATAAGTTGACAGGCTCCCCAGGGAAGTGCTCACAGCACTAGGTTGACAGAGTTCAAGGAGTGTTTGGACAATGGTCTCAGACACATGGTGTCTCTTGGGGATGTCCTGTGCAGGGCCAGGAGTTGGACTTGATGAACCTTGAGGATGCCTTGCAACTCACCTTACCCTGTGATTGTGTGATTCTGGGATAAATGCCTTGGATGTGTCTAGCTGTTCAAAAGCAGCTGGAAAAGTGTTTGCTAAACAATGGCAAATGCTTTATTTGGTGATCCAATAGGGCCAAATCCCCCTTTTTTAATGAAAGAAAATAGTATTATAAAGATGTATTCTGTTTTCTTCAGTGTTTGTTTAAAAGCTTTAGTCAGCTGAATAATTTTTGCCAAAATAAGTAATGGATACAAATTCTCTAACATCTGAGTTCTTTTAGTGTAAGGAATTTTATTTCATCTTTCAACAGGTTTTTTTGGCAAATTATGTTTTCTACCTATTTTCAGTAGCCAAGACTTTCTGCTTTCCAGGGCAGTAACTCACATAAGATGGTCCAAATGAGATCATAAAGTTTTTATCTATGCCTTTTTATTTTCTAGGCACATATGTTTCCTTTCCTAAGTTACTCCTTCTGAGTAACTTACGCCAGCTCATCTTCTGGTCAAAATGAATATAGCAAAAACTATTTCAAGGTTTTCACTTTCTAAAAAAAAATTTAAAGATTGCTTTTATTTTGCAGAAAGAGGTATATTTTATAATTAAGAAATGCATGTTGAAACTTCATTTATACAAACTTGAGCTTAAATCAAGTATTATTTTAGCTCAGCCCTCAGTTGTGCCTGTTTTTCCATAAGGTGCTGTTTCACCAGTGTCCCAGTGCTGGTGAGACCACTGGGGCAGGAATCTTAGAGGCTGTGTCTGGTGTTCGCTGTTTAGGTCACCTTCCTGAGCATGTCCCAGACTGCCACTGCTTGTGTGGGGATGATTCTGTGGCCAGCTTGCCAACCCTGTCATGTCCCCTTGCCAGCATGACAGGTGTGACACATGGCAAGAATTTTGTGAGTAATGTGCTGCTAGAGACTGATGTTGTCAGAGGGAGACCTGGCACAATGAGTTTATCTGAGTCACTACTGAGATCTCCTAAACCTGAAGGAAAGAGGTGCAATTTTTAGAGGGACCACTGGAGTGCTGCCCTTCAGCCATCCAAGCAGGATAGAGGCAAACTCAGGTCACATTGCTAGGACCAGCTTTTGTTCCCAAGCTTGTACTAACATCCTTTCCCAGAATGAACCCTTTTGCTTGAACATACATCACTTGCAGTCTGTGCATGGGTCTCAGGCTGCATACAGCAACTGCCTATGTCCACCTGCAAGCCCACCTGGATACTATCAGGTCGGAAGGGCTGGTCTCTGTTGGGCAGCAAAGCTGGCACTCTTCAATGCCTCCCCATGGAGGAGAGGCATCAGCTGGCCATCCCCCCCAGTATGTGCCTGGGGAGCAGGGCAGAGGAGAAGGTGGAATATCCGCAATACCTAGGAGGCCCTCCTGCTGCAGAAGGGAATCAAAATGGCTACTGCCTGGAAGGAAAATGGGAATGGGAACCCTCAGGGGTGTCTGCAGAGCAGTGGGCCTGGCATGGGGTCAACCCACTCAGCAGCTTGTGGGTGCAGTGGGATTGCCAGCTACCTAGCTGGCAATTCCCATGTTTTTGCCAAGCAGCCATCTGGGCAAGCTGGGCATCTTGCTGCCTGAGTTCACTGACTTCTATGCTGTTCCAACAGATGGATTTACCTTTAGCAGATGGGTGAGGAAATATCCACGATGCTGTCTGCCTTTATGGAGGGTTATCTCCCAAGGAAATCCCTTGGCAATGGTGGATCTAGGTAATGAGGGAGCTGCTGGATATGGAGGCACAGAGGGGATTCTGGCAGTGATTTTTTTTCCTTTGCTTTTGCCTTTATGGGGTGGGCTGTCACAGCCACAAATGTACATGTTGTGATGATAGAGACTTGAAAAATTCTTTGGTGAGCCCCAGTGGGCTGGTGCTAATTTTGTTATGCTGTGAATTCTGCAGAACACCTCAGGGCTGGGACCTGTGCCATCACCTTTTGGTGTCCATTGCCTTTAAAGGCCAAATCACCACACAGGCTGTCCTTCCAAGGGTTATCTGCCTCAGACTCATCTCATATGGATGTCCTTGAAGGCTGACAGACTCAGAGGGGTTCCAGGAGGCCCCACCAGTGTGGGAGAGGTCAATCTAAAAGGGTGTACCCCTGGGACAGGCTGTACCTTATTTCTTTTGGCCAGCAGAGATAAATGAGCTTGCTGTGAGCATATGTGCCCAGCTGTATAGACATCACCTCAGTGTTTAAATTTGCATCTAATCTGGCTTTGGTGAATAAGTGTGACTCCAGCCAAGGATTCCATGCCTTGAGCCCTGGCTCCAGTATGCAGGACTGATGGTTTACTGGTAGCCCTGGTGCAAGGGCTGACACCCGATACTCATTTGCTTCTCAGTCTCTGAGGCAGGTGGTCCCCACAGTGTTGGGAAGTGTGGAATGACTGCCTGGACTCATGCCTTGCCAGCAGCCTCTATGCAAGGCCCCTATGGCTGCCTTCATTTAGTAGCATAAAAAGGTGTTTGCAGCAGCCAGCATTAGGTGTTTTTTGCAGTTTAGAATGTGTATCTTTTCTCTGGGTGAGTTCTCTAAGTGTGTTTAGATGTGTTTTGCCCTTATTGCCTATGGACTGCAGGTGTTCAGCTCACCAGGGTTTAGTCTCTGCATGGGCAGCATATTCACATCTCCAAGGGCAAATGGATAGTTTGTGTGGGAAGCAGGCAGCCTCTGAGAGACCGGGGAATGACCTGGGAGGTTTGGGATTCAGAATAGCTGAGGAGCTGGCTCCTAACCCTTTGGCTACAGAGCCCCTTTGTTCTTCCCTCACTTGGTTGTACCTGCAAATATGTCAGTATCTTAGTTTAGGGCAAATTTGGGAGAGGGAAAGAAAGAGAAAAAAACAAACCTCTAGATGGACCACCCCTCCCCTTAGCTGAATTGGGATAGGAAAAAAAAATCCTTGGAAGAAAGTGGAAAAAGTTGTTTATTTAACAGACAAAACACTCCCCAGCCCAACAAATAAAGGAACAACACTGAACAACAAAAAAAAACCTCTCGCCACTCCTCAGAGATGCCAGAAAGTCTCTCTCGTGGCTGTAGCTCGGCTCAGTTGCTGTCGGTTCCTCTGGTGGAAAGGCCGGGCCCAGGCCAGGCCCGTGGCCAAGGGCTGAGCTCCTGGTGTTAGCGTTCAGAAACACTGGTGCCCTTTTGGGTGTTTAGTCCAGAGCAGGTTCAAATAGTTTCAAAAAAAGGGAAAAAAACTGCAGTCTGGAGAACTTCTCTGCCTCAGCTAGCAAAAAAACTAACAAAAAGCAAAGGAGAGCTCTCTTCTGCTGTCCACACTGCCCACAACACAGGCTGCGTGTGTCGGAAAGCTGAAGACTCTTATATTTATGTTTTGAAAACAACTGCCTCAGACATTCCAGCATGTCTCCTTCACTCTCAGATCCAGTTTTAAAGGTACAACACTTATTTCTGAACTAAACAGATGAATGGGGATTTAGCATCAACCCAGGACAGTCAGGCAGAATGTTCACATGTGCATGTCCTTCCTGGCACAGCGCTGTTGATAGGAGGTCTCACTCCAAGAGGTGTTTCTGTCTCCCTGAAAGGGTGCATGAACACAGGCATCCTGGGGATGGTAGCAAAAGAATGGACAGTCCCCAGTGCGATGCAGCATCTCCCATCTTTTTGCCCAAGAAGTAGGAAGAACTGAAGGCTTGCTGTGGTTGACAGGAGATTGCTGTGTCTGAAGATGGTTTTCACAGATTCACAGAATATTCTGAGTTGGAAGGGGATCCTCGAGTCCAGCTTTTAAGTGAATGGCCCATTTGGGGATCAAACCCATAACCTGGGTGATATTAGCACCGTGCTCTGACCAACTGAGCTAAAGCAGCAGCCCAGAACACCTCCCCAGTGGGACAATGATCAAGGGAACAAGGAGAAAGGGGAGACTAAATAAACTCATGGAGGAAGAGGAGACATTTGACAAGGAAATTGAACTAGGATATTTCTGTTCAGATGAGGTGGGACAAAAAATGGGAATGCTTGCAGCAGCCAATGAATATCTAAAGGATGGAAATAGCATGTGAATGATTTGAAACCTTGCAAAAGTAGTCAAGGCTAGTACTGAAGAGTAGGCCTTCACAGGACTGTAAGAGTTTTGGAGGTTCCCCAGAAAGACCAGATAAAATACTTCCAGGCACAATAAAACCATTTATTTGTGAAGGAACAGTTGGCTAGATGAGAAATGCAGTTGTGACACCTCTGGCTTAGCAAGATGAACTGATGAAGTGATCAACATCCTGGCTGCCATGGACAGGAAGCTTTTTTAGCAAAATATGATCAAATTGGCTCTGGCCAATTTTGAGCTTGTCAGCCAATGTGAACAAAGACTACAAGAGCCAAAATGTCAGCTACAACCTGAAAGAGTCAAAGACTAAAGAAGAAACATGTTCTGTGGACATGGGCTTTAGCCAGCTAAAGGAGTTGGATAAGACATGAAACTTTTATATATTTCCTATTCTATTTTTAACCTTGCGTTCTACAGAGAGAAGAATTCATATAGTTACAGCTCATAACTCCTTAACAGGTTTCCTTAACTACAGTGCTAGAGCTCGAATAAATGTGTAGGAGGATGTTGATTTTTTTAGCAATTAATGTGACTCATAGAAGGAGCCTGCAGGAGAGCATGGCTCTCAGCTCTCCAAATAGAGGTAGAAATTTCCAGAACAAAAATGTGTTTTTGAGCTCACTACTCCAGGTGAGGCTGCCTGGGGGGGGATCTCCCACAGGGCTGAGAAAAGTCTCAGGAGCTCAAGGTGAATCCTAGATCACTGTGATTTTAAAAACGCCAGCAAGAACTTTTTTGTACTTTCTGTAACAACACCTCCTTTATGCAAGAAATGAACACATTCAGGGTCTTCATTCCAGTTAGGGAGGAAAACTTAAAAGATTTTAATTTCCAACAAACCAAAAATCTCATTCTTTATGCTAGAAGACTGTTCATAAGGTACAAAAAAGCTCTTGTTTTGTCTTTTAAAGATAAGGGCCACCATGGAACTGGGATTTTTACTGTTTGGTGTTCTTGACATGGATGGTTTTACTTGGTGTGCTATAGTTACTCTAAGTAGTCCTTTACCTTCAGCATGAGCATCACAGTTGTCCATTATTCACTTGTCACTGCAGAGGTAAACTAGTGAGCTACTGTTCCTACACAGGCATAGTTACCCTTGCATTGATAATTTTTGAAAAGATTTTTTTTCTGAAATTATGGAAAAGAAATACAATGATGAGAGACAGCTGAGGTAGTCCTGGGAAAAAGTCCCTACACCTGGTTTGCAGCTTGAGAGAACTGATGAATGAAGAAGATATCTCACACCCAAATATCTGTTATCAACTAGCCCCCTTCACTTGACTTTTTCTAGCAGTTAGCAGCATTGCAACGATGGGGATTTGGATTCAGCAAGAAGCTGACCATCTTGGGGTCTCCCTTAGTTCACAGTCATGCACCAGAATGATCTAATTAATGTAAAAATGGGGTTATAAAAGGCAGCTGCTAGGGAGGGTACAAGGGAAAGAATACTTTGCAGGGTAAGGTTGTTATTTGTGTTTGTCTAGGGCTTCCACCTCCCGGGGGAAGTGTTCTGGATTGAGAAACTGTGGGATTAGGTACGCAATTGAGCATGGATAACATGAGAAGAGGGTTGCCTTATTATGGGTAAGTGTGGTGCTTAAACCAGTTTCTAAGAGAGAAAAGGAGTGATTAGCCTGAGGTGGAGAGCACTTGAGTGGCCTAAAAGTTGAAGACTTGGTGGCTTCCTGTTGTGGGACAGAAGGGCCCTCCCAGGTTTGGTCATGGATTTAAGTTAAGTATCTGAGGAGTTATGAGAGTTCAGCTATTATTGTCCTGTGCTGTAGGAAGTGTTGGAGAAAAGCTAAAGAAATTGCTAAGAGTGTTGCTGGTAAGTAGAGTATTAAGAAGTGTTAGGGATGACATGCTGTGAAGCTCTGACTTGTGCATCTCTCCAGTGCTTATGGAGGTGTGAGAATCAAAAGGCAAAGAGGTGTGGCCATCCCATCCTGCTCAGATCAGTGACATGAGAGACCTAGTACTGGCTCTCTCTCTTGTGCTGCAAGTGAAATAGCACTTTGTAGGGAAAAAAGAGTGAACGGTCTCTGCAATTGTTAATTAAGAAAGTTGGAAAGGACATTAAAGATCACCTAGTTCCAATTCCCTTCCAAGGACAGGGGCACCTTCCACTGGACCAGGTTATTCAGAGCCCCGTTCAACCTGCCATAAACATTTCCAGGAATGGGGCATCCACAGCTTCTCTGTGAAACCTGTGCTTGTGCCTCACCACTCTCACAGTAAAGAAATTCTTCTTAATATCCCACCTGGATGTATTTGCTTTTGGTCTAAAGCCATCTCCTGTTGTCCTATCAGCACAACTTGTAAAGTGTCCCTTTCTGGCTTCCCCATAGGTCCCCTTTAGACACTGGAAGGTGTGTAGGGTCTCCTTGTAGTCTCTTCTTCAGGCTGAACAGCCTCAGCTGTGGTCCTTCTCTTGACACACTCCAGCAGGTTTATGTCCTTCTTATATTGGGGGCCCCAAAGATGGGTGCATTATTTCAGATGGGGTCTCACCACAGCAGAGAGGGAAAGCCTCTCTTGACCTGCTGGTCATGCTGCTTTGGATGCAGCATGTGGGCTTCAAGTGCACATTGCTGGGTCATGTCAAGCTTCTTGTCCACGAACATCCACAAGTCTTTCTCCTCTGGAGTGATCTCAATCCATTCTACACACAGTCTGTATTTGTGTTTGCCCCAACCCATCTGTAGGACTTTGTACTTGGTGTAGTTCATGAGGTTTGCACCAGCTCACCTCTTGTCAAGGCTCCTCTGCATGGCACCCCTCTCCCTCCAGCATGCTGACCACACCACGCAGCTTGGTGTCACCAGCAAACTTGCTGGGAGTGCACTCAGTCCCACTGCCCATGTCTCCAAAATGGGAAGGGGAGACCTCTCTGCCTCTCTGTGTTCTTGACAAGGCAAGATAGTGCCTTGTTTGCTTAGGATTTGTGAGTCTTTAGACTGTGAACTGGATGGTGTGACTTGCCCAGGGGACCTGGGAGTACTTCTGCACTATATACAGTGTCAGTTACAAGTCAAAATGGAAATATGGAGCCAGCTGACAAAATCTGACACAGAATCCTTGATCCTTGTGATGGTGTCCTGGAAGCTTATGCTGTGTAGCTGTCTGGCTTGGGCCCTTGCCAAACTTAAGCCCTTGAAGAAAATTTTAAGTCAGTGAAAAGTAACTAATTATTATTGTGAAACTGAGTGTACATACCTAATTTTTTTAAAATCACCAAAGAGATTTCCAGGATACTATTGAAACTCCTGTTATAATAATTATTATTATTATTCTTCCATTCTCCTTTGCTATTTTTTGGCAGAGATAATTTGAATTTACATAGCATCTGGCATGCAGTTTTCAGTGAAATAAGAACTATAAAGGGCCTTATTTCCCTTAGGAACTCACATACAAATTAAACCTGTACTAAGACACCTGGTCTGAGCCAGATGAAATCAAAGCTTTGAGTCCATACACCTTAGCTTTGAATGGTTTTAATTCTCAAGGAGTGGATCAATTGAAGGCTTCAGAAGCCAGCTGTGGCTCTTTAGAAGTTGTAAAAGTGAAGAAAAAAAGATGATTTATGATGATTGCTGAGCAAACCACAAACTGACTTGGAGTTTGCCAGCTGTCATCCATTTTTGAAGCTGTTTTCAAAGCACTGGTACATCTACCACTCTCCTCGTTCCTTTTAAAGAGATACATGTTTATCCTTACTCTTGTCAAAAGCAATAGTATGTTGTGATCATTGTGTTCTTTGGGATGTATTGCTCCCTTAAGCTCATATTCTTGGTGTTGCAGACAATTGGCAGCAGGAATATTTCTAGATACTGCTAGGCAAAAAGTTATGGTTTATCTAGTAGCACTCAGCTTTCTTCTTTAAGTAGGGTCCTTAATTTCTCACCAACCTGAGATTTTGAACTTTGAACTATAGCTCTAGTGGATAAAGTCTGCATAACTCTTGGTAGAAATAAGCCTCTGCAGATTTATTTTGACTAGCAACAGTTCCACAATCACCTCTAACCACATCTGGACACCATTTGATCCTGAATAGCTGATATGCCCATTACATTGTGCCACAGTTATCATCCAGTACTGGTGTAGAGTGATGTGCTGAATTGAGATCCAGATTCATCTCATCAGAGAGACAAAAATCTTTGCCCTAAGTAGCACTTTGGATGTGCGGCTTTATTAAGGATTGACCGAGCAAACCGTATTTTATTGAGCTGAAAAAGCCTGAACATTACTCTGTCAGGCTGCCACAAAATTTTGCTGCTGCTCTTCCAATGTGCAGGTGGGAGAGATTCACATGCAGGTAACTTCAGAAAGCCTTAAGAGGAGTGATACTTGAAACATACTCACAGTAAATTTTCTTATTATTATCCCCTTTGAAAGGACAAGATAGACAGACATGTTGTCATAATGTGGGACAGTTAACAAGGAAGCTGTATTTTAATTTGATATTAAAAGGTAACAGGAAGAAAAAGTAATGAGAGGACTTAAGAAATAAGGTGGATAGTTAATTCTGTGGTTAGCAAAGGACATAGGAATGTAGTCCTGTTTAGGGGCAGCTGCAGCAGTCTGACTTCAGCACACACTGAGCATAAACCACACTGGAAAGAGACCCTTGGTTGGGTCAGCCATTTTCCATATGAAAGTGCAGCACTGTAGTTTTGAATTGCTTTTAAGAAATGGTTTGATAACAAAATCTTCTATGCTCTGTCCTGCTCCTTATTTCCATGAAGCTGAAAGTTCTTCCACTTTGGAAGATTATTTTCATATACGAAAAATTGTAATAATGAATAACTCTACCTTCCACATTGTGCATATATTTTGATGTACAATCACGGCAATTTTGAAATCCCAACTAATGACCAGAAGTCCATAATATTTTATATTTCATCTCTGGATCAAGCCAATACAAACGATTTATTGAAAGTTGTTTGAAGTGCTGAGGTATGTTATTTAATCCCATTTTGGTTTTTAGATTTAGCTTAAGTCTTGAAATTAAGAATGTAATAGTGTAAAATATTTAATAGCTCAAATTAAATAAGTAACTAAAGGAAGTTCTGGCTCTTTGTATAAATATCCAGCCTCTTGAATCTTGCAAATTGCCTGGCCACAAATTCTGAAGCTGAATTATGCAATATATGAACCAGGCTTGTTTGTTTCTTTTTAAATTGCCGTAATTTAACTTGATTGAAATGCCATTGGGTTCTTTTATTCATACATGTTCTTTAGCAACTCTCAGATAAGTGACCTAAGAGTGTACAAGAACGCTTTTGATGCTATTTGCCAAGCAGTATGTTGCACTTCATATTGCAAACCTGCACAGGTATTGTGCTTAGGGTTGTTAATTTTGAGGATATAGGGGAGAGAGGATGTGATAAAGATGGAAGAAAGAGGAGAGGAGGGTTTGAAGCGTGAAAGATTGTTTTGGAGATATCCAGCTGGACTATATACTGGACCTGCTTTAATGCTTGTCTGTAACTACTGTGCTGCTTCTGCTTCCTAAGTGTCGTACTTTGAGATGACAGGAAATGTCTCATGGGGCTTTGCTGGCTAGCCAAAATTTATCTGGTGTTTTGTCTCTAATGTCAGCAGACACTGGCAGAAAGAAGGGGTGGTCATAGTCTGTCAGGATCTTGAAAGGCTGTTCAGCCAATGACATTCAGATGGGCTGTCAAACTGCATGCAGATCCAAGGGAGATTTTGTGACTAATGAAGCTAATGAGTATGTCATGCAAATTTAATCTGAAACAGCCTTCTCAGCTACTTGTTACTGCTTGATAATACTGAAGTGATTATATTCTGTGAAACAGTTGATCTTCTGACAGCATGGCTTTTGTTACATCTTCCTTTGTTAGATTCTGGGATTATTCTTGGCTTTGTAAAAGACAAGGTAATATTTCTTAAGATGCAAGCATCTGTAAGTGAGCTCTGCTTCCCTGGGGACTGGTTCTCTTCAAGCTGTCTACTTGGCTTTCCCTCCTTTGGAAAAGGGGGGTTTCTGCTTAGTCCTGTTCCATTCCTGCCTGCCCTGTCGCTTCTGGCTAGAGCATGGCTCTAGTATCTGTGAAGAGCTGCTGGTTCTCATCAAAGGATGCAGCCTTTGTAAACAAATTAGGGTCACTTTCATTTTGAGTATTTGGAATGATAAACTGGAACATGACTAACTTAATAGAAAAGTTAGTTCTGATACAGTTCTCTAGGAGACTTCTGCAAACATCTTGTACAAATCTCATCAAAAGCTGGAATTACAGGTCTCAGTTACTTTCCTGGGGCAAAGCAGAATCATAATATTAATTTGCTTAGTCACAGGAGTCAAAACAAAGCACTAAAAATTGGGTATGGTAGGAAGAAAACAAAGTTACTAACCTCACAGTGTCTTGGTTGATCAGTTGCTACAAAGGGGAGAAATGAAACTGTGGAGCCACACAGAAAAATTATGCAATGTTATGAAACAGATGTGGAAGAACTGATTAAATACACATATCCTTTGTACCTGAAAGTTGTTTCTGTAAGCTTCCAACCCTAGTCGTGGCCCTATGTAACCAATCCAATCCTATCTAAATCTCATGCTGCTGGATCAGTATCTAGAGATCAAAAATGACAAAGGACCTGCTGAGCATTAAGATACTCCTTTCTGTCTGCTCCTTCTACCCAGTGCCTTGTGAATTACTTATTTAATGATATTTAACCATTGATTAAGGTTATTTGAGAGCCTGATTATATTTATGATATCTAGCCAACCTGCAAACGTATCTGGGTTTCAGATGTAGCTTGTCAAATCTTAACATGTGGCTGCCCTGCATGAGGAATCACTAGCACTCTTGTCTGTGAAATGGCACCATGCTCTTTTGTTCTGTAGGAGGAAGAGTTCCCTGGAGAGAGCTGACTGTTTTCCAACACAGTCCCACTGCCATTAAGATGCAGAGGCCAAAATCCTCCTGGAAACTCCACTGGTTCAGGTGTATTTTCATGACAGACCCCAGCATCCTATGAGACGCTCCAGGAGCTGGAGGTTGTCAGACTACAAAATTATTTCAGCTATCTAGGGTCTTCAGCAACATACCTGTCACCCCTAAGTAAGGTTAGGGTGGGGAGAAACTGTTCAGCTGTGAGTTACACAGCCTTGCAATAACAGCACTTCATGCCTGAAGCAGCTCAAAGGCTTCTTCCCACTAGAAGGGTGACAAATAGGGGACCTTAGTACCCCTTTTTAATACAAAATATAGAGCATGAATTTTATGTAAGTTTTTTTCTCTCGAGAGACATATTTGTGGCTGAACAAAAAGCAAGGGGTTTTGCATGGTATCTCAGTGTGTAAGGATGGATAACCAAGGCTCCCCCTAGGCTTAGGGTTGTGGATGAGCTATCCCCACAGGTGAAATGCAACAGACCCGCTGGTAGGTCTCTAAGAAAAGATGCTGAGAGGTGCTTATGACTGTATACAATATGGTACATTTAATGTGGAAAAATGGCAGAATAAAAAGTCCTGTGCCACTCTGAATGTGTGGCCTCTTGGGGTATGAAGTCAAGGAGATACATACTCTTGCTTATCAATTCTCAAGGCAATGAATATTGGTTCAGCTTTGGTTTCCACTTAGGCTGAAGGTGTGGAACCACTTTGTACTAAGGCACTTCATACTAGGGGCAGCTGGATGTCTGCCTGGAGCAGGAGAATTTCCACTGAAGTCCATCCTGTTTTGAATCTACAGTCATTGGAAATTTTGCATAAATGATTGTTTCTCAGAAAAAAGGCTACATATAAAACTTATTCTTATGCAAACAGCACTATTGAGGGACCCAATGGGATAATTAATAGGAAGTTTTACTCATGGGAGTTTTTTTGTTTGGGCTTTATTATTGGTTTGTTTTGTTTTTTAAGATGTTAAGATAGTCAGGTCAAACAAAGGCTAAGTCATAATAAATTTAATGGCAAAAAAACCCCCAAAACCAAACCAAAACTCCAAAACCTTGATAAGGACTAAACTTTTCAAATTTTAGTAGCTGAGTGTTGACTAGCTGAAGAGCAAGCTGGGCATGAGCAGTAGTGTGCTTTCACAGCAGAAAGGGAAATCAGCATCCTGGGCTGCATTAATGGGAGGATAGCCTAATCCAGGAAGATGATCATTTGCCCTGTTCAGTACTTGGTTGACCAAATCTGGGTACTACATCTAGGTTTGTTTCTCCTTTCAGCTCCACAGCCAATACAGGAAAAACTGTTAGTAATCTGGAACAAGTCCAAGGGAGAGCCACTGAACTGATCATGTGGGGGCGCTTGCCCTGTGAGAGGAGGCTGGCAGACAAGAGACTGCTTAACCTGGAGAGGGAGTTTCAGAGGGAGCCATCTGCAGACCCACAGTGCCTGTGGGGAGCTTAGCTGAACAGATACAAGATATCCCATGGGAACAGTAAAAGATTGGGGTGGGTAGACTCCATCACTGGGGTTTTGAAAGCCCAACAGGACCAAGCCCTGAGCTGTCTGCTCTAGACTCTCAGCTGGCTCTGCCTGAGCAGAAGGTTGGGCTAGAGACCTCCTGAGGGTCCTCCCAACTTGAGTTACCCCATGGTCATGTGCTCAGCTCATGTTTTATGTTAATGTCAGTAACAGCTCTACGTCAATGGCATCTGGATATTTTGCCAGACCTTTGCATGATGGATTTAAGTCCTTCAGTTATAGTATGTTTCTTGGGATGATGGCAGTGCTGCCTCAGGTGACAAGTATGAAGCCCAGCTAGCCAGTCCCTAAGAGGAAATCAGTGGTCCTGCAGTTAAAGAGCCATGAGAATATTCTTACAGACTATCTTTTTAAAATCCCCTTCAATTGGAGACAAGGAACTACAGTGAGTGGGAGCAATTAGAGTATAGTCTTGGCAGAAGGGATTGTGTTTTTCCCCTTTGATGTGAAAAGTTTTATTTGATCAAAGAAATTCATAGGTCTTAAATGGTTTAAATATGCAAGGAAAATCAAATAAGACCTTGACTTAGAGAAGAAAAAGCTTAAGTTTTCTGAAAGGCAGAAGCTGCTGTTAAATTAGCTGCAATGACAATAATCATGTTATCATGAGTTATAGTACTGTCAAGAAGGAAGATAACCTCCATGTGCTGCCAGCTTCATTAATACGCCTTATCTTGGCTTTCATATCTGACATACCACTTTTACTCAGCTACCTCATTGCAAGGTTTCCTGAAAAAAGGGAAAGGGGCAAGAATTGAGATAGCTTGTTTAGGTTGCAATGTTAACAGTCCCAACAGATACTGATGCCTTCTTGGATCCAACTAGTATTGTACTAGTAACCAGTATTTAATATCTAATATAAGTATTCATATTAAATTAATAGTATTGAATAATATTTAATTTAATATTATGGACTCCATAAGTGCATCATACACAGAGTAAGCCCTACTTAAAACAAAACCATATCCATAAAGTGTTGATGGTTCTGACTCTAGGTATATTACCAGTCTGATCAAAGTACATGAAGACTGCATGAAATCTCTCTGTCCAAATGGTCATGTAGCAAAATATTGGGAAACAAGACATATAAAAGCACCTGATGTCCTGGTGGCAGCTCACTTAGCTTCTGGATTAACCTGGCTTCATTAACTGAGGAACAAATATAGGATAGAAAAGCTTCAACAGCTTTTGAGGGTGTGACTACATTTTCATATGTCTTGTGAGGCTTGTTTTGACCACAGTTCAATGTCATTAACCTAAAGTATAAACTTCTGCACTGTCCATGCTAACTTGACTTTTAGCTTCTATATTTTTCTTCTTCTTGCTGGTAATTTACACAAAAGCAGCCTTGGTAGCCTAGCATATCTACCAGGGCTCTGTCACTTCCTTGCCTTTCGCACTGTCATTTAGGATGTCTCTAGTGTATTGTTCCACTGGTCACAGCACAGGTTTCTCCCTTCAGCTAACCCCAAAGTGAATTAAATCTGTCTCCCATCCTAGCTGTCCTGGACACAGTGAACTGTTGCTCAGGGATCTGTCTGCCTTGGGCTGGCTTGCAAGTAGTTTCAGGCAAGAGGCAAATGTCCCCAAATAAGACAGCTAATGAATTTAGTCACCTCCACAATCACGCAGGGAGACCAGATTATCTTTTAGGATGTTGACAAAAGTAACTAACATTTATCCTGTCATAATTGTTATTTAGATGTCCTGAATCCTTCCCCATAAGCTTAAATTGGTGGATACTACTGTTATGTTCAACAGCAATTCACCTAACATTTAATTTTGTCAGCTATATTTGAGTTTGATGTAGTTGTTCAGTTGCTGCTTTTTCTTTTAGATTGATGAATTTAATTTACAGGCAGCCTCAACAGCTTCACTGCAAAGACAAGGACTTAATCCTGTTCTTAAACAAAGAGAAAATAGTAAATATTAACCAACTGCTTTTGGTCTTGAAGTCCTGATCAAATGTCATGTATAAGAACAGAGCTGTAGCCTGTATAATTAACCTTAACTTGAAACTTTACCAGCTTCGTCATTAGCAGAGAAAGTTAAATACAAATTCTTAAAGCTCTTCTTGGCAGTGAAAAACGAGGTCATCCTGCCATCAAGCTACCTCAAATGATAAACTATGTAAGTCTCCCTCCTCTCATCTCCCTGCTGTGACTAGACCATTAATGATAACCACCTAATTCTACCAAAGGGGATTTAGTTGTCAGCAAACAATCCTAGTCCAGGCCAAAAACCTAAAAAACACATGTTAATCTAAATTTTCTAGTTTTCTTTTTCTCTGACTCACAAACCTCTAACTCCAGGCAGAAAAAGTTTGCCTGAATAGAAAGTAAAAATACAGTCTTTCTTCCTGCCACAATAAATATCTAACACTTTGGTGCTTCTTCTGGTCCATCACAATTGTTTTTCCTATCTGTTCTTTTGTGCAAGGGAGAAGTACAAATGTTTAGATGTGAAGTCTTTTACTGTAAATCTGCGGGAAATAGTGTATCAGTAATATTGTAGTAATCCTTAAAGTTTTCAAGTGGTTTAATGTTACAGAATTAGTCGGCTTGAAGTTATCCATCTTCTTGGTCTTCCATCTCCCTGCTTAGCACAACTGAGAGTCTGGCCCTGTTTATTCTGCTTCTCCCTGCTTCCATGCTATTCTGAATATGCAAAGGAACTCTTCAGGATTTTTAAAAATTTAAATTTTTTTTTTTCTATTTGCAGTTGAATTTACCTGCATTTGTATTGCCTCAGAGCTGCCAGCACGCTTTGCTCTTGTGATATGTTCAAAGCACTCACATCACCCTGGGTATTTCAGTGGCAGCTGCTGACTCTTGCCCTGTCTTATTAATTGTTACCAGGTGCTGAGTTCCTTCAGCGAAGGTAATAAAAGGTATCAGTCAGTCCTTCAGCTTGCTGGGGTTCCTTTAGCAGTGGCCCAGGGGGGGAGTAAACTATTTCCAAAATGGCCTTCTGGTTGGTGCTTGACTGGTGTGCACTAGGGACAGAGACAGCCTGAGAGGATTTAAGAGAAGCTGAGCCTTTTCTGGGTCTGAACTCAGCAAGGATCAGGAGCTCCTAGTAACAAGTAGTTGCTGATGAGACCATACCTGTAGGAATCTATATACACTTCTGTCCCCATTAGGGACCTAAAACTGATTTTTTCAGGCTCACACGTAGTTATTTCAGATTGTAGGGTGGGTCATTGTACAGGCCTAAGTTTTCTCTCAGCAACAGGTACTCAGGTATATATTTGATCACAAAATTCTCTGCTGAGATCTTAACTGAGACTTACTGATTTTCTTCTGACAAAAAATTCTCTGAAATTTAAAGAATTATCTGAAATTAGAAACCAGAAATACTTCCAACAATAGTGTCTCCTGATTGTTAGAAAATCTGAATGTCTGAGCTGGTTTTTCATTATTAAAAAGATTTATATGATTTATATTAGTCACAATTTCTGGTTGAGTTGATAAGCAGTCTGCTAAGTAAGATACAACCTTTATGTAGAATGGGATTTTTTCATTATGTTAAATTTCTTATCACTTCTTATCTGTGCCCAGGAAGAGCTTTTGTCTAGGTTGCTGCAGGAGCCTGTGACAATCTGTAGAACAAAAATATAAAGGCATTGTTTCCAATATAAATTGGAAATTTACTTGTGGTGACATTCTGGATTAAACAGTAGGATATGTGGTGGCAATCTTCCTTCATATTGATGTGAACAATCCAGACCTTTGTCTTAGTTCTAAGTAATTTGAAGCAAATTAATTGATTATTAATATGAACATCTTCAAATGAAAGAAGGCTGTGCAACAAAAACAAGCTTAGAGGCTGTACTCTTTTCAAACTGCCACCAGATGACAGTGTTTAATCAGATTTTAAATCTATGACTTCAGCCTTAGTTGGCACTGAGAGGCTGTTCTGCTGCATTGTATTCCTCGCTGGGCTGCCATCATTTTCTAACAGACTTCTTAGTTAAGATTCCACTAAAATTTACACTTCTGTCCCCTTTGGTTACACCTTCATTTATTTTAAAATTATCAACCTAAGAATATTTTAAGAGTAAGCTTGAACAAAACTGATTGCCTTTAAGCTCTGCAGATCTGAAAAAAAACCTTCTTCTGCCCTATAAAAACTCACTCAGGTTCTAAAGGCTAGTACTCCATGGTAATCTGAATGTGTCCTATGTAAAATGTTTCTCAAGTTTAGAATCTTAATGTTGCATTTCTAAGCCTGAGATGTATAACCTAGATTATTTCATTAAATATGCATTTTTTGTGTTGCTGTTTTATCCAGAAATTCAATATAATCAATATAATTAATAACTCTTCAAATACTTACAGCCCTACCAATGTTATTGGTATCAGTCTTGAGAACAGGCTGTCTTGAAGATGTTTGTCACCGGAAAAAAGAATGATCCCTCCGGATGTTGTTTGAAGTTATTGGGAAATCTAGGAGATACTCAGATAAGTTGTAGATGAAAGTGCTGATCTTGCCCTGTAGAAAGAGGGATTTCAGCCTCCTGAATGGTTTAGCAAGAATATTTAAACTCACACTAGTGTTACTTAAAATCCATTTACAAACAGGATATTTGCACCAAGTTGGGAAAATGTGTGGATGCCGTTGGTTTTGTCCTTGTGCAGGAGCATGGATTAGACTAGAATTATGGTTTGTCATTCATGGGCTTGTGATCAAAGGTGGCACATGAAAACATTGCCATGAATTAAATGCTTCATAATCAACCATTACAGAGGTCCAGATTTCAGAGAACTCTGAAAATATTTGCAATAATTGCATTTGTAATCTTATTTATAGGAATGAAATCATTACTGTAAAATAGTTAATCAGTGTAAACTATGCAATGATCTTTCCTGACAAATGTTAAACAATAACATATGTCAATCAATTTGATTAAATCAGTCAACTATTTGATTGATCATTCTCTCCCCAATCCAAAATGTCAGTCAATTCCCTTAAAAATTATCAATGTCTTACATGACCTCTAGAATCTTCTTTTGTCTTTATTTTTTTGCCATTATGACACTATTTGTCAGCAAACAAGTATGAACCGAAACATTTACAACAAGAATCAGTGGAAAGCCAAGATGCTACAAATTTAAGTTAACCATAAATTTATGAATATTTGTACTAACCTGATGGTGGAACATCATTGCTATTATTTTTGCTTCAGTAGAGCTCTCATTTTTCTGAGCACCAGACTAAAACAATGCACTGAAAACCTTCAGTAAGCCCACTATGAAATGGATAAAAATCCTGAATCATAAATTGCAGCACAATCTTTAGCACTGTTAAGTGCTGCTTACTTTTCCTTTCTAAATGGGTAGATTACTGGCTTTAATTTTTTAATGCCCCCTTCATACTAGACTATCAGCTGATGTCTACTGTAATTTACTGAGACAGGCTTGATATGCCTGGATAACTATAGAATGACATACTCAATTCCCCAGGTCTCTTCCTTCCTTCTTAGAGACCTAATTTACAGAGAGTTCCTGTTTCAGCTGAAAAGGCAATGGATATTTTTGAATGTTTTCCAGAGATTTGCCTAGCTTAAGGTTAATCATAACTGAGTCTAAAAAGACTAACACAAAGACTGTATATTCAGAATACTTTTACTAACAGAGCCCTCCACCCCTCAGAGTACAAACCATGTAATGATGCCTGCAATATCAATTCACAGTGTCAAGGAAAAGTGGTTGGAATAGCACTCAGGCATATATTTATTCATAATCCTATCTTTAACAACCATCCAAACTAAAAATAATATAGTCCAGTAAATGATGCATGAGCATTAGAGGAAATGGATGACTTTTCCACTATAAATAAGCTGTCCAGTGAGGGCATTTCTACTTTTCTCCAAGCATTTTCCTCCTTTATTTTACCTACAGCAAATTCTCAATGACCAACTTACTTACAGATGGTTGAAACTCTCCAGGGGTAAACCAGCCTGAAGCACTAAAGACAAGCTGTCTGAGAATAGATGGCTAAAAAATATCAGAAGGTCTATGAGGAGCACTTTGTCTCAGCTAGCTACAGCTCATCTTTCTGTGCACATGGCAACAATGGACATGGTCTCTTGTTTCCCTTTTCCTTGACTTTAGACCACTGCTAAGCCAGAAGAAGGCTTAGCAGGCATATCAGCAGCCATTTGCAACCTTCCCTTCCAGAATTTCTCCCTCACAGGCTTTCATATGCTGTAAGAAGCTGTCACTATGCAATAGTTACAATTGTATGACTATTTTAGTTCCCTACACCTGTCCTGGCTGCTGCTTGTGGGTACTACATTTTTCTCTAGCCTAATCCTGCAGTCTTTTTTACCCTCTTTAAACCCCTTTTTGCCCTCAAAAACATGACATCAAGTTGGTTCTTGTCGTTACAAACAGCTCTAATTTGGTACAAGGAATGACTGATCCACAGCATCTGTATTTGTCTCCAGAAACAAAAGCTGAGTAACAGTTTTGGACCTAAACCAATAAATTGCTTATTCTTGTGTGAGAAAGGCAAAGGAAACACAGTTTTCTGTCGTCATAACAAATCACCTGACCTCCTACCTTTCTCTGCTTTGTGCCACCCCCACCATTTGCTGAGATGAAAAGGGTGGGCAGCTTTCTCTGACTCTCCCAGACTTACCAGCTTGATGAGAGTTGAGCTCTGGCAGCAGGAGAGCTTACAGTTAAAGGGGTGTAATACTTTATATTGGAATTGCCAAAATGAACTCTCCAGGCAGATAAACGACAGTCAATAACATTAATGCATGTCTGAGTGTGAATGAAGAAAACATCTTTCTTGCTTTCCTATCTGCTTTTCTTCATGGTCTGTGTTTATGCCGTCCCTTAGATGACAAATCTTAAATATCCCTTATCATGCCTGAAATAGTTTGGGTAGGTGTACGTTCCTCCAGGCATAAAAAATTCTCAAGTTTTCTGTATATCTGAAGTTCTCACTATTTAGAAATCGGGATTGAAACTAAACCTTTATAGGACAACCAGTGACTGCTATCCTGCTGCTGCATGAAGTCAGCCTCCTGGAACAGAGCCAGCCAATATTTTTGGCAGTGTTCCTGAAACAGCAAGAGGACTTGCTGACCCTGACATCTGGCGCACCTTATGAAATCCAAGCAATTAATTGTGATCTGAGGTAGAATCTCTCTAGACTGGCTAAGAATGTCTGTTTAGCAGAAACCTTGTGGTATTCATTAAGACCCTTCCAGATAATTTCCAACAGGTAATTCTCCTAGTCTTAAACAGCATTAGGTAATATGATATCCAGAGTCCATTCTAACATCCATGTCTGTTTTTTTGGAAGGTAAAACCAGTTATTATTTACCAGGGGATATGACTGACTGAAAACAAGACTGAGAATATAAAACAATCTTTGTGCTGTTGTCTAAGATGCCTTCAAGGTTAAAAGTGTTGTGCAACAATGTGGATCTTAGTTGCAGTTTTCTGCTGGAACATGGGTCTAGCCCTTTATTGTGAGTCACACTGGGTATAAGGTCACTGTAACACTGTCACCAGTTTCCTGGGAATGGACCGTAGACATCTTTTCAGCATAACTATTTCTTAGGCTTTGGTGGTAGCAGGTTTGCTCTTGTTACAGATGAGCAAAAAGGAGCAAATGCAAATTAAATGTCCTTGAGTGTCAATCTGCTTCCCTATTCTAATGGAGGAAGTGCAACAAGCTGCACAGGTAGATGTATAATGCATCCAGCAAACCACGTTTTTTGAATGGACAGGGCACGTACATATATTTCCTAGAAATAAATAGGAGCCCACAGGGGACATTTAGCCCCAGTGTAAGCAGGTAACAGCCCAGGTGAGGTTAATCTTATTTACACTAAAATTGAGTATACTGTCCCAGACCCACTGCAAATGGTGTCATGTTGCAAGATATTGTCAAAAATTATAAATTTATAAATAAATTTATAATATTATTTAAATTACCTTACATTGACACTGAGGTCAATTTGTTGTTGTTTTTTTGGCCAGTGTTTACAGGAATTTCTTAAAAGGCATAATTGGTTGAGTTTATATCTCCACATAAGACTTTTGACACCTAACTCTTGGGTGGCATTTACACCATTCAGAGATGGTGTAAATATGAACTTTAAAAAAATTTCTGTCTCCTTAAAAGTAGGATCCAAACTAAGAGGAATTGATTATTGCACAGTTTGTGCTTCAAATAATTGTCAATATCCAAAAGTTAAGTAAAACTTACTCTGGTCAGGTTTGGAGATCTTGCAGTGCAGGTGCTTTCTTAACCCAATTGCTATGCTGGGAATCATGAAATCTCAGTTAATGTGTGCAAAACCAACTCATCATGCAAAGAAAATTCCCAGTTTGTAATAAAGCATGGATTTTCCAGCATCTGAGGTTAAATTGTTCTCAGAAGAATACTGAAGAAAAAAAATTATTGGAAAAAGTGTTTAAATTTCCTGTCCATTTCAAATAGGTGTCGTTTCACAGACCCAAAGTTAATGGAAGGCATATTTCTTGGCACAGTGGTTTTAGCAGTAAGGTGGGCTTTAAACTTGCTTTCTCTTGCAGAGAGTGAGCTGATACTTTAGGGAAGGGCCATGTATAAAACCTGAACACATTTAGATCCCATTCAGCCAAAGGAGCTAAGGGTACCCAACACCTGAAAGAATATTATCCTGTGCCCTTGGATACATAGTTTAGTACAAGTCAGTGCCCTTTTTCATCTATGTTCTCTGTCTATGGATAAAAATGCTCTATGTTTCTCTCCTATTACCACTTCCAGGCTGTGCTGTTCATTTGTTAATCACATTTACAAGTGACTTAGTTGGATATAAAGCTAGTATAGACATAGGAGACCACAGCAACAGCCAATTCAGTTTCAAAAATGGGGAGAAAGTAGCTCCCGTTTTCCTGTTTGTATGTAAAGTACTACAGTCACAGCTTGGGGCATAAATTAATTTCTGGTAGCTAAGAACAGGGACAGCCACACTGACTGGAGAAGGTGAACATGAAGATGTTCAAACCCAAGTGATAACTGTGATTCTCATTGAAGGGAAGCTGAACTGGAGGAGCTGCAAGTTTGGCAATTAACACTTTTTTCTTTTGAAGAAAAGTATTGCAGTTCTGATTTTGAAAATGCCACTTTAACACCAAGGACTTCAGGTGAGTCACTCCTGCCTTGTGCTGTTATAAGCAGAATCAGGCCTTGTATGAAAAATAAAACAGGATGTTCCCTTCAGAATAACTGCAGGACTCATTATATGTTCTGTATTTAAGTGGTGTTGCAGACATTCAGGCAATACAGGCAATACATCTTTGTCAAGGTGACAGGTCTCTTTTGGAAGGGAGATTTCTTCTTTTTCCCACTATGAAGTACTGTATGTTCTGTATTTAATGTGCACAACACTGTCTGAATTCTTAAGCTTTTAATTCCCTATGCACCATGTGTACATTTTGTTGGAGGATGGGATGCTGATGAAAACTCTCCTGTGCTTTGCATCTGCCAAAATGGTGCCTTTAAATCATCACCTCTTTGGAAAGAAGGTGATTCTTGGTGCTCTGTCCTTTTGCAAGCCTCACATCAGCATTGCTCCTCTGAAAAATCTTTCTATAACTGTAGTTGGTCTGTCAGGCACTCCAGAGTTGCATATGGGTGGAAGGTTCTTCCAGATGATAAAAGAATTGTGATGCAAACTGAATATTTTTTAGGGGAAAAAGAACCCTAATATTCATTTGTCATATATTTGTATGTTGAGATGAAGAAAAAATTAAACAATGTTGATTATGTGCAAAACTAGCAGCCAGCATCAGAAAAGGGAGAAATTAGGGAGCTTATTTAAAAGATAAGACTTCATTTCTACATCTACATCTTGTAAATATTTGACATTAACAATTCTGTTGACTACAGGGGGACTGCTTAAGAGACCCAGAATCTATTTTTAATTCTCCTGAAAACACTTAGTTTTGTCTAACTGCTGAGTAATAAAGGAGCAGATTGCTTCTCTGTTTTGTTTTCCAAAAGAAGCTCAAAGTGAAGCTGGTAGAAAAGGGCAGGGAGAGAGGAATGGCAATGAGAAAGGCAGAGGTATGTGCCTGCCAAGGTCATGGAGGAGTATAGGACAGAGGCACAGTGAGACACAAGTGTATAGAAAGTTGGGGCTACAGTTTTGCTCAGGGAATTCAAAGTTACCTTACTACTTGGCAGTCATGCTTAATGAGGACCATCTTTCTGGGAATGTTCAGTCTCACAGTCACTTTTGCCATTCAATCTTTCTTTATCCACAGTGGGGATTTTTTTTTTTTTTGATGAAAGAAATAACTTTTTCCTGTTGTTTCTGTTAAAGAGCTATGTCTTCAGTCTATTTTTTTTTTTTTTAATCCATAGAATTTAAGGCATTTTACAGAGCAGGTCAATACAGAGGCAGAAGACCAAGCAGCTGCTAGTGCTTTGTGTGACCAGAGACAGGAAATGCACAGGAGGAACACAGGTGGCTCACCCTCTTGGCATGCTACAAGCAGATGAGTGATGTTCAGGGAAGAGAAGAGCTCATGCATGAAGAAGCTAGAGTGAAATACATCTACATTACCATTTCAGCCTCAGAGTATGCAAACTGCATCCTTTTGGGGAGAAGGAGTGGATAAATATTCTTGAGGGGAGGACTTGTACCGCAGCCACTGGTGACTGTCCTGTCAGTGCAGCTGGACTGCAGGACTTTCTCTAAGGTGGCCCCTGATGAGCTGGGGAATGTGTGGATGTCATATCCGTGGGACCAGCTGTTTTGTTTTACAGGTCTGTTTCTGTAGAGCAGCTTTACTTCTGTATACAAAGTCCCACTGGAGGCACTGGGTTCAAACCATGAGAAATGTGTGGACTACAGAATGTAAATCTTAAAGATTAAGAACTTCTTTGTGGTCATTTTCACATTCCCCATGCAACTTCTGTTGATACAGTGAATTAATCCAAGAACTTCTAGTGAGCTACATTTCAATAGTTAATTTTTGTAAATGTCTGAGTTTTAGGAACCCAAGGAATAATTACTATACTATTTCAAGGTGATTGTTTTCTGCCTTAAGATGGGCTTTCCAGGAGAAAGGAAAATCCGCTCAACTTCTTTGCAACAATTTTGAAAGAATTAGAACTCATGTGCAGCCAGATCTGTGAAAGATTATGTCTTTCTGTTACCGTCCAACAACAGCTGAGGAAAAGTACTCCAGATCAATAGCGCAGTTTTTTAAGTGAGGTACTTGCAGAGACTAGCTGCAGCATCTCTTAAAGATGAGAGAAGAAGCCTACAAGCCATGTTAGAGCTTGCATCTGGAAAGAAAGCATTCATAAATCCTGCAGAATAAGCTCTAATATACTCTGGATTTGATGTTTTTTGTCATGGGTCTTCAGTACACATTGTAGCAAATGTGTTCTTCAGGGGAGGACGTGGGGGCTGGCTAGGCTTTTCCTCTACAATTAGTTCCTTTGAAGGCTTTGTCCTGCCAGAAATTCCTGGGAGGAAGTAAATTCATTCTAAACTTTCTGTTAAGAAGAAAAAACTCCAGTCAATTGCCACTAGATGTCAGAAAAACTACATGGTTCAGCTGGAGTAGAAGATCAAACTGAGGGGTTTTGTTGTCTGTTTAGGCACTTGCATAACACTTTGGATGAGTCCCAAGGAAAACAGTAAGGCATTTGAGTTTATTTTTGTTTGCATGAAATAGTAAATATGCTGTTGGGTCAAACTCTTCTCTCATGGCCCCCTGAGAAAACTGGAAATAAACTTTTGTTGAGTTATACCACCCTGGAAAATAGAACTGCTTTTAGTCTCGTCAGCAAAACCTTCTCATCTGAATGCTGTGGTTTTCTATTCTTTGTATGAAGCTAGTCTCTGAGTTTTATGCAACTCTAGCAGAAATATGGTGGAGGGTGAGTGGGTTGGTCCTGATTCAGCAGAAATAAAAGCTTTTATGGTTGGGGTGCTTGTGGATGTGGAGTAAACATCAAATGTAATGTTTCTCTATATGGGAAATGTACTTAATTCTTAGCTCCCTAGGATAAAATTGGTGTAAATATATAAAGAATAATGCCTGAAGCCTCCTACAGAATTGTGATGAAGTATATGCAGATTCACCTTAAACTGTGTCCCTACCTCCACAACACGGTTCAGTCTTAAGAGGACAGTTTGCCCTCTATGGCTACTGTTCTTCTGCTTTACTGATGCAGCTGAAGAGTTTGGTTTGTACATCTGGCTGCAATTCAATACATAAATGAGTGGTCAAAATTATATTTGTGCATTGTCTATAATGTGAATAGATAGGTCATTATTTTGCACATAAATGCGAATGTATCTGAAGGCTAAGATCCACTTTGGAAACAGCACAGAAGTTCACACTCAGTGTATTGATTATATATTCTAATGTGTGCATTTCTCTCTGAGAAAAAAAGCATGTTCCAAATGAAAAAACAATATGGTTTGTCAAACATGAAGATTTGTGAAGCAGTTCCATGTTTCTAAGCTCTTGATGTTTACTAGGCATGCAGTGTTCAGTATTTAAGGGTCAGACTGTAACCTTTGAAGGAGCATTGCCAGAAAATTAGAAGGGTGTTAGGCCAAAAAGAAAGAGTCTGACATATCCAATTTACTCAGCATTGATCTTCTATCTAAATGAAAAAAATAGAGTAGCCAGTGCCGAGGAGAAGTGTGAAAGCAGAAGATGCTGTCTTGCACCTTCCTTGCTGCAGTTGCCAACCAGCAGGAGGGATGTGCCTCTCAGACACCTCTTCAGGGACCCTTCTTTTACTCAGGAGCCTGAAAACAGCAATTGACTGGCTGTAGTTTAGCACAGGAGAATGAATAGCACCCCAAAAGCATAACCTGGGACCAAGGCTTCTCACCGGGTCTGAAATTCAGATAGCCACTCACAAAACACAAACTGCATTGAAGCCTACTTGAAGTTAATTCCCCAGGAAGCTTCTCCTTGGGCTTTCTTTTTACCAGAGCAGAGCTGAGGTCAAGGCTCAGCCAACCTTAGGACAGTCTGACATTTATTCCTCCCTGAAAACTCTGTATGTGAGGCACTGTGTGGTATTTACACTCAGCTATTGTCTCATATGCTGACATTTGTAGTTGCATTTTAGGGCAGAAGAATTGTATTTAAGCTTCTGCCCCTTACTTTGAAGATTTTTTTTTCCCTAATGTGCCCTGTTACCCTCTGTCTCTTGCCCAGAAAGAGGAGGGAAACATGTTTTCCAATTCCACAAGTATTTGCAGTGCTCAGCTTTTGCATGGCTCAAAGAAGCAGCCAGATAATACCTTGTCTACTGCACAGCAGGGAAAGGCATCACACCCAAGTGAAGCTGTTGTCCACTGTTGGCTGAAGAAAAGGAATTTGTTGAGGTGCAGATGGGTACATTGCTAAGCCTAGGGCTGCTACAGAAAGCTCTCAGGCTGTAAGCAAATTTTGGATGCAGTGAGTTTTTCAGTCCAGAATATATAATGTGATTAGTAATTGTATGTGATAACATTTTAATACAGAAACTGCAGTCTTCTGACTCTTGTGATCTCCAGATAGGCTCAGTCTTTCTGCCTGATGTTGCTGTATGAAAAAAAAAAGCCTCACTGATGATATACAGTGACTGCTTGATTCATTAATTTCTTTTTTGTTATGTCTTGCCCGCATTATTACTTTCTTAATATAATTTTAATAAAACTGTCATTGTGGCTCCTCTGTTTTAACATTTGCTAGAAGGCTTTTTCCCACTATTTTTTAATGAGATTTTTTTAATGAGAAACTTGCACTAGCTTATATATTTAGAAATGCAATTTTACACAGAGGCATTTGGGGACAAAATATCAAATCAAATTTTAACATCTAAGCATCTAATTGGAGTGCTCAGAAATACATCTCACCATTTGCACTTTCAGACTTTCTACAATTTGAGTTTTGCCCAAAACCTGCAACATGAGAGCCTTCTTTTGAGAACCACATGTGTATTATATGGTGAATAAAGTGGAAGATATTTTATATGGTTTAAATGAGAAAGCTTCAAAACCTGTGTAGCTGTAGCTTCCGTGGCAGAGTGGAATTGCTTCTATTCCTAAAAGCTCTGATTTTCATCTCAAGATTTTTAATATTCCATGATGCTGTGGGAAACAAAGATTTTCTTCTTTTGTGCCACTATACCCATTAAATCCTAACCAGCAGCAGTGTTCTGGGTAGGAAATAAACTGTTGCATTTGGAGTTCCTTTGCTCTAAAACAGATGCTTCTTCTTGGGAGTTTTTAATTTGTAAGGACAGTGTTCTGAACCTATTATTAGGATCTATATCCAGTTGGCAGATGGTTATGTGAGGTCTCATTTTGAAAACCATCTTGTAGAAGTTAAGTGTCACACTTCTGGAGTATGAGTGCATGCATGTATATATGTATATAGACACACACATGCACTTGCATATGTTTTATTTGCACATAAAACCTGTTGTTTCTCCTAGTTAGCTCTTAATTGTGCAAAAGTGACCCGACTAAAGTGGAAATGAACTGTTCCCTTGTATTAATATCCATAGGAAAAAAGAGGAAAGTTAGAGGAAGCTTTTGTATGATACTTTTATTCATTAAGAAGGTCTGTTGAGAATATCTAGGAGGAATATACTCCAGCTCTTGAGTTGCAAATTGGATTCTTGTCATGATTTTTTGTCTAAGGACAGAATGGATGAAGAAAAGTGTAGTTTGGATCCTTAAGTCACCCAAATAGAATTTGAACACATTGAATAAGCACTTCTTGTTAAAAGATGTCAGTAAAAAGGTGATCTCTTTCAAGACAAGAGGCACACTTAACATATTGTGCCATCTTTTTCCAAACTCAAAGAAGTCAAACTCACACAGATGGAAGATAATCACAACAATCTTTGTTATTATCTAATGATTTTCAGGAAGAGGTTTTGGGAACAGCAAGCATGCCTAAATCTAAAGCCAGAAACGGCTGTTGATCTCCATCATGTATAGTAAGTGAATAAGCTTTGGTAGTTGCAAGACTACCCCTGAATTCTTTTATGGGAGCTGGCTTCTAGAGGATTTTCCCCTAAAATTTGCCTCTACAGGAATAAATAAATTCTTATCTATACTCATAATAAATGCCATCGAACATGATGTGCTGCCCAGAGACCATGCACATGTCTGGTTTAGCACTAAACTTACTCTCTTCTGTATCTTCTGATGTTGTAGATGCACAATAACAAGTAATTGAATACAGATTCCTTAGTAGTGTTAGTCTTGTAAATGTAATTATGAAAAATAGAAAAACAGTGTAAAGTGGTGAGATCCATGCCCCAACTTCCTCTGAAGATGCTAATTAAAGGGATGGCAGAATTATAAAAGCATACAAAATCAGTCCAGGAAAATAATGCTGCCAGTAGCTGTTCCTGTATTAGAATTCTAGACAGACTCTGGGGACTGTTGAGAAAAAACTTCTTGCTAGGATTGCAAAAAGGGCAGTAACTGAATAAAACCAAGTGACTTCTACTTTCTTTCTTCAGCCTATTCTCTACCCAAGTCAAAAGTCTAAATTTCACCTATATGTCTCTGTGTATAGAAGAGCTTCTCACATAAATCTATTTTGGCAGATACATAAAATTCATTCATAAGCTTTGTTTAACATATAAAATTTAATTAGATCTTGTAATATTTGTACTTGTTATAAATTCCATTATGCAGAACATTCACTGAACCATGTACCTATAGGGTTTAATTATGTCAGCTATTATTAAATTGTGGAATGGGAAAGGAATACATAAAGATTTCCTGCATATTATTAAGGATACCAGTGGTGATGAAGTCGCAAATTTTACCCCTGCAATGTCTTTGCATTATGTTGGCATGTAATGGAGTCAATAATTCCTCACAATGTTCCAAATACTATTTCTCAGACCTTACCATTCAATAGCTGCAGGATTTTTGTGAATGAAGGAAACCTAATAGAAGTGGAGACATCTAATGCACTCGTGCATCCTGCAGTTGCTAAGAGGACTTGGTGTAACTATCCCAGTGGTAACTGAATCCCTATCTAGACAGCAAATCATTCACTCCTTTGACAAAGAAAAAAGATGTGGCTCAAGATGAAAGAGAGAAGACAAACATGTGGATTGGGGAATAGGAACAAATCAAAGAAGCGATCCTATCTATCAGATTCCCCGAAGTGGCTGCCCTGCACATTTTCTTGGATACCTCTGTGTGATTGTGACTTCATGGGTGCTCTCAGACACCATGGCTGGAAGCAGCTCTCGTAGTCAACTCTTATACCCTGCCAGGAGAATGAATGAAAGGTTTCCTTCCAGCAGAGGTGGATAAGGTTTGCTCCTTCCTGTCATATTTTTATAGATGCTGTGCATGGCTTTTTGTCAGTCTTGACACATGTTTCTCTTGTCAGCTGCCTCCATTGGTTGCCAGTGCATTCAGGCTTAGTTCATGTGGCTGCTCCATGCATTGAGATCAGGAGGGGAACTACCTGTGTGAACAGAAATGTAAATGCAACTCCTTCAGAAGACACCCCTTGCTAACAGTCTAGAACACCTTGTCAACCCTTGCTGCTGTGTTCAATAACACTCATTTGCTACTACAGCATGAAAAAATAGGTGCAGGAGACCTACTTAAAAAAGGAAGAAAAAAGAAAAAGGAAAAACAGAAAGAATGTACCTAATGTAGGAAAGTAACACCAGTGGAAAGGATGGTACAAAGAAAAGTAGTTATGTGTTGGAATTCAGCAAGTTGCTAACAAGTAAAATACATGATAATTATCTTGGTTGCAAAGCAAAACACTATAATGAAGAACAAATTACTATAAATAATTTGCTTCTTCCCCTCTTTGCCAGGATAAGTAAACATGAACCAATATGCCAACTTGTTCCTGCCATATGTTTTCACAAGTGCATTTCTGTTTGGTATGGAAGAGAGCTTTTTCCATAGTGTGCTCTGATTTTTATACTAATTCATGTGACTTTAACCTAAGATCTGATTACTTCTTGTAAAAGGAAAATTAAATTATTGAACTGTGTCCTTTGTGGAAATAGAGAGGACACTGTTCTTGGGTTCTTCAGTTGCTCCTGTAAAGAGTTTTACAAACCCTTTGAGGTCTACATCTTCCCTCTGCCACCCCTTGGAACTGTCCTGATCTTTGTTCATCCTTTTAAGTGGTGGAAGTGGCCTTTTGGCTCACATGAAAGATTGATCTGTGTAGATCAAATGTTTCTGCTAGGCCTGTTTAGCTCATTGTAATAATAAACCACAATCAGGGTCCAAAGAAAAGTGCCTTGCATTTCAATTTGTTTTCTTTTATCATAACTTAAGAGATCAGAATGTAAGATGAAACACAAATCTGCTTTTGTTGGCCTGTATCCTGGGTGTATTATGACAAGTGAATTATTGCAGGCTTTGTGGGAATACATTATGAGGTATATTATGGCCCTGAGAGACTGTAGAGGTCTGGGGAAAGAAAGAAGCAGAGATATTTATTTTGTGAGTCGTGTCGGGACGCGCCGCTTGTGGTGTACGGTGTCTTCTGAGGGGAAGTGCAAGGACCTCAGTGACATATGAGCTCCTTCCTGGCCTCATGCTGCTGGCTTGAAATACTAGACTGCTGGAAATGAAAGCTGTCAGACAAGTCCTGGTGTCAGCAGCATCTGCTGCTCTGCAGTGGGTGACAGTCACCTCCCAGAGCAATGGCTGCTGAACGCACGTGTCCCAGTCCTGGCACTGACGGGGGCCTGGATGAGCAAACCTGCGTGCACAGATTCCAGCTGTACGGGCAGGAAAGGCTGTGGGGATGGCTGCAAGAGCAGCAGGAGCCCACGGCTGGGAGAGGTACAGCTACCCTGTGCTGTAACGCTGGTTACTGCATTGTGATTTTAGGTGGGATGGCAGCCCTGTTACCCAAGCTGCTTATTATTTCCCACAGTAAAACTCTGGCTTTTGTGTACCACAACATGTAGGAGATTTTTCCATGCCTTGGGCAGGTTTTTGTTTCTGAAAACATCAGTCAAAGCAGTTCATGAGAACAAAGGCAAAGGGTAAACAATGGACTGGTTTCCAAAGTTAAAAAAGGTTAAGTAACCTTTTCCTTAGGAAGTTCAAGTGCCTTGGAGCTTTGCAGTAGAGGCTCTTGGTTTGGCACTAGAGCTGCCTTTCTGTCAGGGATGTGCTTTTCGGTCCTTTAGGAAAAACCCAGTCATGCTTTGCCAAGTCATAAACAGTTGACAAATTGCAATTTATTCATACCCAGAAGAATTTAGCAATGAAAATCTGTGTGTTGGAACATCTACAGCTTCCCATGCTGGACGGACCTGGCATTGTGTGCTTCAGGCCCAGGCTTCGTGGTGCTAAAAAAGAAGGATTTTGTGATGGCCATTTCCCACTGCTTGGTCTGTACATGGTGAAGAGGGGTGGCACACCTCTCTTTCTTGTGAGTCCTCTGTCCTTTGCACCCAGACAGGCTGGAAGAAGAACAATGATATAGGCAGAGAGACTGAAACCAGGTGGGGAGACTGACTTGCCAGGATGTAGGGTGAGAAAGGGACTAGCTGGAAACGGTGATTAGGATGAAATGCTGGAGAAGGGAGGTTGCTGAGGAGGTACTGGATTTTGAATTCAGGTGCAAGGGTGTTTGTCTGTGGGAGAGGTCTACTTGTACTACTATGCAGATACATTTTTTTCAGGATAGCAAATTGTACTAATTTATATTCTGTCCAGAAGTTCATGTTCCTGTTAGATGTTAGCTTGAAAAGCAATATCTAGATGATACTGTATTGTTGTTTTATGTTATTTATTATTTTTATTCACCTACTACTTGTAGTCTGTAAGTATTCCTGAAGGTATGGGAGCCAAGCTTTTTTATTACTGTTTCTATCATTGACACATATGTGACTTATATGATGGACGTAACAACTTCTTTTGGGTTTTGGCCTGTTTTGGAATTGTATTATGATGATATGATTACATTCATATATTACTTACTTGGCTTATAAATTAACCTCTGATAATAACCATATCCACTGCTGCAAGAGCATCACCAAAGAGCAAGGTTAACAAGTAGAGTGTGTGGGATCTGTATGTGTATCGTTTACATAGGCACACATTGCAAGAGGGAGAATGGACAAGACACTGCACATGCTTTGCAAATACTTTTGTGAATTTATAGCAGCATAGATTCTCCTCCCACCCCCACATTTACTCAGGACACCTGCACACTGCTGTGTTTATTTTGTGTGGATGCTAAAAGCTCAAACTCGTTGCTCAGTGTTGTGTTGCAGAGCTTTTCTAACAATCCCTAGACCTTGGTCTTTGGAAAGACACCTCCAGGCTTTTCTGTTCTGCTTTGCCATCCTGTGTGTCTTATAGCTCTTAATGCCTGTTTGTCAGCCTTCTCTTGGCTACTAGAAACCCACTCTGCCAGCTCTGGGCAATGCTCTGCTGGTTTGGCAAGGCTTCCCTCAGGGCTGAGGGGGTCCCTGTGGGAGAAGCAATGGCTGGCTGCTGGGGAGCGGGAGCAGACCCAGGCGGGAAGTGCTGACATCAGTGGCACGGAGGGAAGCTGGCTGTGGGCAAATTGAGCTGGCATGTTGCTTACAAGTCTGTGGGGCCATGTTCAGTCAAAACAGAGCCTCTGCCAAACTGCTAATTATAGTTCTATTTTCTTGCCTCCTGCCTTCACAGGTTAGGAATGGAAGGGAGTGGAAGCAGAGCTCCCTGCCTTCCTGTAGCTCTGGGGGGACTCTAATCCACTACCATTTCCTGTGGTGCATGGCTAGCTCTCTGACAGTTTTCAGCATCACTTTTAAAGACATTTTTCTTTTTTTCAAATGCTTCCCTTACCTTGGCCTGACATATGTTTTTGCTTTAAGAGCAAAATGGTTTCCATAGGCAGCTGGTGAGGTCCCTGAACACATGTTCCTCCAAAACACAAAACCCTAGAAGACATCAATTCCCAGTAGAAAGGTTACTTACATACAGCTGCAGAGCACTGCCTGAAAGTTTTTGGAAAAATAATATAATGTAGTCAGCTGACATCATTTAGTCACTTTGATTAGTTTCTTGTGCCCGATTACCAAATGACCTGAATAAAGACAAATGAGGCTCCTTCGAAGATCACATCTATATGCACTTAAGTAACAACCAGAAAATAAATCATCATTTGTTTCAGAGCTATAACCAGGGAAAATGGCCCCAGGATATAACCAGATTAGCCGGGCAGTATTTAAAACAAATGCAATTACAAAGTACATGTATTGTAGCCAAAAGAATTGTTTGAAATGAAGGTTCCTCTATGCTTTCCAGTCTTAAGTAACACAGAGAAAATGTTCTTTCTGAAAAGGAAATAAGGGAATTAAAGAGACAAAGGCAAACTTAGGAAACAAAACCACATCCATTCACCCACAAGTTTTCTCTTTTTTTTGAGTGCATGTGGAAGAATGGGCAGGTTGTAAAATCAGAAGAAAAGAATGTGTTTCTTCCTGACAACACGCACTGGATTTGGGTTGACTGATCCAGCATTTGGGTCTAGAGACAGAAACTTTCTCTTTTCTTTAGGAGCACTGTGGTTTGCTCTTGCACCCTGCCTGGCTGTGGAGTCCATTAGCCCCATAGCACACCTTGTACTTTGCCAGACACGGTGCTGAGCTTCAGCAGTAGAGGGTGGAGGGGCAACACCAGCCCTGCTCTGGCACTTGGCATGGGACATCTTGGGAGCATGCTGTGGGATCCTTTCTGTAAGGGAGTATCTGACCTGGCTATTTTTAAACCCTCTATTTTTCATTCTTTCGCTGCATTAAGTAGAGCCATTTGTGACAGTCTGCTCATATGCTGTGTTTTTCCTGTCCCAATTGTATTTTTATGTGACAGCTTGGGCCAGCCAGCACTGTTCCTTTTTAAATGTTGGCCTTTTGGTTTTCCTGTTCAGTTTCTTGTGGTCTTTAATGTTTGCACCCACAATATAGACCTGAGTCCCTAACTAAAGCCATAAAAAAAGGAAAAAAAAAGAGAAGTGTTCCCTGGATTGCAGTCCTATCTTAGAGAGCACCCCAAAGGACAGGAGTCTTTCTATTGATGTGCACTCTTCCTGCCTGCATGTTGCATGTAACTTGTAATAACCTAAATTTCCACATTGGCAAAGCAGGCCAGACCAATAAATTACAGCCAGAGTGCTTGTGAGAAAGCTTTGTGACAGCATGATTTGCTCCTTTCTTTTCTCCTGCACTCTCTGGAGAATGAGGCTGGTACGTGGCTGTGCTTTCATGGTGGAACATAGTTAGTAATGCAGCAACCGCTTTGGACCATCAGGAAATGTAGGACAGCCATGCTTGGCTTCCTCAATTCTCACTTCTTTTCCTCTTTACTGTGCTGCCCTGGATGGGATCAGTAGTCATGTAGTAGCGTGTTTGAATTTCTGTCCCACTCTCTCCAGGGTCTTAGCTCGACAAGCAGAAGCAAAGCCGTGCCTACTTTTTTAATCATGGACTTTTCTATCTACTATTTTTCTTTCAAATTGCTGCTGGTGGTAAGACTGAGAGCAGCTCAGCTCAGATCAGAGCTACACTGGGATGATTTTTCAGTGACATAAGCTATAACCTAAGATCTACACACTCAAACATGAGAGCTCATAAATGCTGTTTCATACCATTGGGGTGATATCTTATGCTTGAAGTTAGAGGCTTTGCTCAAGAGGCTGTGTCCATTGATAGAGACAAGTGGTTAGAGTGTTTATAAAGGTGTCATTACAATTTGTGTTGGTTTTTTTTTTATTATACTATGGCTGATTTCAATTTGAAAAGAAGCTATGAGAAAGCAGGGAAATTTTCATAACCTTCCACTACTGAGCTTCTTTTTCTTTAAAGCATTCCTTTGAAATCAACAGAACATGGGTTTGTTTTACCTGAAGATCATTTAGGAGTATTAGTAAAGATTTGCTTGGTGTTTTAATATTATCAATTTGGTATTAAATTGCATGAGGTCATTTTACTTTTTATGCCAAAGTTTCATGTATTTATCTTTAACATGTCTGCAAGCTGGATAGTAATATTTGCCATGGGCACAGGCAACATGTCAACTGCCCAATGATCCATTTCAGAAAAACAGACTTTCTTTATCTTTTTTTATCAAGAATATAGATCTGCTCAACTCCTTCTATTAAACAGAAGCCACAGCTGTGGAGGAAATTGCTAGCAGTTTAGTATGTTAAAATATTAGATTATGCTAATCCAATGTCAGTTTATCTTAAAATAGGAATACATCATAACATATCTTTTTGACAAAATGACAGATCCTGATTAATTCTAGAGAAATGTTTCTCCTCAGTGGTATCAAACCTGTGTTCCTAAAGGCTCTTATTGAAAGCATTGAGATATGTAAAGAAGAATAAGGTAAAATGTACCACAGTTTCTCAATATGAAAATCTCCGAAGAATGGCTCAATGGCTTTTCAAACCTCTGTTAGGAAAAACTGCCAGCCACTCTAGGCTGAATATTTGTGTTTTAAACTTATAAATGGGATTGCAAGGTGATAAAATCTGCAGGATGATTTTCAGACAGGAAGCTGAAATTCTTGCATCTGAAGTGCTAAAATGTGACAACCATTGCATGTATTTTTAAAACAGGTGTGAAAAATCACAGCTATCTGCTTTCAATGAAGAAAGAGCAGGAAATTTGCAATAAAGCAATAAAACCATAAACCTTAAAATATTCTCGTGCATATTTTGTGCATATCAGCAGGTGCTGATATGTACAACAATATTTGAATACAATAAAATGTCTCACTGTTGTCCAAAAAGAACTGCTGCTAAGGTATGGCATTTGGCTATATTCTGCCCTTGACTAGAATTAGTTCAGATATCCAAAGCTAACATGTATTAGATAAAGAGAGGAAATTTCTTTAGGAAAGACAATGGGAAGTGTGTTCTGGTTAAAGTCACTTTACTCTGTTGAGATGTCTCTTTTGTTTAGGGGGTTTTAAGCTCTTTTTTCCCCTGATGAATGATTTATCTGAAATATGCATTTTTCACCCTTTCATTCCCAAAATTTTTGTCACAACGATTAGCTCCCAGAGCTGCTAATGAGGTGAGGACTGTATGCATCTCACCCACCATACAAAGCAATGGAAGCAAATAGGCTTTGGTTTCCTTGTCTGTGTGAGCTCTTTCTGCCCTGCTCCTCTTTAAAGCTTCTCTGCTTTCCTGGCATCAGCAGTAACTGAGAATAGAGCCTGGCACATCTTCTGGCCTCCTTTTTTGGGGCAGAGAATGAGTGGTGTGAGAGCACAGAGCAGATCCACCAAGTGAGCATCCATCTGCTGAGAGCTGGACTTGGCTGATGAAGATCTGAACCTTCCTTTCATCTCCCTCTGAATTTGGATTAGTATGTAGCTGAAGGGCATATATTATGGACACTGAATAACACCCAAAGGAAACATATTAGATATGGACACTAAATGATACCCAATGGAAGACTGAAGAAGGAGTCTATTGCTGTCCAGACTAATTATCACCACATAAACACCGGTAAAAGTGTGACAGTAATCTTCAAATTGTCCTTGGTACTTTTTCCTGGTGGCACTACTCACTGAAATAGAAGTTCTTTGCCCACACCCTAATTCTCAAGTCTGACTGTGAAAATCTGTGAAAATGTTTTTGGTCTTAGAAATAATACTGGTGTCAACCAGATGTTCTTTAGCAGATCTCTAATCCTGACTGCTCAATTTCTCAGATTTATCAACTGCTGCAATGTTCAGGTGAATAGCAACCCTGGATCAAGTGCTGGTGCAATATGCAGCTTTGCACATGGGGTGGGAGCAGTTGCAAAGCTTTTGATTGTAGATTTATATGGATTTATGGTATATTTGCATTTAAAAACCTCAGTTATGTTTTAGGCTGTGGGATCATCTAGATCCCCCAGACATAGCTGTGTGTCCATACCCTTCCCCTGTAACTCATTCTGCATTTCTAGGCTTGCTTTCTGGGCTGTAGCATGGGGAGATACCATCACCTCAAGTATAACCACACACTGTAAAACTATCAGACTTTTATAGTCGCTTGGTCTTGGGTGAAGCAACAACCTGCTCATGATCACCTGTGCAATTCCAGATGCAGGCAGTGCCAAAAAGTTCACACAAGTACTTCAGCATGTATCCCACCTCCACATGAGATTCCACCCTGTTTGTTTTCCTGTACCTGCATCCTTCATTTCCCTTGACCCTGAGTAAAACAAGGTTTCAGAGCCCTTTACATGGACTTTTTTCAGCGGCATGTGGAAAAAGCAGTTTATACAGATGCAGCTATCATAGCTCTTATGCCTTCTCACAGTTTTTGGTGGGATGCCATGCTCCTCTGAGCACTAGTACTGTGATAAAGTAACATCTACACGAGAAATTGTTGCCAGCGTAATTATGCAAGGCAGCAGGACCTCTCTGGTACATGCTATAAATAAGACACATATTATAAACAGATTGAGAACCACCACAGACTTCTCCCCTCCCACGGATTTATTCATTGTTTCTCCACTACAATTGCCAAACCACTGGCTGTAAAACTTCCTTCAGGCCCTCTTTATTTTCATGGCAGGCCCCACAGCCTTATCAATATGTGTGATATGCACACTGGCAGTCACTACTACTTTGTTTGCCATTCCCTACTCTTCTGCTACTGAAATCCAGCAGTGTTCCCCTCTGCACAGGAGCAAATCTGTGGGTTTTTCCAATCAGTGAAAAGCAAGGATTTTTAATGAGAAAAATCTGTGTGAGAAGAGAAGGGATGTGACACCTTATTAAGAAAGGAGCTTGAGCTGAGGACAAAAGTCTCAAATTTCTATTATTCCTTAAATACATCCCAAATGGTTAGCACTAGCTTTGTCAGCAGTGAAACATCACTCATTACATTGGACCCCTCTCCAAAGGCCGCAACAAATTTGTTTTCTTTTTTCTTTAAAATGTTAATGTAGCTGATGCTTTATTTTACAAGAATTAGAATGGCATTGCTGTTTTGGAGCAACAAGCTGGGAAGTGCAATGGTGTGAAGCAACAGCCAGTGCCTCTGCCGTGGGGTGGGTTTTGGATAAGGGGGTGTGATGCGCATCTGGTCTGCAGCTCCTCCCTGGGAACAATTCTTGTCACACTTTTTACACTTGGCATTTGTTGACTTTGTAGCTCATTTGACATGCACATTTGAAAGGCAACACTGATGAAAGGGGCAAGACACACTTTAGATTAAAAGAAAAAAAAAAGCTACAAACAATCCAAAAACCAGAAGGGATGATTTTTGCCCATTTTTTCAATATATTGTGAAAGAATATTGGATGACCAATTTGAAATACAAGCATTAGGAAAGCTGATGCAGTACAAATCAGTGAAGGTAATAGCAGAAGATCACACTCATAGCTTTCCAAAATCAGCAAGGACAGGTGATACATTTTCAGAAAACAGGTCTATGATGTTCACATCTCATTTTCCATATTTTCTTTCTTTGTCTTCTCTCATTCCTGGCATTCTAGTTTTAACATCACTTTAATTTCTTCCCACAAACATCTGCTGCTTTTGAAGCTATTTTTGTAGCAAAATTCCTACATGCATAGCTCTCATAAAATGAAGGTTTGCTCTGCATAGAGGAGCAGTTTGGGGAAAATGAATTGCACAAAGTGCTGCTCTACTGCTCTCTCAAAAAGGAGGGAAACCTATTCCTTTCTCTCAAACAAGAGGGACACAGACAAAATTCTAGGTCTTACCATATGCATGGCTATTGAGAAGCTGAATTTAAAAGAAAATACTGGATTTTCACTATCAGCTTTGCTGTCAGCCTTTATTCACTGCAGCAAGTCCTAAGTCCTATTCACCAAATAATCTTTGTGGCCTTGCTGACTCTGGAGAGAGGCTATTTGCTATAGAGCCACTGAATTACTAGCTTTTGTTTTGCAACATACATAAGAAGTGCTGAGTTCACATATAGTATTATTTTAGAGGACACCACCTTTTTCATATGGCTAATTTTGCCCATAAATATGATGGGGCATTGCAGCAATGACTGCATAATGGAACTCTGAGGATGGTTTCTGTTTTCTGACACTTGGAAGCTTTTTGGTCTTCCTGAGAAATAATTCACTGTGGTGGCCTGTCTTAGGTAAAAAGGAGGAAAGAATCTGGGGTACAAGTGCAGCTTTCTTTACTCCCTATACTACTCTTAGGATTTCCAGTGGTCTCTTTGGCATATTTCCCCATGAACACTTATGATGAATACTAAGAGGAAGAAAACAAGATCTGAATTTTTTCTGCTGGTTTAATTTTTGTCAAAATTCATCTCTCCATCCCACTTGCCTTGTTCAGCTTCCCATGTCACATCCAGTTCTTTCTTCTCTTCTACACATGGGAGCTGTTGTTGCAGCTTTTTATTCCTTCTCTGGGGAGTGTGTGTGTGGGTGAGTGTGTGTGTACATGGTGTGTTTCCTTTCAAGCCCACCTTCACTCTTTAAAAGGTAGATACTTGGTCTCCTCCCTCTTACTGGCAGCCATGCTTCCAAAACTTCATTCTTCCCATTTTAGTACAGGAATAGTGAATTAGGTAGAAAGCCATTGGAACCCCACTTCACATGCCTCTGCTTGACCTTTGTGTTTGAATGTTGTGTGGTAGCAACCAATGCCCTTTGTTTGGTGTGGCACTCAACTGGCCACCCTTTGCTCCTTTGTGGCTCTGGCTCTGTAAAGTTCAGTTCTGTCTCCTTTTCATTGTTGTCCATGTGCACTGGATTTGCCTGGCAAAATCTTGATAGCTGGGGGCTTACAGACTTCTCTAAAAATCTGTTAGAAACTTCCCCCATGTCCAACAGAGGCAATACTTGAGGGCTCCAAGTCAAAGTTTCCAAGGCCAAGGCTGAGCCCATCAGTGATGGTGGTAGCACCTCTGGGATAATGCACTTAGGAAGGGGGAAAATATTACTGTGCTGAAGGAATTGCACTGAGGGGAACAACTCTGCAAACACCAAGGTCAGTACAGAAGGAGGGGCAGAAGGTGCTCATAGATCATGATTTCAGTGGGATTATGCTAAGTCTGTAACAGGAATATATATTAGCACACTCCTATGGATCAAGACTTGAGGTACACTGCAACATGAAAAAAATTCAGTCTGACTGATCAGAGACATCAGAAAACCCATACGAATGAGAAATTTAAAGAGCTAGTTAATCTGTTGATTTGTAATAATGATCCTCTAGCATGTTATAAAATGTAAACCCTGACTGAAGATGTTAGAGGTTAGACTAGTTGTAATAATTTCTTGTCTTGGGATGCTCCAGGTTATGTTGGGAGTCACCCTCACAGCACTCATTTTCCTCTCTATGAAAGGTCAGAGAGGGATTCCATCCTATGGTTGGCTTCCACCTCCCAACAGCCACAAAAAATGCCTTTCTTGTACTGGCTAACAAAGTCAAATCTATTGGTATAAGATCAGGTGGAAGGGTTACCTCAGAGAAACAGACAGACAAGCTAACAGAACAGGAAACTAGGCTGAAAAAATAAGAATGACCTGGAATGACAATTAAGAGATCTATCTCCAGCGCTTTGATTTGTGTACAATTATTTTGTGTGCTGCCTTTTTAGTATAAACTTCTTGGAACAGAAATATCCATGTATAATTCCACAGAGCATAGAAGAATCTTTGCATTCGTTAAACAAATGGAAATGTAGCAAAGTTAAATATTGGTAATTTTCAAGTATGAGTATTTCTACTTAAATGAGGGACACCAAACATTTTAAGGTCAAAGCAAATATAAAATTTCTTTTCTCTTTTAGCTTTGAAACTTCTTAAAATAATTATTGATAGTTTAGAATTACATCTGTGTTATATGTCAGTTTCTAATTCTGTCCTCCAGACCTTGGACTTGGAACAACTCACTTTGATCTGTGACCAATGCTATTTTGAAACATATTTTGCCCACTTTCTCCTCTGTCAATGTTATCAAATCTTTGCATCGCATAAATGATGGGCTTGATAACTTCAAATCTAAAATGTTTTAAATGCCATATATAGTAGCAAGAAATGCACAGCCATTCACCAGGTATGGTGAATAAGGAATATTCAGAAAGTCTGACTTTCAACCTCTAGTAACCTAAAAATATCTGCTTAGTTGAAATGATTGATGATCCTTGTCTGAGAAAGTGTATCCTGTCTTACACCCACTGAGTTCAAAATATTACAGCCAGCTACCTCCCAGCTGGACAAGGCCTTGAACAATAGTGGAATAAATCATGGGAGAAGCCCAGCTTTTCTGGAGGGTTTTTTTTAGATATTTTTTTCCTTGTGCATAGTTAAGAAGCTGTTCATGGGGCCAGGATGTATACTCAACTGAGTGGCAGGATTGCACCCTGCAGGCCAATTGGATTTCCCATTGCAAAAGATCACTCTCTTTTTTCAAGTTATGGGTCTGTCTGGGTTTCAAATGCACAGTGTAGCTGGTAACAGAAGTTCCTTCTGGGATATTTCTTTCTAAGGAACATTAGGAAAGAGGGGAAACAATTTCCTAATGACTGCATTAAGTCAAAGAAAACCTGTGAAGAGCATGGGTCCTGATGGAATGAAATCACAACTTAGTCATCAAATCTAATGGTCATTTTAGGAATCTACTGAAAAGAAAAGCTTTAAAAAATTTATTACATAATGGTCATAATATATACTAACAGTTCAGATGCTATTTTATGTGATGGATGGAAACATAGTCAAATTTTGCTTGCTTTGTAAACAGTTTATACTAAGAGAAGTATAGGGGAAAACTGCCTTGCACCTTAATTCATGTCTTAAAATTGTACTTGGAGGACTTTGCTTTTGACAGAAAGGAGCAAACTTGTTTACTTCCACTTAAGAGGATTTCTTGACATAAATTACAAAGAAACAGAATTGCAGTATATTTCTGCTTCCAAATTCTGATATAATCAGTGGGTACTTTTTTCAGGCATGCACCAAGGCAAACGTGAGCAGATTAATATCACTCTTCTCTTTGGTCATTGTTAGACATACAGCCATCTTTTGTATTGATTGGTAATACATCCTTGTATGCAGCACTGGCCTGAATGTAAGGGTCTGGATTCTTATTTCACGCTTAAAGTATTCTTGTGTTAATCTAAGTTTGCTACATTTATTTTCCTGGGCTTTAAGCCTAAGGTTATCACAATACTTTTATGATTATGTAATTTTGAGAAAATCAATTGATTAGACAATTGCAAATGAAAATGGTGAAATCAAAAGCCATAATTTCAACTTGAATCCTGTATCATTTGCACAGGCAAATTGACCCCATTATTTTCATGCATTACCCTACCAAAACAGATGAATATATATATACAACTTAAAACTGTGAGCCTTATACAACTAAGTCTATTTAGCATCATTACAGTGCACCATATTGCCTAAGTAAAATTACCAACAGAAATCTGTGCCACTATAAACTACCATTATGGGCTCGTGCATATCTCTTGTTCATAACAGTCCAGGGAAAAAGGTATTTGGGGGGTCAGACAGGTACACAAATGAGATTGTGTCTGAATTAAGTGATTAGTACTGTTATCACTAACTTTGCCTGCCCCAAAAAGTCTGCCTGTCAGATTTTGTCTTTGAATTCTAATCTGCAGGCACAAAATGGATACTTCCTCTCCAAATAAATCCTTTTATATTCAAACAAACCAGAGACTGAATGAGGAGATACAATCAGGGCTCTTTCAACAATAAAACCATTAGCCCTGCCATATTTCTACTGGCTCAACAAACAGCTGAGTCGGATTTATTTGCTGGCAGATGGAGGTGACTAATGACATAAGCAGAACTTTTTGCATGGGCAAGTTCAGCTAAATGATGCCTAGCAGGAAAGGCAAGAAGCACCAGATTCACATGTTAAAAAAGTACCTTTCTTTCTAATTTAGTGCTTTGCTCAGTGATTTGTTTTAATTTTTTTTTAGATTTTGTTTTGTTTTTTTATATTGTTCTTTTTTCTTTATTGATTTTTTTTGTGGGATTGTTTTTTTGTTTTGTTTGTTTTGGAGTTTTTGTTTGGTTGTTTTGTCTTTGTTTATTTGCTTGGATTTGGTGTTTTGAGGGATAGGAGAGTGGGCTTGACTGGGACCTAGACACATTACGAAAAATGTCTGCTTAATACGAATTCAGTGGCCTGTGTCCATCCTCAGTAAATCTGTATGTAGTTACTTTATCTGAGAACAAAAGGGAGAGTGTTCTGATGGAATAGCTCTTACTGGGTTTGGCTAAAAGGTCCAGAATACATTACAGAGACCACCAAGTTTTATTGACTGTACTAATCCTGCTCAATTCATCCCCTTGCATGAGACTGGCATCACAAAATATGTGAGTGTGTCAATCAAAACAGAACAAAATGAGGTTTCTTGTGGTGATCAGACATGTCCACACAGAACTTGAAACATCTAAAATGAGTCAGTCTCCATGGATTGGGCTGTTTGAACCCATTTTGAAGCCCACACAGCCTTCTTATCTGACATTTGATTCTGAGGCTTGAGCTAGCTCTGCTTTATAATTATTTGTGGAGACTCTAGAAGATTTTAGACTTTTATCCAGAACTTTTATTCTTTCTGTCATCAGATGCCAAGCACTTTCCTCAGGGATGTCCTATTTTCTCACATGATCAAACCACCCTTTGAATGTTCCCTTGGAGAAACCTACTCTCCCGAGATACTGCCCAGATCCTCTGGAGGAGCATGTTGCTGTTCTTCAGAGGTGCAATTGATTTGTCACTCTTCAAAGACCACATCACTGAAACCATTCCTGGGGCATGCAGGGCTCCTCCGTGCTGGGGAGGGCCCCCCATCCCTGCCTGAGGGAAACTGCAGCCCTGGGACAGAGGGAATGAGAGCACCAGGAATGCAGCCCTGTGGCAGGGTTGGGGCTCATCGTTTTCTGGTAGTGAGCAGCCACCGTGCTCTGTAAACTGACCAGTGGAATAACACATTAATGTATATGGATTTTGAAAAATTTTTTCAAATCTGAGGTGTAACCGTGTATTGTGTACTTCCTTGCTGTGGTGATGATAAGAACTGCAAATAATTTCATTACAACTGAGATTAATGGTGCACATGTACTTTATTTCTACCCTTACTTCATGAATGTGAACATAATGTCTATTGCTGATGCTTCACAGACAGTTCAAACCAAAACAAGGTTTTCTTGGTTCTGACCTTCTTTAGTTTCCTCATTTTTGAGCTTTCCTTTGATGTGGTTTAAGATAACTGTAATCAGTTTGATTAACATGTTGAAAGCACTTATATTACACTTATATTATATTGCTTTGTGGCTCAGCTCCTGTGTGTCCTGAACTCACTTTTGAGAGCATTGCTGATGTAACAGCTGCTCTGTGGGATGAGCCCTGTATTTTCAGCACCTATGTGTGCAGCTGAAACTGTGCTTTGATATTCTTGAATATTGTGCTTTCAGTGTTTTCTTGATTAGGAGATTAGGGAACATAAATTTACAGGCCTATTTGTATTTTTGTCACGTCTTTATGAGGGAAATAAATCCTCCATGCACAGACTGATGATAGATTTAAAAAATATCCCTCTGTTCTTTGTCCTCATACCATTTGTCAGGACGCCTGTCACCATAAAATCTCTTCCATCATTAGACATTTTATTCTATCAGTATTAATTTATGATTTGGATTTTCTTTGAAGTATAATTTGCTAGTTTCTTTTTAACTGTTTCTTGTTCTTTTTAAACTGGGGTTCATATCAGTCTAATTTTTTGTGCCCAAAGCACACTTAAGTTTACCCAAGTACCTTCCCTTCCTCAATTCTCCTTGGCAAATTATTAGTAGCGTCCCTTAATCACTGACTTAGTTGAGGTGAAATGGCATCAGTTGTTTTGTTTGGGGCTTTTTGCTATATACTTTTCTGTCCTCAAGCTGTCTCTCAAGTTCTGCAGAAGTTCTGTCCTGAAATGATGGAAGAACTTTCTTTGATTATACAAATTTGCATTCCTATCTAAAAAAATACACAGGTATTTGAAGTGTATTGAATTTGATAAGCATCTTTCCATTTCCACTGCATTTTTGATCCAGCTGTGAGACACATATGGGAATCTTTGAAGTTAATTTCAATCATTTCCCCATGTATCTGCATTTTCTCTTTAGGCTTATAAATCTATAGCCTCCATGAGGAAAATAAGGTCATATCTGGTATATTTTTTTATTTGAGAAAATAGTGGAAAACCTTTGACTTTTTTATAGCTCTTCCTCGTAAACTGACCCTGTCATGTGTCATGTGAAAGTGAATCCTTCCTAAAACAAATGCCCCAAGTGATGACTTTGGAGAAATAAGCATATGGCAACACAATGAGAATTCTGCACATTTTCTTTACCCTGGAAAGCAAGTTCTTAACTTGTCAGATTCCTCGTTCTTAATTCATTTTTTAGACATTTGTGGTATTCCTAGAATGACATTATTTGATAAACCCTTTAACTTTCTTCCTCAAAGTCAGAGCAGTGGACTTAGAAGAAAATCCAGGCTATTTTAAGTGAGCACAGCCCAGCCAGCAGATATGACACACACCAGGCTTTTAGTGTAGCCCTGGGCTGTTCCCCCTCCAGCTCTGGCTGTGATGAGAGGAGAACCCCTCGATGCTCTCTCAGGGAAGATTTCTTATCAACAAGGCAGAGGATGGCACCATGGCCTCTTCCAGGGAATACTGCACGTGATGCTGTGCTCAGTGCAACTGATTAGGCAGTCAGGGCACTACACAAGGACACAAAATACCCCATGAAATTTGTTGGAAGCAACATTTTGCTGCGCTACCAAACTTTTTTAACTTTCTATCTGATGTGAGTGCAGTGTTTTCTTCTTTTGTTTCAAGGAAAATGGAAAAGCACCACTGAGCAAGTGCATGGTATGCTAATAATAGTCTAATTTCATTTTTATTTAATCTTCAGTTGGTTCCAAAGATATTATTGGTCCCAACCCTAAATTTCTTGTAAAAATTAAACACAGAGAGAACAGTTTGAGCAGCCTCTCTTCCAGTGCAGAGCTTCAAGTATCCTGAAGGTCCTGAGAACAGCAGGAATAACTCAGTGAGTAAGGCTGGAAGCACACTGGCAGACCTGATGTGTCTGGGGAAGAGCCCCATAACTCCAGCACTTCCAAAACATACAAATACACATTTTTCTCTGTGTAGTGTTTTGGGGTAGAGAGATGGACCTAAACCCCTGCTGTGCCTCATGATCTGGTTAATCTGCTTTGTCTCAGGCCTGTATCAAATAAGTAATCCTGAAGGTACAGAAATATTTTAGAGCAATTGTAATCTGTGTCTGCTGCTTGTTTGCAAATGCACAAAGGAGGGACAGGGGTGCAACGAGCCAGACCAGAGCAGGAAGGGCAGGGTTTTTTTGCAGCCCTGAAACTATTTTGTAAAGAGAGAAGAATGACTGAGAGCCAAGTCCTCAACTGGAGAAAGACTGTAAGATCCATGTTGTTGCAGGGAAATGGAATGACTATGGCTGCCAACAAAACTGCCTGTCCCAAGTGCCATGTGTCAAGCTCTGCTGGTGTCTACAGCTGCAAGCACAGCTTTGATGAATGCCATGGGCCTCAAAATAATTTGGTTTGGTTCCATGTCACTTGGAATCAATGATGTCCCATACTCATTTGATTCTACAGAAAGGAGGTAAGAACAGTGAGTTTGACTGAATAAAAGAAGGAAATATATGCGGCTGAATAAAATAAGGAAAAAAACTTGCCTGACTCTGGGCCTCAGGTAAACATTTTAAGACCCAAGGACCCAAATAACAAACAGAGTTGCAGATACAGGTTTACGTGAGGATTTAGAAACTTCAGAGTTAAAGTAGAAGACGTCCATGACAACAAAAAGAAAATCACTTATTTAATGTCTACTGTCAAAATATGAGGAATGGCTCCTCGGCTTGAATTGATTTTACCTCTTTCCCATTGCAGATTGCAGATACAGGTTTACATGTCTTTGCTGTATCAGGTGTGTTCAGTGTTCAGAGGTGCAGGGTTTTTGTGGCTGCTGCTCCAGTCACTGTATTGTCAGGAATTTCTAGATTTATTTGTCACATTTTGCAGTTTGAGGAGCTTATACACATATGTGGGATTTAAGGGCTTTGTTTAAAACCTTCAATGTAACTTAAACAAAGGTCTTGTATACTAAAAAGTATAAACAGCCTACTTTTTGAGCTCCAGGTGTTTCCTGAGGGAGATAGTGAGAACCTAACAATGTGAGATTGCACACACCCACAAAACCCAGTATTGCACCTGGACATTGTTTCTGCATGATGATAAGTATATTTTAATTCTGTTTTAAAATCCATCCTTCATAGAAGCTTCTTATTCTGAACACTTGCCTGGCCTTACAATTGAAAAGCAGTGCTGGAGTGATACATAATAAACACACGAATTGTTGAAGTGAGTGTTCAATAACGGGATTACAGAAATAGAGGTAGAGTTGATATAGATATCATAAGAAAAGAACCTCAACAGTTAGAGATCTCACAAAGTAGGTTAGAAGACCTGAACCATTTTCATTTTAAAAATTCATGCTCTCAATGGAAATTAATAAAACTAGACCATCAAAAATAAAATTACTAAATTCACTGATTAAACCATATAAACCATAATATTGTAGCAGGTCTGCTTAACAAAATTGTTACAAATTCCTGCATAGGAGTTGACTATTTGAAATCTTTGAACTTAGAGAAGTGGTTGCCTGCTGACTGAAGTTTTCCTGCTGACTGTAGGCCCTTGCTCTATGTTCATGACTAAACTAAAACTTTAGTGCAGAAATCTCAGTGTCATGTCCCAAATCAGTATTTTCCCTTCTCAGCTGTGGGAAATAGGTCTGAGGAGGAGTTAGGCCACTTGGCCAAGATCTCAGAGGTCTCAATAGCATTGCTAGGAATAGAAAGGAAATCTTCTGGTTCTACTCATTTTTATAGTTTTCTGTGTGGCTGTTTTAGAAGAGGTTGAGTGATGTCTTCACTGTTTTTATAGCAGTGGAATGTGCTGAGAGAACAGCCAAGGCAACTTTATCCCACAGCAGCTCTTAGCTTTGGTACACCTGTGTTGAGCCCATATAAAACTGAAAAGAATAAAACCTAAATTTTGAGTGCTTGATCTGAGACACGTCAGTACTTTGTTATCTTTATGAGTCTCAAAGTGTCCCAACTTGTGCACCCAAAGGGATAACTGAAAAGAGTTGGGGAAATGGTGCACCTGCAGCTAGAGCATTTACAAGCCAAATTTCATGACTGTATTTTCACAATGAATTGTAGTGTTGGTGAATAGGATAACAAAAGCTAATTTCAAGATACTAAGCTAGGAAAACTCTAGTGAGGCATGGAGTTGAAAGCAATGGTATAGATCAACATTAAAGATCAAGGTTTGTAAAAACCAATTTTTTATGCTATTTAGAAATAAGTAGTGGATCTGCCTTGTTTACTTATATGTGACGAGCTGTAGCTGAGCTAAAGACCCTTGAACACTGTACAAAAGAATAATTTATATTTTTGTTTAAAGAAAAATAGTCCAAACCTGAACTCCTTGAGAATCCAACCCCTGTTTTGAAAAGGGGTTGAAGGGTTGCCCCTCAACCTTGTTCCCTGCAGGCTGGGACAGGAGAGGAAAACAGGAAGTTTTATTCATCTTAGTTTCTCAATTTTCCAAGTTATACTCTCCAGCTGTTTCCATACACTTTGTTTTCTGAAAAGAAAACCCCAAAAAACCACACCAAAACAGCAGAGAGAGAGAGAGAGAGAAAAGATTTCTATGGAGCTCTTTAGCTATCTTTAAGTGAGTCTTTGTTGAAACCTGCATTACATTTTTCAATAATTCCAGAGTAGTTTTCTTTCTTCTTTTCCCAAAACAAACATCTCTTACCCAGCTTCTCTTCAGCCTGAAAAAAAAAAAGAAATAAAAGCAAAATAAAAGCAGCAGGCTAGGGGTGAAGGGAGAGGAATGGTGTCTACAGCAAGAAACACGGCCATGCAAAGTCAGACACTGAGTCTGTCACAAGTGACAAGTGAAAGCTTACCTGTGGGCAAACAGCAAGGGTGCCTTCCACCTTGCCAAAAACCAACATTTTACATAACATTTCCAGATAAAGGCTGACCATATCAGGTAGGGACTGATGGGCTGGTATTTTGAGTGGCACTCATCATGTACTCTGCATCCCACTTGTAAGTTCTCCCAAGTACCTCTGTTCCCAGACGTGCATTAACCCACATGGGCTGTAACATGTAGAAACTGGCTGCTCTCAATGCTTGACCCCTTTAATATGGGAGCAGGGGCAGACATCTCTGTAAATGCTGGGGTTCAATTAGCCACCTTTGATGGGGTGGTTGAAATAAGTGACTGCTGTTCCTTTCTTTCTTTCTTTGCAATTCAGGGAAGTGAAACTATTGGGTATTTTTCAGAAGGTATCTGGAAGTAACTGGAGTGTCTGGACTGGAGGGAGATACATGGCAGAGGTGCCTTTTAGTTTTGCAGGTCCAGCACAGGTATTGAGGACGTGTGGCAAGAGGTGAAGGAGCAAATCATATTTATAGGCAACTGAATTCCAATGTTAAGATTGAATGATGAATAGCCTTGTATGAAAATTTTGATACAGTATTTAATGCTTTGTCTTGTGCTGTTTTGTTGTTTTCTGATTTTTTAATGTTTCATATTAGCGTGGCTATCATTTGTACAGGATGTTAACACAGTTGGAGATAAAATGCCAGGTTTTATACAACTAACTTTTATTCATTTTGGAGATAAACCTATTCTTCTCACCTGTAACTTTTCCTGAATTTCGGTCACTTAAAATTTTGTGAAATATTTACCATTTCAATGGTATGCATCTGCATTAGTCTGATTACTCCTGGAAAAATTCTGTAAAATTTTCAGATGTTGCCAAGAATGAAATAATGGGAAAAGAGTCTTTGGTTGACTAAAGATTTTCCAATGGAAAAGTGATGAGTTTCAAATCAAAGTCCAGAACAGGAGCCCGATGGGAGAAACTATGTATGACAGAAGGTCTGTATGTACATGAGAAAAAATGGGACTGGAGAAAATGAAAGATAAGGACCTACCAGGGCTGAGAGAATAAGAGGCTGGTGGAGAAATGAGCCATCATTGTGTGTGTTCCAGCTCCCTGGTAGTGGTATCTGCCATGCCATTGGCCAAACTGTAGAGGTCTGTGCAATGCCTTTTAAAGGCTCCATCTACCTCCTGGCAGGCCTTGTGAGTGGCAGGAAAATGTCAAATAAGGGGGTTTGTTCCTGTTTTTGAGAAACAAGCAAAATACATGTGAATTGACTAAAATATTATCAAGTATGCAAACTTTGGTACTTCTTGTGTTTATGTAAGTTGTCTTTCATGGTGATGTTGATTCTATAATCAGGACAGAGAGTTCCAGGAACTGAACATGGTTAAAGACACCATGAGACCTGTTCCCATTTTATTGGTCCCAGAAATGGGATGGAGTATCGAGAATGAGACAGAATTTAGCAAGACAACATATGGCAAGGGGGTGATGTTCTACCCTGTAGAATTGGAAACTCTCCCTTTTTCTGTCAAGCAGCTCCCATGTGGTGATAGCTGAGTCACTCGAGCCAATCTTTTCAGAAGATGTCAATAACTTTACATTGCTTTTATTCTTAGTGCAGGACTTGTAGGCGTGCTGAACTTTCTCAGCTGCAGCTGAAGTCAAGGAATTCATAATCCAAACACAAAGTAGTACATAAAAAAAAGGTCTAGATTTGGGAATTTAAAATCTTGTCCAACACGGTAATGTTTGGCCTTACTCTTCCTGGGACTCACCAATTTTCAATAGGAAAGGATATGGCCAGCCTGTCCCTTTGAGGTGATACTGTGCAGGAAGTTCACTGTGAAGCTCTGTTATGGCAATGAGGGAACTGTCTTCAGAGCAGGTTTTGAATTTTGTGCAGGAAACAAGGCAAGCATGAGTTATGTTGAGCTGCCAGAAGAAAACAGCCTGCTCATCTCACTAGCATGCCATCTTTTCTGCAGTGTAGGTACACCACAGACAGGTCTGCATATAGGATATGTTGAGTCCTGCACATGTGTCACACCGACCCCCTACTGCACCACAATCCTGGGGGAGTGGCTGGAAAGCTGCTGGTGGAAAAGGGCGTGGGGATGCTGGTGGCTGTGGCTGAACAGGAGCCAGCTGTGCCCTGGTGGCCAAGAAGGCCGATGGCATCCTGGCCTGGATCAGCAATGGTGTGGCCAGCAGGAGCAGGGCAGTGATTGTCCCCCTGTGCCCAGCATTGGGGAGGCCACACCTCAAATCCCATGTTCAGTTCTGGGCCCCTCACTGCAATAAAGACACTGAGGGGCTGGAGTGAGTCCAGAGAAGGGCAGTGAAAGTGTGAGGGGTTGTTTAGCCTGGAGACAAGAAGGCTCAGGGAAGACCTTACCACTTTAAAACTGCCTGGAAGGAGGTTCCAGCCAGGTGGGACTTGGTCTCTTCTCCTGGTTAACAAGTGACAGGATAAGAGGAAATCTTGCATCAGATTTCTGTTGCATATTAGAAAAAATTTCTCCACCAAAAGGGTTGTCAAGCACTTGAACAGGCTGTCCAGGGAAGTGGTGGAATCATCACCCCTGATGTGTATGATGTGTAAATGATGTGTAAATATGGCACTTGAAGATATGGTTTAATGGTAAACACAATGTTGGTGCTGGTTTGAAGGTTGGAATTTATTAATAATCTTAAAGATCTTTTCCAATTTTAACAATTCAGTTATCTGTGATTGTATGTCTTGCCATCTACAAATTACTCCAAATTCTTGTCTCACTAACTGTATTTCATGAACATTTAGTAGACTAGAAGGAATATAAATGAGGAAATCAACTGAGTTTCCTCAGTTTAGTCAGTTTCCTGAATGGGAAAGCAGTACCTTTCTCACTTGCATTTTGAAAAATCGGACTTTCAGTGTCAGGGCAAGTGATATCAGTCCTTTTCCAAGTCTGAGAGTGCCTCAGACTTTTCTCAGGACCCATTTTGACAAAAAAACAAGGCAAGTACAAGGTGAGAAAGAAGCCACTGAAAAACATACCAACCAGCACTCTGCCCTGCACTATCGACTCCTGTCCCATTACATGACTCTTCATGAACTTGTCTGAAATTCTCCTGAACTGCAGCTCTTTCAGCTCTTACAGCAGCGGGCATGTTAGAAACATAATTGACTGACTGCTGAGCTGGATGTACTGTTTTAGGGGCAAATAGAGCAATAATATTGCTTTCCAAGGTGATTGTGTATAAACTTATGTGAGCTGGGTAAAAATCTAAATAAAACCCCTGGGTCATAGGAGGTTCCAGCCAGGAGAAATTTATGTTTTCTGAAATGAGGTTTCTCTGATGCAATCCCATTTAATTGCAAAGAAAGTACAAAGCCCTCCTTTTCCTCCCACAGCAAGAATTGCAGAAAAGGCATGGCCTGTGTTTACAGCTCAAGTCTATTTTCCATTAAACACTCTAAAAGCTCTTTTTTCCTTTTTGTCTTAGCTTTTCTCAGAGGCATATTCCTGGCCCTTGTTAAGTCTGTGTTGTTGGCTTTTTCCTTGCCACCATCTGTCTCTTCCTTTGATCTTTTTGTCTCTCTCATAGACACCCAACTGATCACAAAACAATGTCCAATAAAACCCTTCCACCCATGTGTCTTGCAGGTGCTCTTTTTTTGGACAAGGATGTGTGCTAGTGGTTGGAAGGAAAACTATGGTACTTCCAGCTATCTGCTCCCATAATGAGCTTAACTGCTTCTTACAACTCACCATTATACAGGTGACATGCACCCTAATTTTGAGAGATTTTACCCCAAGGGTTTATGAAACTTAATGAGAAATCAGACTGTTTCTCAGCAGCATTGAGAAACATTGAAAGCACAGCACTCAGGGCTGTACCAGAGAGAACAAAGGTTCTTTCATCTTCTTCTGGTTATAGTCTCTGTGCTTCATCTAGTAAAAACCTTGATGCTTTTTCTCAAAGCTGTTCTGACTTAGAAGAACATTTGAAGAAATGCACTTCATGCATTTAAGCATTACCATACTTCTTTTTTCATTCATTGCAAACTTAAGTGTCACTTGTCTTTATTTGCCTAACTGTGAATTGTCTGAGAGGATAATATCTTGGTGTAATATATTGTTTCTCATCAGCACAACTTTTCCTAGGTGACTCCTGAAGTTTATTCAGTGAATTATGGAATCATAGAATTGCTGGTTACAACTTCTTCTGGAGTTCTCTGGTTGAGCCTCATGCTCACAGCAGGTCTATTGCTGAAGTGAAAGCAGGTCAGCCACCAGTTTGTCTGCTGAGCTTTAAAGACTTTCAAGTATAGAGAATCCTTAGCTTCCTTGGGCAGCCTTTTCCAGGGCTGCTCTGCCTCTTCCTGGTGAAGCTTCTCCTAAGCTCCTGTCCAGTGCAGCAGGCCCCATGTCCCCAGGTGCCCTTGCACAGCAGGTGTGAGGCTCTGCAGGTGGGACTGAGCAATGGCAAGGATGATGGTGCAGACAGCATGGAGGTGTTGCTGAGGTTAGGGAGGCGTATGCCTTTATCAAAACCACTTCCAGGCAGAAAAAGACAGGTCATTGTTAGAGAAGACTCTCTTAAGGGAAACAGAAGGCTCAATATGCAGATCTGACCCACTTAATGAAGTTTGTTGGCCTCTGGGGCCTGGGTTGAGGATGTGAAGAGAAAGCTCAGTATGGCCCTCAGAAATCATTGATTTCTCAGGTAGGCAGCAACAAGAAAACTGAGGGTAAAGGAGACTTGAGAGCATTGGGATGTCTATGAATAATAAGATTTTTGTGTATAGGTAATGTTTGCAAAGATTCTTGCTGGGCTAAGCAGGGAGTAACCTGCACATGGCACTGTTTTGTTGACTTTTACAGTACAGATAGGAAATGGTCAGCTCATTCTAGTGCTGGTCATGAGTGAGGACAAGTACAGAATGAAAAGAAGTCTTGTGTAAAGCTCACTACAGTATTTTGTTGAAACATTCTGGAATTTTAAAATTTTTCTAAAGTAAAAAAAGCATAATGTTTGACAAGATGTTGTTCAAAGACAAGATAGATAAAACTCAATCTGTTGCAGCATCAGGACAAATTATTAACCTGAAAGAAAGTCTGTATTCTCTGTTCAAAGAGCATACAGCAATAACCAAAATTAAGACTTCATCACCTCCTCAAATTAGAAAAAACATATTGTTAATAATTGGATAATTATTATATTAATAGATTAATATAATAGATTTTTCTTTGGACTAACCTAGCATCCAGTACTTTCATAACAGAAGATTTAGCAGATTCTTCCTTTCCATTTAAGTTTGAAAGTTTCAGCAGTTTCATATTTGAGGCTAAAGCACTCCTGGCATTAGTTTTCTTATATAAGGACCTCATCTTTGATTGGAAAGAGCAAAACAAAGCATAGATGTGATGAAGATTTCAAGACATCTCTTTCAAATAAGGGCTTTGATCCCACCAAGAACTGATTTTTCATGTACAAATAGAGTGAGAGTTCTTCAGTACCCTCCTGCAAACTCAGGGCTTAGGGCTCTGCTGAGTGTTGGGCTTTTTGGCCAAACTCACAGTGTTTTAGAAAAAACTGGTTTTATGATTTCTCTGGTTCAGAAAATTTGACTTCTGGAGTCTACACTTTTCAAAATGAACATTGTCAAACTGTAAGTTTCTTGGAAGAAAAATGCAAGAGTGATTCAGTCTGTAGTTTTCCTTATACTGAGGGATTGAAGAAAAAGTTAACAGATTTCTATCTTGGTCTCAAATACTTATGTAAGGAATTTATTTTTTTTTCTGGGAATAGATGACAAGTTACACAACAGCAGAAGGAGATTTCAGCTCTGAATCCAATCCGAGAGAAGATTATGCTGGGAAAATGGTGCATATTTTTAATAGCAACATTCATATGTTGAATCCCTATTACTTCTGTCTTAGACATCAAGAATTAATGTCTTTTCAACCATTGCACATTAGCAGCTGTGGGTATAGCCAGGTGTAGGAATGACTGCTGGAGACTTTGGCCAGAAAATCAAACTAATAAGGTAGTTCCCGACAGCTTTTGCAGACTGACTTTCCTGCTGCTGCCTTGTCTTGTTCTTCCTCTTACTTCCTTACCACCTATTTTCTCTCCAGCTCCAGTTATTGCCTCTTGCATTTCTTCCTTGGCAACACCACCCCTCACTTCTGTTCTGGCTTTGCCTCCTCATCTCCCACACTCTCAGTATCCCCATGACTGCCTTTGAGTACTCCACTGGCTTCCATCAGTTTGTGTGCTCCTCTGTGAGGCTCCTCAAGCTGTAGAGTGAGATGTCCCTCCAGGCAGGCACACATTGCTGGCAGGAACAGGCAGCTCAGAGTATCTCAAACGAGCTCTTCCCTGTCCATCTGAAGGCACAGAACAGTCCTCATGGCAGGATTTAAACTGCATCATCACTTCCTGTAGCTCTTTCTACCATCAGTTTCAGACTGCATCTGAACAGTGCAGAAGAAAACTGTTATTTGGTTCTGAGTTAGATATGAACAGTTTATGGGCATGTGTGGATTTGGTGGACAGATACCAACAATATCTGTGGCTGAAGATCAATGGAGGTGGTTTAAGGTTTTAGCTATATTTTCCAGTTGTCCATGGCCATTTAGAAAATGTCACTAAATAGCCCTTCAGAAATCTGTTTGTGGAAAATAGGAGGAGTATCCAGGCACAGAAATGTTCTATGTTGTGCCATAACCTAGTACAAAGTAAGGCTTTCTTCCACTTTTATTTTAAGCAATGAAACACTGAAAACAAACATATACAGGAGAAGACGCAGTACCCTGTATGAGATTTCAGCTTTGATAAACCACATTACAGAGTCCAGGTCTTTCACCATACAGTGAGACCTGATACATCTTCAACATTTTCACTGTTTCTTTAGACAAAGAAAAATAAAAATCAAGAATTAAGGTCTTGACAATACAAACACGTGACTGAAAATATGTGTGTAATTACCATGAGAGTGCTTTTGGCAAGCCTGTTTTTAGTATGCCTGCTCTAGTCTTTTACTGGCTCTCTGCTGCTGTAAACAAATTTGAAAGGGGAGGAAGATTTAGAAGCTAACTAATTAGCTTGAACACTACAGAAAGGAAGTGAAGACGAATGGCTATTGACCCTGTTCTCCCTTATTATACAGCTATTAATTCTTCAGGTGATAAAACTGCTTCATTCTATCTGATCCCCGTGGTGGAATTAGGCAGTTAATACCTGGGGGTCCATGTTTCCAAATTATACCCACAGGGCAAGTGCTTTCCAGCCATTCTTGAGCCTTGTCTGGCTTTCTCCATCTTAGATTCCTCTGCTGTGGTCTCAGGATTAGCCTTCCTCTTAAACTGCTCATCTGGGTGACATTGAATGATGTTGGCATTTTTGTAGGCTCTGTGCAATTTAGAGAGAAAGTGGAAGGCTGTGTCTTGGAGCCAAAACTGTATGAAGTGGATTTTCACCTCCAGAACAGCATTGCAACTGATTTCCACTATATAATGTAGTGCAATCACAACGTTGTGTATGCTTTGTCCGGAGTTGATTCTCCAGCTGTCGAAACAGTATTTTTTTTTCATTAAATTAAACCAAACTGTAGCCAGCATCAACATCAAGCTCCAAAAATGTAATGCTTAAGTCTTTTAGGCCAGGTGCTGATCTCTGAAACTCTGGTGTGAGTCTAGAGAAATTACAGTTTTACACTAATATATGTGAGATCAACAAGCTTATTTTGGGCCAGTGATCTGCTTTTACAGGTGTGCCTTATTTTAAGATACCATCAAAATAACTTTTCCCCATCATTCCAAAGCTCTTGAAGACTAAAGATAATCTTTACTTGTAAACAGAGAAACAAAGAAAAAGATGTGGAACAAAGGTTTGCTTTCTGTGTCAGTTAAGTGCTTGTTAAGGAAAAAACATTTCTGGAATTCTTTGTTTTTATCAATTATAGCAAAATCAAAATAAGCTGGTAGACTACAATGAAAAATACTATTTCTTAAGCAGATAAACATTCACACAAGTTAAAGATAAAAACTTAAAAGAACTGTGTTATGTTCACTCTTTTTTTTTTTTTTTTTTTTGCCATTGTGTGTAAACCATCAGGTTTTATTAAAGACAACTGATGTAAGATTTCTTCCATTGCACTCCCTGATATCTTAGCTTGGCTTTTCTATGAAAAGTCCTTGGGGGAGTTGGTGAGAAACTGTTGTTCTGGTGTTTTGTTTTTCCTTTTTTTTTTTGTAACAGACACTCAGCAACTGAGGGGAAGAAAAGGGAATTAAATTGAAAAAAGTTTATGGGCATGGAAGGAGTGGAGGGCTCTGTTTCACACTACTATACCTCAAAAATAGCTGAAGGGAGTTTTCCAACAATTTCCATGTATCATGCACACCTTATCCCTGAACTGGGACTAAACATATAAAAGATCATAACCCAAAGGAGAATTTGCAGGAGGATTGGGGCATTTAAATAAAAAGGAGAGTGATAATGGAAATCTGCCCATAAACAGAACTTTTGCATCCTATGTTGAAGGACATACTGCCTTAAGAAGTATTTCTTCAGGATGCAATAGCATTGAAAGTGGAGCAGCCAGGCAGCATTGTGCCTGCCCCAAGTCCTCTGCATTTGCACCGAGCCCAAAGTTCCCACAGGTGTGGGCTTGGCACATTTGGAGCTGCTCCAACCCAGCTGTGATTCCCAGGCATGTGCTGGCTGCTGGAAGCATCCTGGGGAGGCACGTCTGAAGCATGATACAGCACCATGAAAAAATGTGTTTTATAGCCTTGGCTTGCATTCACCACTCGAGCTGTAAGTTGCTGGCCAAGAGTTTGACCCCCTCCTTGCTGTCCAAGATCATGCTCAGGCACTGCATGTGGCAACACTGATGCTCCCAGTGATCATCACCTTTTGCAACAGACATTTCAAGCTTTATTGCCAGTTCACTTAGAGCTTGGAGAAATGAGCTTAAGTCCCATGGACAAATTTTCTTAGCTGAATACTGGGCTAAGAAAAGTATATTCATATGTCCACAGTCTGAAAATAAATTGATCCACTTCTGTTGGGGAGGCTTAGGAAAAATAAAAATACCTTTCTATGTTCCTTATAGAAAAAAATCCCCTATTTTCCGACCAGATTTTCATCAGTACAGTGACACATGATTATGTATTTATGCATCAGCTTTTCCCTTTTCTGTCATTTCAGTAAAAACAAGCAAACAATGGAATCACTGAAGCCACTAGTATTTGTAATTTAGTAACTCTTCCAGACAAGTCCCAGCATGTTACAAGAGAGCTTCATGTTTTGCCTTGATGATTTCTTCTACTTCTTAAATGGTGTGAATTTTATCTGTTTCATAACATGAGAAAATGAGGAACTCATGTCCCTCCTCATTTTTTCCACCCCAAAATCTTTCCTTACCTTTTAATTTAGCAACATGATATGAAATACATTAGTTTTGAGTCCCAAAGCACAGTCTCATTGCTTTTAACATGAATTATGCATTGCAGGTTTATATGTATAAATAGCAATACTAAAATCAAATTGCTTTCTGAGCCAAAACCCTTTAAGGAACAGAAAGAATATGGTCATAAAACAGTCCAGAATAACATGATATTAGAAATTCAAGCTGAAATGCCCTTCTATGTGTGTTAAAAAATTTACTTGTTAAAATAAATGACTCCCTTTGTCATCTTTATTCTGTTTTATTACCTTTCTAGTAATGCTGTAAATAGATACCTTGGCTAACCTCATTCTTTCATAGAGGTGCACATGCCAAGAAGCCCTGGCTCACAGTAAATTCTGCACAGTAACTTACCCTCATTGATGGGAAGAGCTGCCTGACAGTGATCTCAGTGTCTCATGGGCAAATGTCAGTGGCTGAGCCTGGGCCCAGGGCTCTGTTTGCAATATTCTTTTGTTGCATATTTTCATGTAGAGTCTCTCTTGTCTGGGATAAACAAACACAACAGCACACTCCAGAAGCAATAGGAGACTACACATAAAACAAACTCTAATGGAAAGTAACACGTCAAGATAGTATTTTTAATTCAAATATTTATTATGTATTTGTATTGTAGCATTGTTTAAAGGCCAGTGCTACTTTATGCTAACTATTATTCAGGCTTTAAAAAGGGCATAAGCTCCAAAGCCAAGCCTGTCTGTATCTACATTTACATTTACAGGTCTTATTTTGCTCATTCAACTTCAGAATATCAAAGCTTTAGAGGAAATCTCATCCATCTCACTTCCTTTCAGACCTGAAATGCCAATAGCTCCAATTCAAATCTTCTCCTGTATATTTATTGCTTACTAAATGAGATACAGGATAGGATTATAACTCAGACTGCATGATTCTACCTTCAAAAGTGAGGAAATGCCAGGTTAAATATGTAATAGCAATTCAATTCTCTTAGGTATTATAAACATTATGATGTAAGGTATAATTTTCCTTTCCCCTGATAACCTTGCCTCATTCATTGCTGGCAAAAAAATCAATAAGCCATGGCTCAATATTGCCTTTGATTAAGGTGGCTTAATCAAATGTATGTCATATGCCTCCTTCATTGCATGCTAGTCAATGCCATGGGTGAAAACTGGACATTATTCTCAGTTTTCTGAGGTGCTTCTTGAAAGCTTTCAAAGTTGGTTTTGTTTTTGTTTTGTTTTGTTTAGTTTTGTTTTCAGAAAATCCCTTTTTACATTACTGGCAAAAAATGATATGTGGACAGGAACACTGCTCTTGCCAGATATGTAAATGGTGGTTACTTTTATCAGAGAAATTGAGATATTGGGGAAACTGAGGTTGCTTTCCAGGATCCAAAGGCAAGTATAACCTCAGAGCACATGCTTCTTTCTCTTCCATGAAGCTTCTTCACCAGTCTTCTTGAATTTCAGTTTTAACCCACCTTCCTCTCTGTTTCCCCCATGTTTCTTTATCAGGCATTTCATGCTGGTACAAGCACCTTTGATTTTTAAGTTTCCTTCTCTGAGCTCACAGTCTAGGTGACAAATCATACTCCTTATCACCCAATCTCTCTCTCTCCCATTGTCATGGTTGTAATTGACATCTGAAGGAAAAAAATGTGAGTGGAATTCTGACAGAGGGCTCCAGCACCTTGAGGGCTGCACCCAATTTTCTGCAGTGCTATTAAAACCAAGGTCTGGGGCTGAAAGTTTATTGGCATCCAACTAACACTCCAGGACAGGAGTGGCATTCTTGCAGGTATTCTTTCCTCCTTGTAAAACTCCCACCTTTTCTGAGGAATGCCTGAGAACAAGCTGTCAACGAATAAGCTGTCAACACTCTTCAGTGTTGTAAAATAAATATTTCCTCACCCTAAACCACTTTACAGAATTATATCAGGGCCTAGTCCAAGTTTTGAGGAAAAAAAAAACCCAAACTACAACAGTTTTCTAGATTATTGCATAAGAGTTAGAGACTCATCATCTTTCTGAGAGTGTTTTAGTGTGAGGTGATATGCAGGTGCTGCTCTAAGATACTTACTTGCAAATGCCATTTTCCCAGTTAGAAATACCAGTGAGGCAGGATATATAACAGAGGAACAGCAGTGGGAAGTCTGCTAGGGAGACTGTCCACCTGGGCATGCTGTAGCTCTAGTTACAGTCCACCACTAACATGTTTTTTATCTAGAAAAACCTTGATACAATCAAGTTACAGGTGAAAATAATGTTGCATTTAGAGCTGCAATTGCACCGAGATTTTCAGGGCTACCTGTACCTTCTGCAGGACAGAATGGCTCAACAGTGCTTTGTAATCCATGCAATGGAGCAGGTATCAAAATGGACCTTTAAAGAAACACAAATCTCGTTGTAGAGTCACCCAGATCTTCATGCAAGTCCTTGTTAAAGAAGTGTAAACAGCTGGCACCTGAAGCAAACGTGGGGCAATGAACCAGCAGTGTGCTGTGGTTGCCCTGAGGTGTCTGTTCTGCATCTCAGTGTCTGCTGGGTGCACCTTGGTGATGTGACTCTAAGCAGCATCATGGGCTGGCCAGAGGAGCAAGAGAGCTCACATTGGTTCCACAGGTGTTCAAACAGATAGTGTCAATACATTCACACACTTGGAAAAATGTTTGAGAAATACCACTGAAGGGTCCTCTCTGCTCTGGCTAGAGGTTTGTTACTGCAGAAAGAGTGCATTTTTAGAAAGAGATGGCTGAACCAAGAGACCCAAGCACACTGAATTATTGTAGTAGTTTGTCTTTGATTGTCTATTTCCTAACGATAAAAGTATTGAGAACTGAACTTAGGTTCACTTATCTGCTATGCCAAAAACATTTGAAATCTTTGCAACTGTGACATAGAATTTTATATGAAAAGCCAAGACCCTACAGGTCCTTTGGCTGCTGTGTGTTCTCCCTTTCCAAATCACTGCGCAGGACCAACACCACCCTGCTGTCCCACACCAGCAGAGCATGAGTAGATTCCCACACAGGAGAAACTTCAGAGTCGTTTCACAGCGATCCGATTTACAAACTCTGTGGCTGGCTTGCCCTGCCTGCGTGGCCGCACTTTAGCTGTGGGGTTTTTTCCCCGGCAGATTTTGGTGCTCGCAGTGACCAGTCATGTCGCGGCTCCGCAGCCCTCCCCGAGCCACCTCGGCGTGTGACAGTAGAGGGCAGCAAGAGGCAGAGAAGCTCGTTTCATAAAATGGGTCAAATTCCATTCTCTGACATTTACTCTTCAAACACGGTGCCTGCAAAGGCTGCCCGGCGGTTCCTCGGCTGGGTCCCAGCCGGGGGGGTCGGGGCTGGGGGCTGAGGGCTCGGGGCTGGGCTCCGGGGCCGTCCCGGGCAGGGCGATGCCCTCCACGGGCCATCGCAAGCGGGGACGTGGCCTTGCACGTGTGCCCCTCACCAAGTGGGTTAAAAAGGGAATCATGCTGATTTTGGAGACTGTGCCCAGTTACAAGAGAGCCATATGGTGTTTTATCATGCTCGTGTTGAGAAGCTATGAAAATCTGAAATTAGCTATGCTTAGCTTTCACCACACAGCAAAATGTAGCACTTACTTTAACTATGAATAAATAATTTCTTATATAATGATGAGAGCTGCTGGGCTGCATTCTCTCCCCACTGTACTCTGCAAATCTTTAAAGAGAGGTGTATATTTGGAAAATGTTTTATACTGAAGGACAGATCAAAACGCTTGTTACTACTATGTGATTTTCAACAAATGCTATTTTTTCCACTGTGGGCTCATAGAAATACACCTTTTTCGCTTTCTTAGATAGCATTTAGGTAAAAAAACTCTGCAGTAGTGCAACTTTCCCATCGATGTTGTACAAGTATGTACCCAAACCAGGTGGTTTTGGTACAGAGTGGAAACCCAGCTGCAGGTGTCTTCTCAGGTGACAGCAGAAACAAACGTGACAGCCAGGTTCCCTGGAGGTGAGAGTAGCTGCCCGCAAATGGAACTGAAACTGCTGCCACAGCTGCTCTTCATGCCTACCTGTAAATGCCCGTGTTGGTAACACATAAAAACTTAGTGTATATGACCTCAGGCAGGTACAAATAAGCTCTGTGATCTGGAATGAGGAAGTGCAGCGGGTTGGTTCCTCTGCCTGCTTGCCCCTAGCACAACAGCAAGAATATCCAGCTTCAGAATAAGGTGGAGTTGGAAGGGACCCTCAGAGATCACCGAGCCCCATTCCTGGCCCTGCACAGCACCATTGCCAGCTGGTTTGCTGTCTTCAGTAATGGTCTCATTAGCTGAGAACTGTGTGACCTTACACTCTTCACATCATCAGGCTTCTCTGAACAGATGATGTATTTCCATGATGAGCAAACATTTGTGAAATTCAGCACAATCTGCATGTTAGATAAACTTCTTACATTAACAGAATAATGGTGAATGTTTCCTCCTACACAATGAAAAGAGCAGTTGAGCTCATGGCCTTCAAAAATCTGTTTCTCCAATGTAGAGACAGAGAACATGGCAAGTGTTTGGATGGGTTTGAGAACTGTGCATATGGGGTAATAGGAGACAGAATATAATGAACAATCTGAAGGTACCTTCTCTTTTAATAAAAAAACACTTTAGAATAAGATAGCATTTAGATGTGGTTGTGGTTTTAATTTCTTTTCAATATTGTAAACTTAGACAAAGCACTGTCATGTAAGCATGTGTCAGAGTAAAGCTCTCTGATTTAGTTTCTCTGAAACTTCAAGAAGTTCATCCTAGTTCAGATTCTCATTAATCTTAATGTTGTTTCTACAATATGAGTAATCATAAGTGTGCCACAATACCTGTTTTACTTTTTACATCTGCTGTCAGGAAGTGTGCACCTCTGCCAAGCATGAGGCAAACCCTGGCATTTCTTCCTTGCTGTCACTGGCTGGCAAAGTGATGAGAGTACTCAGCATGGCAGACCACATTTTGATATTATACAGTGAGAGTGACCTCCAGATCCATGCAGTTAAACCATTCTTATGTTCTTACGTAAAGTACTGCTAAAACCTTTTTTTGAGTTTTGTTTAAACAACTTCCGTTTGAACCATTTTCCACATTAATTCCATGTTCCAATGTTTAATTAAATTGTCTGAGAAAATTAATTGTATTCAGTGCTGCTATAATCTGAGAGCAATATAAAAGAGAGTTCGTTTCTGCCTAAATTAATTCTTTGGTTTTATTCAATTCAGAAGGAGCAAGATTTGAGCCTAAAATTCAGGGCAGTCTTCATGCTGAAGTCAAAACAATGACAATCTTCTCATAAACAGGCTGTGGCCGCTTATATTCCACAGTAATGAACACTGTACAAAAATCTCAGATGGACAGAACTTCAGGAGGCAAAAATAATGAAACTCCTCATGACAAACACCACTCTGTTGGGCAGTCCCTTATTCTTCTCCAGGGCCCCTTCTTCACAAATTTTTACATAATGGTCTAAGAAATGCCCTATATGCTGATTTTCTTTTTAGTTCAATGATGCTGTCAACTGAGAACTTTTCAAGTGGATTTTAGAAGCACTCTACTGTCTAAGAAAAAAAACCCCAAAGTAGTGTTGACCAAAACCCCACATCATGTAATCACACTCCACTTTACATTATTCAGTTTGGTTGTGATTTTCCAAAGATGTTTAAGATATAAAATATACTGTTGAAAATAAATGTAGTTTTAAATGAGAAAGGTTCTAACACTTAAAGGTTCCAACATGAAACAGGCAATACTGAAATTTCTATTCTCTTATTTTTGACAGTGAATGCTCCTCATAAATTTGGAAAAAAAGTTTGTGGATTAAATTACATATCTGATGAACAAAACAGATGTATAGAGCCTAAAGATGAAAATGGCATTCTTTGCCCCTGTCCTGCTACAGATTAGAAATCTGGCCTTAAATGAATTTTCACAGAATTTAACCCACTAATATTTTGTAGAAATCCAAGAAAAGTACTACAGAATATATTTTGCCAAAGTGATATATTTCTCTGCTGATAGTTTCCTTGATTATTTTCATCCCTGTTTCCTCCCTGGAGTACTGCTGCACAGTGAAAATTCTTATATTCAGCTTGTTAGTGAGCTGGAAGAAGTGCTGTGTACCCTTGTCTTTAGGCATGACACTGTAACATGAATAATCCTATTCAATTAACTGCTTACAAAATGTTTCTATCTCTCACTGTTCATGGCACATAGTATGGATTACGTGCTGAAATTTTTCTTCTCCTCTAGGGCAGGAATCTGCTGTGTGGCAAATTTCCAGAACACATCACCCCAGGCATCCAGATAGACTTACATTCCTTAGCATGAAAAATCCTTCTCCCCACCTGGAATTTCACAGTGATTGATTTCCTTCAAAGCACCTCACTCCAAAGTGAATTCAGGATTGGACTCACCTCCTTCCTGCTCCAGGAACCAGGATCATTTCAATAGCCAAATCCTTGTGCTAAGATAAATTTCTCCCAGAAGTCTCAGGCTGAGTCCACTGGACACGATGGTGTTGGGCAGGTGTGGCCATGAGTTCTAGTTTCAGTCCTTTGCTCACTCACACACTATGTAGGCTTGATCAAATAATTTGGAGCAGCATTTTTAAACATTTGTTAATTTTGACATTTCCCACAACTGATGTTTGCTTAGTAAACCTTTTGTTCTTTGCTCCTGCTGCACTGTGCAGAGCTGTTTTCAGAAGTGCTCAGTGAATCTTGTAGGTATCAATAACCAACTCTGTGAATCAAGTCATAATTCACTGCTAATCCCCCATTCTAAGCAAGGCTGAAAGTCTCTTCCAATTTTCTAGCCTCACCAGCCCAATCAGTGGGTTTTTTCCCAAAGCTATAATCTGACTCCTAGCAAGTTAAGTTGATTTCTACAATAAAACTGCCCAAGTATGGTGTTTTTCTGCAATCTGTTACCACCATGAGAAAAGACATTTCCAAACATTTCTTAGAGATACACATTCTTCTTATAACTATTTAGCTAAGAAAAATGAATTGCCTCCCCTAGATTTATTTTGTTAATGATGTCTAGTTACAGTGCTGTTGGGTACGTCGGAAATTACCTCAATAGAACTGGCCTGGAGAATTCATTTGGAAAAAGCCTGAAATCTACTAAATATTTTAGAGATTAAGGTGTCATCATAAACTCTTTTTATTTCAAGTAGGAAGCATTTTGCATCTGGCTTAATACCTTTATGCTACATTTCAGACTGATTTTGGTAAAAAGCAAACAGAAAATGCTTGTAGAAAACTTTCCAGAGGAAATTATTTAATGCATTTATGTATTTTAGCAGGCAAAGGGGATTTAAAGTCTAAGAACACACATGTAAATGGCACAGGAAGGGCAATTAGTATGACAGTCTGGCACATGGGGTAGGCATACAGTGTTTGAAAAGCACTCCCAGAACCTCAGCATTATAAAATCCTTTTTTGACCCGAGTGCCTAACCAATAACACGAGTCCCTGTTCCTCTTGGCAGGGAGAAGACAATGAGGGATCTAGGCACTTTCTCTGGTGCAGAGTTTAGGAACTGAGCATGGGACAGGTCAAACAGGGAAATATTCCTTTACGGAGAAGAGTTCCTGATCAAAGAGTTCAAAGAGTGATAGAAACTCATATGGTCAGCTGTGCCTGGGGGCTGAACTGTGGACTATGCTGCCTTTCTTTGTCCCAGAAGACACCAATATGAGCTCCTTGTACCTTTCCAGCTTTCTCCCCTGTCATTCCTGTGTGCCCATGTTTGTCTACACACTTGGTGATTTATTCCTTTTTCCTTTAAATCAGGTTTTTATTTTAACAGCCTGAGGACAGTAAGGGTCTAGACAAAATGTTTACCAGCAGGTCCAGCCCCATTTTTCTCAAAACATGAGATTTAAGCTGTCCCCCTTAGCTGTGGAAATTAGCTTCAGTAAAGGCCTTGTCTGGGTGATCTGGCAGCCAGTCACCATCTTACCAGGGCACAATTTTTTCTTTCTGTCCTCCTTCTTTATTTCTTCTATGGGAACAGGAAATTGTCAGAGTTTCTGTGTGTCTACAGTGCTGATTCAGTACTGGGTTATGTAATTTTTCTTCACATTTCTTTGGTGCTACAGAACAGCCTGAAGCTATTTCACAATCAGCATCATCTAAAAAAACCTGACTGTAGAAATACATTGACATTCACAAATCAATCACAGCTAGCTTTTAATCCAAAATATTTCTGTCAGCATTTATACCAGATAACACTCTACATCTGTTTGTATCTGGTGTGTCTTTCCCGCCTTCCTTCTCTGGTATTTCTGACTCTTATCATGCACACCTGGAACTGTTTAGAAGTAGAGCCATGAGTTTTCCTTGGGAGACCCACTCCTGCTCTGTGCTTTTTGAGGAGTTGTGATACCTGCCTGGTTTCAGCAAACTCCTATTGTTTTAGCTGCCTGATTTTGAAAAAGAGTTTCATGACACTTAGAAATTCTTGCATTTATTTTTGTTATTATAGCACTGGCGTGTCCTATAACGAGATCTCTTTCCATACCCATCTCCTCTTAGGTGAGCAGATTTGAATGGAGGGGCTCGGTGCTGAGGGTTACAAGCATTGTTTTGTCTGTTTTATGGTCACCAGTGCACAGTTCAGCATTGAGGCTGTCCTTTTTGGATAGCCACTCCACTGGACTGTTTAATCACTGCAGTGTGCCCTACATTCCACTGATACAAAATGGGACTGCAAGGTTTGCCATCTGTTGTTCTGTTAGCATCTCAAAGAAGCCAGAAACTAGAAAGAGAAAGCTACTAGGATAACATACTTTTCATGCATTAAAGCATAGGTAATTCCTGTTGCATGTTGGTTGAAGAGAATTTTTTATAAATATTTTGAAAAATCTAGAGATAAAGTATTAAATAGTGAATTTTCTTTTTCTCCCCTGCTTCTGGGAATACGCATTGCATTCTATTCATTCTATCAAAAGGTTCACAGAGCTGAGGATCAGTGTGCTCTTTGGGATGCAAGACTGTGTTTTGGGGAAATAAAACACTGGGGCAATTCACAAAGCATTTAAACAAAGCTCTTTGGCTCCTACGTGGCATTCCAGTGCAGCAGTGAGCTGTGGGGAACATACCAGGTAATTCATACCCAAAAGAATTCAAAAGGGAGGCATAAAAATCTATTTTTCTGAAGAGCAGAAGTTCTAATCCTAAAATAAAAGAAGGAAATTATGCAAACAGGATTTGGCCATAACAAAATCACATGCCTTGGGTGTGCTGAGGGATTTGTCCCATGGCCCATATGCATTACAAGGCTGTGTAATGCCCAGATTGTGGCATGCATTCATGGGCCTTTTCAAATCAAATATGCTTGATGCTGTAACAATGAGACAATTGCACAGATATACCTCTCACTGTTCCATGCCATTTAGGTGAAGCTAATCCTTTTACAGTCAAGATTGTAAATAGCTTCCAACCAAAAGCCTAATTTAGGTATCAACATTTCATTCTGTGTTTATATAGAGCCTGGTGCAATGAGATCCTAATTCATGACTGGGCTTCTTTAGCAATACTGCAATAAGATTAACAGATCTTTCCTTTTGTGCCAAGAGTGCTATGGGGCCAAAGGAAAATGTCAGAACACAAGAATCAAAATGCCTACAGGAAAAAAAGGAATCCAGAGAATGCCTACTCTTTGTGGTCTAGTGATTAGATTTCTAGTGATATCAGTGGTATTGAATTAAGTGGTTGGTGGTCGATGTGAAAAAACGCTGAGAGATGGAAATAATTATTTTAAAATCCCAGGTGGTCATGCTGCAAGACGTTTTCTCCATGTTTATGCATTTCTGAATGCATGAAGGAAAGTTGTCCTTTCAGATGTGAACTTCAAAACCTGTAACTTGTGCTGATGAAGTCTTGACTTCCCATCTGCAGGTAGTCCTACTGCACTTAGTGGATTCCCTTTTGAGTGTAGAGATTAATTGCGCTGGACTGTGTGAAAAGAACTATACTTAGAAAGTAGTGCTCTGGATTAACTGTTGTTAATCTGTCCTTTCCACATCCAGTGTCCTCTCTGCTGAAAATTCAGAAGTATTTATTCATTTGCTTTAAATCCTGGGTACACACATGGCTGACATTTTTCTCGTTGTAGTTTTAGACTTTGAATTGCATTTTGCCTCTCCTGCCTTCCTTCAATCTCAATTCTTTTATGCTCCATGAATTTACTGATTCCATAGAGATTAAAGTCAAGAAGAAAGAGTAGTTTAACAGTTTATTTATACTCCTTTTACATAAGGAACTTCTAAAATAGCACCTATTTGTTTTCATTTTAGTCTGAAGGCTTTAGAGTGAAGCTTTTAAGACATTATAGATGAAATCATATGCCCCGTCATATTCAATCTTTTCAAAGGTGAAAGCAGATGAGATCTCTGATCCTTCTTAGTATAAGCTGAAGAAAATTAATTTTTGATCCCAAATCTAACACGACTGCAGTCTGAGCAGATAACTAAGACATACAGCAGGTTTTATCACCCAGTGGTGCTTTATCACAGCCCTTGGAGTGAGGGGAGAAAGTCTGACACACTGAGCCATGTTCATGGCATTTTCATCCATGCTGTACCAAGTCTATTGTGGTGAGATCCTGGTCCACATCTGGGTCTCTTTATCAAGCAGCTCTATCACTGTGCACCACAAAATCACCTTCCTGAGCCCCTAGATGGTGAGCAGTGCCCTGAACTTTGAGGTCTGATTTTGCCACTGTTAGCAGCACTGGGTATGACAGGAGTACTGTGGGTATGTCCAAGCTGTGTACAGGGAGGTAACAGAGGGGGTCTTGGCCACACAGAAGAGAGGCTGGGAGAGTGCACGCACTGTCCAGCATTGACCTCTGTCCACTCCTCAGAGCAGACTATCCTACTCCTCCAGAGCAGTGTCTGATCTCACATTGAACCCTGTTAAGGTGAGGTGCCATAGGACGTGTCCTTGGGAATCTGGGACTGGCAGAGTCCTGGCTGATCTCTGATTTGGCTGCAGGAATCAGAGTCCTCCATGCCATCTGGTGACCTGGCTGAATGCCCTGGGGCACCTCAAGATACTACTTGCTACCTGTGTTTGGGAATCTGATTTGTGTACTTCATAATGAAATCCCTTCTTCCCCTTACAGGCTGTTTCCAAGTATAAATAGTCATATATATCTAACCTTAACTCTCAAACCTTGTCTTTTTCAGCATGAATAAACCTCTGTTTCTCCCCAGACAACTGTAAATCTTTTTTATGGTGTGTCATGTCTCTTTGAGAACCTGGATAAGTTAAAAACATTTTCTGTGGTCCCTCTTGTATTTTCACATCCTCCTCAATGTATAAGCTCAGTAAAAGAGTGGATTTTGTTCATTCAATTTTAGGCTGTGCATAGGGCCAGGTTCTCTTTGCTGCCTGTCTTCATTATTTCTCTTTGTATTTATTGAAGGCTTATGGCAGTCTTTAGTGGTAGTATTTACAGTTGCTTTCAACAATGTGTGAGTTCTGGCTGTTATCACAAGTCTGTGGCCATCACCTGTGTCCCTGAATCCCAGGTGCAGGTTGGATGGTGACTGACTTAATTCACAGTTCAGATAACTCAGCCTCTGCAATCTGCTATTCAATTATTTTTATTTTGATCTACAGTGAATGCCACTACCAAATACTTCATGTTCCTAAATCATTGATAAACCATCAGTGTTGGCTCAGGGACTGGTCCCTGTAGACAAGACTAGAGTGACCTTGGTTACAGATTCATCTCCATTAAAACATGGCAAAGTTCACCAATGAGGCATTTTTTAGTTATTTTAATACATACTTTGTTGTCCTTACAATATTTTAAAACAAAATATCACCTGCTCCTCAATCAAATGCCCTGCAGAAATCAATACATGACATTGTCAACTGTGCCTGAGATTCTCTTGAAAAAAGGTGCATTTAATGGCTTGATTTTCTGTTACATGGGACAGCATGAGTGCCATTTCATCAAGCAAATGAAGTATAGCCTGAGGTACTCAGTTAATGGTAGGTGAAGATAATGCACTGCTCTTAAAACTTTTCTCTAATCCTGACTAAAGAGTAATATTAGTGCTTTGATAAATGACTAGAAGTAACTGAGTTTCTGAAATTATTTTTGCATGCCATAATTCGCATTTTGGAAGGCTGATATATGAAAAGAGGCCATTCATTTACAAATAAGTTGGATTTTAAATAAAAAAAGGCTAAGCTTGCCACAAGACTGATGTGTTTGTTCTGGCCAACTTTGCTCAGGCACTTTCAGGTCAATCATTTTGTGTTAGGATTGGTTGGCATTTTTTTCCATTTTAAGTGATGGTGATCCCAGTCAGAGAACATAGAATTATTCTTCATTGTAATTTGTTTCTTCTACCTGATTTCTACTTTTATTGCTGTTACCTAAGAAAGTATCAGCTTGGAGGCAACCGGGCTGATGTTGCAGTTCTTTGGATATAAATTCCCATATATTTTAATAAAGTATACAGAAAGTTTCCGTATAGATCAGTGAGCAAAATTGCGCTTACATAACATTGTCTCCTGGAGACTTGCAGTCTGGACCATTACTCAATTGACAATTAAAATTCCAGCGAGGCAGTGGACTCCTATTCTTAGGACTTTGCCTGTAATATATTATTGTGTGTCTTTTTGAAGACGACCTTTGAAATTAGAAGAAGCTTTATCTTAAGAAGATCTGAAGATTCTAGCCCAGAAGATATAAAACAGATGATGATATGTCTTGGTTTTTCTAATTCAATTTCCATCTATTTTTATTTCAGAATTTGCATAGAAAAAATATAAGTGAAGGAAAAGAGTATCAAAGAATCAGATGGAAGGTAATTTGATTGGTGAGGCCTCAAACCTATTTATCAACAGTTTGTGCATTAAGCAATTCTCTACAATGCTTTTTGTTTCTTTCTTATACCTATTTCTGTAGGGTGGCATTCAATCAAGCACAGCAAAATATTGTGGTAGGCTTAATCCCATTTCTCTTCATCTCAGAGCTGGAGAAGCTCAGCCAAAAGAGCTTTTGCTGAAAATTGACACATCTCTCTTTTCAGAGACTTGTCACTTTGTCACTCTTCACAATTTGTAATTCACGGAGAATCCTTCTGTGTGCTCATATTTCAGGATGGGTTGGGGGGCCGGGGCTGCAGGAGTGACCACTGCGGGTCCCTGGGGACAGGCTCTGGCCATGGGACACAGCGGCTGCCCGGGCCGGGGACACGGGGCCAGGGGAGCTGCTGGGGACACGGCAGGCACAGCGACATCAGAGTGCCAGGGGAGCTGCTGGGGACACAGTGGGCACAGCGACATCGGGGTGAGAGCCCGCTCTGACCACCCCTGCAGCACCATCCTGGTTCTCGCTGTGGGGAAACAAGGAAGAGCTCCGCTCTGAGTGGAGCTTCACTGGCCAGAGAAACCCCAGAGCATGGTTTACAGCTGGCAGTGGAACTTGGAGAATTGTGACACCCGGCAGAAATACAGCCTGCCCACCCCACGAACAGGGGTAAACCACTCCAGCCATCAAGGCACTCAGGAATTGGTGTAAAGTTACAGGAGACTGTGACAGGGAAAAGAGTGTCACTACAAGTTAGAAACTGAAATATAAGACTGAGAGGCATTTTTTAGATAGCCTTTGTTTACACAATCCTATTAAAATAAATTGGCATGTTAAGTCATTCTTATTAAGAATAGTTAACAAAGATTTCAGACTCTGCAGAGAGCATTTATCAACGCCTTTACTAAGTGGTTGGTTGCCCAATCTTCTGCTACATTTTGTTGATGCATTCCTTGCAGTCACTCAGTAGTTTCATAGCAATAAGCCACTGAATTGCTGCTTGTGAAGGCTAAGGCAGCCCAAGGAATTTAGTGATAACTCTGTGCCTACAGACTGCACAGGGAATTTGGTTTCCTAAAGCTCCTATGAGGTCTGTGGAAAATCCTATGTTCAGTATGCCAGCTTTGAAGTTTTGTGCCCTGATAGCTCTAAAGAGATTCCACTGCTCCCTCAGCCATGGGGCTTTTCATTATGCCAGCAGTGGCATCCCAGAGACATTTACTTGCCTAACTGTAGTGAAATCATATGGGATATAGAAACCAGAACAACTATGCTGCTTCCCCAGCTGGAACAAAAAGGATTAAACGAGAGAAATGCAGAAGACAACATATTTAGCAGTGTGAGCAATTGCAAAGAGCTCCCCTTGGCATTCTGGCTTGACCAGCTCCAGTCTTGCTAGCGGAAACAGCGTGTCAGATGACAAATGTGGTAAAACATAGTGCTGTTTGCTCTGGGCTGTGTGTTTCCTGGATGTGATTACATGTCTGTGGGAAGCAGGTTCCTTCAGCCTCTTGGCCAGTTCTGGGAGAACACGGGATGTTGAATGTTATTTGTACCAGGAGGTTGCTGGTTCAAATACTGTCCCAAATGGCTTATGACTAAATATGATTACAATTTGATTAGAGCTCTGTCTTTAATATCAATTAGTCAGTGAAAAAGGAACTTGTGGTTTTACCTTGATTCTTAGTAGGCAGATAGCTATATCATATCAACTGAACCCCATGCAGCTCACCTGGAGTGGACAAGGAGGCATTTGGGAAAGCAGCTGACCATAATCCTGGGGAAAGCCTTAAATGATTATGGAGTGTTGCTGTACCCTTCATGGCAGAATATTTTACTCTCCACTTGTTTTTGCTTTCACGTCTCCTAATCAAGTGATTGGGATCACTTCTCTTTAATTACTTGATTCTAATTAGGAATGAAAGGAGAACACAATTGTAGTAGGATGCTCACCCATTATATATTTAAGGACAAATCCTTCTCCAGGATAAATTGACATTGCTCTAATGACTTAAGGGGAGCTTCAGTCAGCTGAAAGTCTTCCCCATTAATTTGGACAAGTTAAGCCCATAAGCCTGTTGTGGTCCTCAATAAAGATTAGCATGCAAGAAATAATGGCATTGGCCTCTTGGCAATGATGTTTGATTTAATTATTTGAAGACAAAGTTCAAGGAATGGAGGTTGGTCATAAATGAGAACAAATGCAAATTCTGTTCTCTGAGTATTTTCTTACGGCTGTACCACAGACTCCTACTGAGAAAAAAATATCATAACTTGAGTGATGAGAAAATAATGTGCAGAATAATTCCCGAGAAGACTTTATCTTCTTTGCCTTGCCCCATATAATCCTCAGCTGCATAACAGGAATGCTATGATCAGAGATGTACTGCCTTGAACCAAATGCTATATAAATTGAGTTAAAAAGGAAAACAAGGAAGATGAGAGCCTTCCCCATAATGTTAATCCATCATTTTCCCTTGTAAATGGAGGGTGTTTCTTATCCTCACCTTGGGTAAGAGACCACCTCCAAGATGCTGAGTTAAAAAGGTGAACACTCTCCTGAGCCACAAACATCAAAGAACACAGTAAGTTTTAGAGTATTTACTCACATGTTTCAGATTCATGATGTAGACTAGAAGCTGACAGGAGGAAAAAAATCTCACAGAACCCAAACCTCTTAGTAGCTGGTTGCAGCAAAACCCATCAAGACTTATTTTTATCCAGTAACTAACTTCTTTAGTCATAGTCCCTAAAGTCATTTTATATGCTGGAGAGAAATATGGTTGTACAAACATGAGAAGAAATCTTTCTCTTCATAAGTAGAAAAATATGGTCTTTTATAAATGTTGACTTTTCTTTAGGTAGTCTATACTATTTTAGTGTTGATAACAAAAATAACTGAAAGCAAGTACAAAGAACAAGTGGGTGGTCTGGAAAGAAAAAAAATAGCAATATGGATTGATCTACTTTTTTGTGAGGTCTGTGACAGAGTGAGACTCTGTGAGACATTTTAGCTACATGACAGTTTGACTTTTTTACCTCTCTGATTGTTCAGTATGAGATAGTAATAATGGTTGCAATATCTTTGAAAGTTTTGCAGCCTAGAAAGCTCTGAGACATCCCATTAAATTCAGTTTTCCAGTGTTTATAAGGACACTAAACATATTTATGGAACCGGGCCAATAATAATATAGGAAAAGAGTACAGGAGATTTTTGAAGACATGCTGAAGATTTTGCAGATAGAGGAAAGTCTTACTATGGATTTCCATTTTGCATGTTTAGTAACTGATGAAAACTCATGAGAGCTATAACTGTACTAATATAAAAAGTGAAGTATGAATCAAACAAGACGCAAGTTAAAATTAATTACTTTGGAATGTTGATCTTTGTTAACAAAAGTGGAGAAAGAAGGAAGGAAGGAAGGAGAAAATAGCTTCTCTGTGGCTAGGTAATTCCAAGGGGTTCATCTTGCTAGAGGTGATAATGCTGCAGCTGGGGAAATGACACTGGAGTGTTTCATAGGGCCACCTGAAGGGACTTGCGCTTCTCAGACCCCTCCCAGTGGCCCTGGGGGATGTTGTTCATTAAAGAAAAAAAGCAGCACTTGTTTGTTTTTTCTTTTTTTGTCCCAGAGAAATGCTCAGGGAAATGTAATGTATTCATAAGAGAAATAGAAAATTAACCCTTCCCCAACCTAAGAATATTCGAAAAACAAAGGTTGCATAATCTATGTATTCTTTCTCACAGTTCATTGAGGAACTGCCTGAACTTTTGGCTGCTGAACACTACAGTGTAGGGAGTGGGAAGGAACAAAAAGTAGTTGTATCTAGCTACTGTCTGAACTATAAAAAAAAAAAGCACATGCCAAAACACTCTCTGGTAAACAAAACTGTTGTTTTGTTAATAACTATTAGACTGTTCAATAAATGCTTGATATATAATTCAATGAAAGGTGTAAAAAATTGAATATTCTTTTCCTCTTCATTATTTATGCCCACTGCAATTGTTGGTCAAATATGATAAAGAAATTTGTTGAGTGATGGGTTTAGTGTTGACATTTCTTTGTTGGAGCTGAATCCATAAAGATAAACTCAGCTAAGCATTAGTCATTTTGCTGACGTTAATGAACAGGGATGATCTATGTATGAATAAACTCATGGACACCTGCCTGATTAGTCACATGAGCCAAATTCACACAGAATTAGTCTGTATTTTGTAAGGAACTTTGAATCAGATGATGTATGTTCTTGATTGACTGTGTATTATGAACACAGACTGAGCCACACTGAATCTGAAGACTCCTGAGAAGAATAGTTTACTGTTTGAACACAGGCCTTCGTGTAAATATTATACTTGACCATGACACCTTGGTTACAGCTGGGACCAAAATCTTAATCTATCAGACTTCCCCAGAGGTGAGGAGGAAATTAAAATCCAGTGCTGCTTGCAAAGGTCAGGTTCACCTGAAAAATAAACACCAAGTATAACGTTAAAAGACTGCAGATCGTGAAATCACAGAGCAAACAAACTATCACACCTAGTGTTTAAAAGCCACCATTTATTGACAGGTGTTGAAGATCAGTGCAAATCCAGAGTTATACCTGCAGAGGAGCATCTTACAGCCCCATTATTAACCTTCCCTCTATATTCAGACGCCAAAAGACTAAACACATTCTACAGACACATGAATGACTGGAGATTACTCCATCTCTGATGGCTTTTTTTCCTCTGTCTCAGCTCTTGCTAAAAGACTCACACTTCCATGCATTTGCAAATCAGGGATCAGAACATTCCCAGTGGTGTAGCTGCTCTTGATAAAGTCTCCCATGACAAGAAAATGTGCATGGAGGCATGAGAGGCAGCACCTTTTTGCAAGTGGATGAGGAGGGACGATTTTCCTGGTGAGTGAGGTGCCACTGCAGAAGGCCTCAACATGTGAGCACTGTGTGGTCAGGGGCAGCTTTTGTTGGCAGGGGGAGGTACAACCTTGTCACTGCCTCTTGGAACTCAGTCATCAGGGTTGGTGCACTGAATGTCTTTTGTATCACTCATATTTTGCAAAAGTGAACCAAGTTTTTGATATTTACTGTGATTAAACTCTACAATTTAGCGAGAAGAAGAGACTCATCTATTCAACCCAAAACGTTCAGATTTCAGGAAGAAAATGTGGGGCTTCTCCCAGACCCCTCAATACTGTCCATTGTATAGTAAAAAACTCCAGTAGAATCATGGACACCCAAATTTGGTGTTCATTTTCACTTAATTTTATAGGGACACCAGGAACTGGGTTAGCTGGACAAAAATGTGGACCTTGGAAAAAAGCAGGACAGTTACAAAAATCCCCAGAATTTCAGTAACGAAATGAAGTTAGAGTGTTAGGCAGATGCCATCACCTGCCTTTTCAGGAAGCTTAACAAACCACATAGGATTTTTTAAGCCCTTTATGTTTTATTTGTATGCTGAGTAAATATCTGAGCTCTAAAATGCATGTAGGCTGTGTGAAAGATTAATGTGTGAGAAATAAGCCACGTCAACATACATCTGGAAATAGTTATTGCACACTTAACAGCATGTATAAATATTGTCATAATTCCACCCAGGAAGGCACAGGAAGCATGGGAGCTCATTAGCTTTTTTTCTTCAGAGAGACAGGTTCAAAACATGTTTTTCAGTAGGAATGCAAAGAGGTTTGTTATTCTTGTTTATTTACCTTGTGCTTGAGTGGTCTCTTAACCATGGCGCCTGAGAGCATTTTATTCTGATATTTTGGGAGATACATCTGACCTCCTTTCTTGCAGTTTTCCCGCTCACTCTTGCAGCCCTTCAATCCATGACACCAGTGTGCTGGCACCCTGCAGTCTGCAAGGGCAGAGGGCACAGGCTGACTGGCTGGCTGCCCTCAGCTCAATGCCACTGCAGAAGGCTTCCCTTAGAGCTGGGACAATGTTCAGTGGCTGAAACAATGACCTGAATACTGTAATTCAGACTTTCTGAGCAAAGCCTGCATGCCCTGCCCTGCTGCCATCTGCCCCTGAGGAGCTGGTGGAGCAATGGGGGGAGGGAGGTGGCACAGCCGGGGGAGTGCTGGGAGGGCTGACACTGACCTCGAGGTTTGCATGACAGCCCTCAGAAAAGATCTGCACAAGATCTGGGTTATCCCAGAATCATAGAATGGTTGGACTGGAAAGGCCTTTGAAGATCACCTTGTTCCAACCCCCCTGCCACAGGAAGGGACTCATTTCACTAGGCCAGATTACCCAAAGCCCCTTGAATGTTTCCAGGGATGGGGGATCCACAACTTCTCTGTGCAACCTGTCCCAGTTCCTCAGCACCCTCACAATAAAGATGTTCTTCCTAATCTCATCTTGGCCTACTCTCTTTCATCATGCAAATAACGGGTAAAAAGTATGGCTGCATTTTGAACAAAGAGGTTGACCACTCCATGCTCTTTTTGCATCCCACTAGTGGTGAAATAAGTAGACATGGGAAAATCTGTAACATTTCAATATTTTAGGACAGTGAAAGATAGTGCTGACAGCAGATTTCAAGAGCGGGTAAGAAAAGCACAGTTGACACAGTCAGAGCAGCATATGGTCTCCTTGTCATCCAGTCATGCCATCCTGAGCACGCCCTTATGCAGAAACAGTGCTGTAAATGAACACTTTGTAGTGATTATGTAGTGGGTGGCTTGCAACAAGTTAGTTCAAAGGCTGTGCTCTGTATTTAAGTTGCACTTGACATGACAAATCTTTCTCTTGTTTTCAAATGCAAGACCAGCAAGGACATGCTTTGGCCTTATTTATTTCCCTCAAGAAGCAAAAGCAAAATGTGAAAATTTCTTGATCCTACTGAAATCCATCAAAAATAATTATGCCCACGGTCTTTCAGGAAGAGACATGAATGTTTTCCCCTCGAGCATCTGAAATGTTGGATCAAATTCAAAATGAGAAGGATGTTATCTCATGAAATAAAATAAAACACCAGGAAAGCCACATGGAGAGGTTAAGTGGCAGAGTCAGAAGTAAAATGAGAGCCAATGTATTGATTTCATGACAGCAAAATGATGAGTTTCACAGCAAGGATTTATTACTCTGCACTTCACAGTCTTGGACAATAAAGGCTTGACCTTAATCTCAGTTATAAAATTAAGATATTAATTCACAGTTTCCTCTCCCTCTCCCCCAGAGTTGTTTACTTTAGCCTGGATTTATACTCTAAAAGAAGCAGAATCTGGCATCAAAACTTGGATCTTGACTAAAGTGTACTACAGAACTGGGCCATATTGAAAAAAAGATGAGATTTTGGTACTCTGGCCTTTCTCTGTTATTCTGGGGCCAGATTTTTGATTACATATTAAAAATGGGAACAGGTCTTTCTGTATGCTGGTTTGCAATATCTCACAAAGGAAGAGGTCATTTGATCACGTACAGACAATCCCAAATGTCTAAACTGCAAAATCCCCACTCTGACCTCACAGCCCACTGTGCTTCACTATTAAAGTTCACCTGCCATACATACAGAAAATAAATGTTTGTTCATGATTTGTCATGTCAATGTATGTGTGTATGCACAAAGATGGTGTTCATTTGTCTCCTTCAGCTATTCCAACTATTGCATAGGGTAAAGAAATATCTCCTGCGTCTTTCTTTGCTGAAATCCTAATTTTTGCCCTTTAATTTTTAGATTGAGAAGAGCTGGTAACTGTGCCCTTGCCAATAAAAATAACTCCTGGTAACAACATACATGAGGTAAATTATTTGTTAATCTTCTGAAAGAGCAAGGAGCTCAAAGAGGATGAGATGGAGCTACAAAAAAAGTGACACAAGGGCCAGGATTTCACCACTAGAGAGTGTAATTCTACTACATAATTTGACCTTTTCTGCTCCTAGAGAGAAACTGATCCAATTAACTTAGAAATATGTGATATGTTGACTAGGATTGCCTGAAGTACTTTATTTAGGTCTTTTATCAGAATGAAAATAAAATGTTTGGAAGATAAATGCATTACTTCCTCTGTGCACTACTTAGCGTGAGTTTCAGGTGGCATTTTGCAAAGTAAGATGTATGTAAATTGGAATAAGAGCTTATATCAAACTTATCCTTGAGGCAGATGGTTATGCATTCAAATTTAAATTTCAAGCATTTTAATAAATTTAGTCAGCCAAAATGCATTTATATGTATTTTTAAATTTTGTTTTCAACACTCTGTGTTCCATCACTATGCCTTCCCCTTGGGCTGATGGAGCAATTATTACTTCAAAGACAGTTTTTAAAAAATTCCACCTTTGCTTCAGCTGGTATGACTCCCAAACTGCACTGTGAAAGTCACTGCTGTCCCATGGCAAACCAGATAAGCAAACCAGGCACGTAATGGCTAAAGAAATAGGGGAAATGAACATCTCACTTACATGTGATGCCACTTCTGTTTATGGATGCATAACTTTGTCATGAGGCTCACGTGGGGGTTCTTCACTGACTGCTGCAGTCTGACAGTGGTGGCATCCACGTGCAGCTTTAGGTCTCTTTAGTGGTCACAGTCAGGTCAGATCTCACTGGGATTTCTCTGCCTTGCTGCAGCCTCACTCCTTCTCACTGAACCGAGAGATGAAGCCAAAGCTGGCAGCCAGAAGCAAGAATTGGCACCTGCAGGACCTGCTGGAGGGCAGGAGATCTGAGGGGGCTCTGGAAGCCTGTGGCATGGCTGATGCTGGCAGAGAAAATCAGGGCTCTTAGGTCATCTCCTGTGGCCACTGTTAGATGATGTGAGAAGCCTGTGAAATGCAGAATCACAGTGGCCATGGATGAGGAAAACCTGCAGCTTGGCATCAGGCCTGTGGACAGCCTCAGTAGCCCTTGTTCAAACCAGCCTCCAGCTTAGTTGGAATGACCAGAAGGATCATTGGACCTGAAGAATGAGGCTGCTGAGTACACCCCGGTAATCCATGGTTAAGGGATCATTAATAGCTCCTGTGTGTGCACAAGTGTGTACAAAAAAACACAGCACTTGTACTTGGAATCTGGCAGGTTTAGGAACAAACTGACTGAATTGTGTGTGCATAGGGTCTGTTCCTTGCCACTCATCTCCCATAGAGTATATTGGGAAAGAGTTTATGTGAGATGTTCCAGTAAGCATTTAAGTGCTGTGTTCAGGAACCTGGGAAGGGGTCATCGTATATGCTGAGATCTGTGAATGTGGCTACATCTCTAACAATGTCCTTGAATATATGCCTTAGCCCTGAAGCCAGTGAAACAATTATTTTTGAGCATAACCGTGTTTACTTTAGTTGAGTTTTATGTTGGGGTGAGTCTGACTAAGTTTTCCTCTGCTGGAATTATAAAATTTTGCAGTGAATTGAGATATATGTAACCCAAAACATCTTTTAGTGTTTTAAAAGTTTTACTCCATTCTCTTTTCAAAACAAAGTTGGTATAAACTTACATCTCACATACACTAAATGCAGCAATTAACTCAGTTATAGCATGTTCCAGAGGACTTGTTGTTCTGTGACTGACCATTGACATAGCAAACCAATTATGCTCAATTCATGTGTCACTTAGGCAACACAAAGCATTTAAGAAAGAATGGATATTTTAAGTGAGTTTTATATCGTTTCCATGGTGATTGTACTGAAAGAAATAACAATAGTCTTAAATATGTTTTCATTTAGAATATCTTGAAAAGAAACTTGTTTGGTTCTGCCATGTTGTGTTTATCCTGTGTTTATGCTGTAATTTGTTCCAAATCACCAATTATTATAGAATGTAGATAAATTGGTGTGGCAATACTGTTCAAACACTTTAACAGAGCACCAAAATAGTTCAAAGCTTGTTGCTCAATATTTTTATCCCAGCTGACATGCACATTAAAGTGGGAAAAGGTTCCAAAAGGCAGTTACATTATGATTTAAATATGGTGCCACAGTTTTGCATTAGGCTATCTTCCAGAGCACATTTTGCTCTTGCTGTTTTATTATAGAATTCAGGAGCTTATCAAGAGACAGTTAAACTTTGTTGGCAGCTTCTCAGGAACACACAGCAGTTCAAAAACTGGAGTATTTGCATAGCAATGAGGGGTAGGGGGAACAACTGTGATACAGGCTGCACTGATAGCTCTTACTTTGGCTTTCCTTTGAAAATACAGAAACCGTGTCATCCTTGAGCCCACCTGCAACAAACAGCGTGAAGGAATAGTGGGATATTGCAATGAGTATAAAGTAAGGCACAAGGAGCTGGGGGGGATTTTTGCAACAGAGATTTTCAGCTTGAACATCTTGACTTCAGGCATGCATTTCAGATACTACTGACTAACTACAGGATGGAAACCTCTTGAAAGGTGCTACTGCCTCTTGAAGCAAGGAAAGTGAGCCAGTACTTGTTATGCCTGCTGGGTTCAGCCAGCAGAGTATATATTCAAAGATGTTATTTCATTTAAATGTAGAGATATTTTGCTTTAGTGTTTGTTTTCTGAGTTAGGAGCAGCATTCTTGTGAAAGTTGTACTTTGCACTAAAATTGTCCTCTCACTTTCAGGAGATCAAAACTATCAAAGTTTCTCTGAGAGGATCTGCTGCCTCCATTGAGCTTGGAAACAGCAAATGCAAATGATTTAGAAAAGAATGGTAGCTCCCTAAAGCCTGAAATTTTTCCCTGTTTCTGAATTGTTCTCTGGCAGTGCTAGTACCTTCCATGGTAGGGGGGTGGCAGGCTAAGGAAGCACATATTTCTGAGCTCCCTCTTCAGTAAAGGGATGGAAACAAGCTCCCTCAGAAGGCAGTCAGGAGCATCCAAAGCTTAGTTTCTGTGCTGGATAGCCCTGCAGAGGTGCCCATCTGACTCCAGCTGTGAGAGGCACTGTGAAGACCAGGCTTACCATGCTGAAGGCAGCGTTTATAACCACCACCCCTCCACTCACACATGCTTCAAACCCTATCCAGAGCTAAGTCTCTGGGTTTTAGATGAAGAGGGGAGCAAGGTACCTCTGAAAAATGAATTGGAGTGAGTAATACACAACCCAGTTTTGGCCTCTTAACTGAGGAAAGATGTGGGTTTAGGCTTTTTGAAGCTTTGGCTTTCTCTAGCTTGTGTAAAGTGGCATCATCCATGTAAAATCCTTGTATACTTTTAAAAAGTGAGTCAGGACTAAGTTATGCTTTTCTTCTGTGAATTATGAATGCTGCAGCCACAGTTAGCTTCCAAGACACGGATCAAGCTGAATGACATCTGGATTCTGAGGTAACCTTAGATGAAAATGCTCCTCTTGTGTTAAACTCAGTCGTCTTGGAAGCTGCTCCTCCATAAATGTTTAATAATGCACAGTAACTGCAGATATGGCCAGCTGGGATATGGATGCTTTTGTTCATATGCAACTACTCTGAAAAATTGAGATAATGTTAGGAAGACAACAATGCTTGTACTGAGAAATATTTGTGATTTTTTCTTCCTTGACTTCCCTTTCCATATTTGAATTTTGGCTCTCTTTCTTCAAGTCTTCATGGAAATCTGCACTTTCCAAAAAGTCTGAGAACAACTGTATATAATTATCCACAGTTGTGGTTCAGGAAAGATGGTGGTTCAGGAAAATGTGTGTGTGTGTTCTGAGACAGTGTGAGAGGAAGCAGAAGCAACCATTTTTGCTACAGTACCAGCTTCTCACTGGAAGGAAGTTTATGTGTAGGGAAGATAGGAATACAATACTGCTGTTCCAAAGCTGTATCTTCTTTAAAACACATTTACTCCGGGTCTTCCAGAGAGAAACATAACCTTACTTTTACATGGGAGGTTGGATTTTAGCTGATGTCCTTCAGCTGACCATGATGGTGTTTTGTAAGGAGGCGTCAGCTCCTACAGGAAGCTTGCAACTTGCTGCAGAGAATCTGCTGCTGTTACTGGTAGGATTCTCCATCCAACCTTGTAGAGGTCAAAGAGTCAAATCAGATGATTTTTGCCATAATTTCTTTTCTTTATTTTCTTTTAACTTGGAAAAAGGAAGCAATGATCACAGTGATTTCAAGCCATTTCTAGTTTTCTCTAGCTCCCTGGCCTTGGCCACAGGCTCTGTGTAAAATACCAACATCTTGGATCAGGTTTTCCGGGCAGTATGTTCTGCCTTTAGACAAAGTCCACCACTGTTTTTGCATCTAGGTCAAAGTAAGAATTTTAGCAAAATTTCTGGGGGAAGCTGTTGAGGAAAAAAAAGAAACAGACTTAAAAGCATCTCATATTTCCCTTTATCAGCCTGTGCATCAGGGAAAATGGCCTCAATTTGGGATATATTTGAATCAGATAAACATTTAGCAGCTCTAGGAGTTACACCTATGAGCAAAGCACAAAAATCATCAAGAAAACAGTCTACTAAGTGTCAGAGGGTTGCAGTGACCCAAATGAGAGCCTATACTGCTAATAACTGGCTTAGCTGAGAAGTGTTTGACGTCTTACAAACAGCCTTTATTTCTTTTATAGAAAGAGAAAAAAGGAAACATGTTATTCTTCAAGGGCAGCTCTGTGTGTGTGGTCTTTTCCTCACAAAAACTTACCTGAGAAGTGTTATATTCACAAGCATTCTGCAGCAATTTCAGCTTCTTTTTCTTGGCTGCAGATCTAATACGACTTCTGCCCAAGTATCAAAATGTGCCACACACAAGGAACTCAGGCAGCAAAGTGGGTTATCTCAGACCACATAGCCAGCAACACACACAGTTTTGCTCTCCTGTCTCTAATGCAGACAAATTTTGCTTGGCATAATGCACTTAGGCTGTAAAGGAACACACCTTGAATTACTGATGGGGATATGTAATTAACTATGAAGTGCAAAACAACTGTCCTAATTAAAACACAGGAAAAAAGGGCTTTTAGATCTTCACATAGCATCATACATACCCTGAAAATCCTCAAATTATATATTCCTTTGGAATTCCTTGCTGTCTAATTACAATCAGCAGAACTTCCTATAATGAAACACAATTGTTTTCTTATCATATCTAAAACTACAGAGTAAATGGTCTTCCTGGTTTGGTTCTAACAGCTTCATACACAGGTGTCTCCAAGCTTTATTTTTTCCCTCCTTTCACAGAATCATAGAATGGGTACGGTTGAAAAGCATTACATTGGATCACCTCCCTGCTCAAGGAGGGCCATCCTAGAACACATTACACAGGATTGTGGCCCAGATGGTTCTCGAATATTTTTTTTATTGGATAGCATCACAGTGTTGTGGTTTGTGTAGGATGCTGAAAGTAAACAGCAAATAGATGAAAGTAACAAGTCAAAATATTAAATTACATTTCTGTCCCTTTCACTGTCTTTCAGTTTTTGCTCTGTAAAATACTGTCACTGTTCCTTTCCGTTTTACTTAGGGTTGTGGTGGGGTGAGAGGGCAGATCACACTCTGGATCAGACTTTTGAAATTTTGCATTTGCCAAGAAACAATTATAATGATTCTCAAACAATTCAAGAAAAGTCACTAGTCTGATACACTAAGGCCACCATCAGTGAATTTGTGAGTGCAGCCACCACTGTGCAGATGTGCTTAGGGCTGTGTGTGTGCTTTGGGTTCTGTGTGTGTGTGTTGGGCTCTGCGTGTGCTTTGGGCTTTGTAGATACTTGGTTCAACCTGCAAAAAAAGAGCCTGTGATCAGGTACATCCAGAAGCTGGTACAAGAGGCGTGGACCACTGCCAGGCCTGTTCCTCTTAAGAAGTGCTTGCAAGACAATTAAGGAAAAGTATTATGGTACAGATAATATGGTGGTACAGAAGGGAAGGAAATGGACTTGTGGAGTCCAAGGGTGCCTGCACTTTAATTTGGCCACTTACTTTATTTTTCATTTTGCCAGTACAGAAGAAGCAATACTGTGATAAACAGAAAATGGGTTTACATTTCATAAGGGAGCCTGAGTTCTATAGGAGCACATTGATTCAGCCCAGCAGAGAATTTTACATGTTTCCTCTCACTGATGCCAGTATCAGTCCTCCAGAGCAGTCCATTGTTACTTTTTTGCAATATAGAGCTCTGATTGTTTTTGAAACGCTGATGCAGTTTGTCAAAGCAATAAGGTTGTTCTCATTTATGAGAGGACTTCTTTCTACAACTGGATTAGTGCAGAAGTGCAGAGGAAGCTTTCAGAAAGCAATAACTGAAGCTCAGTGCCTTTAACATGCCTGTATTTTTTAAGATTAGTACACATTACTGTCAGCAACTTTTATACCTGAGGAATCAGACAAAACATTGCAGGTAAATACACTAAAGCCTTTAAGGAGAAAGGAATAAATTGAACTATAATGATTTTAGGATTTTTTATTGCCTATCTTGAAGAAAATTCCTCTTTGTGACAACTCTAACCCTACCAATTTTCTTCAGCAGGCAAACTACTTTTGTCTGTTAATCATATATGGGCTATCAATATTGATTCCTTTGATAACAAAGCAAAAATCAATGAAGCTGAAGTCATGAATAGTTTGGTTTCTATTACAGTTTCAGCATGATGCAAGACAAGTTTTCTTTTACTGATTAACACATCTGAGTGTGAAATTCTGGTGATTTTTGCAAGTGGAGAGTTTATTGCTTCAATAATCATGCTAGGTCTTTCTATTAAAAAATAATCATTTGTCTTCCTATGTCTGTGTAAATTTTGGGGGGAAAATGGTGAGATAGGAGAGGTGTGTCTGCCTAGTGCTGCAGGCAAGTGTGATTAGTTTTATGCTAATTTTTCAAATGGTACATCATGATATTAAACTTGCTAAACACTCCTGAGACCAGGAGACAAGGCAAAAATGGCTTGTAAGCCCACTCACACACTTAAAATGGTATTGTCAAAATTTTCAGTCTTTGGAGTCCCTGAAAATTATAGAATATTGAGAAATTATCTTAATTGTTCTACAGACCTTCAGATACTATAAATTACTATCTTCCTACAGTAGTAGCAGTTGAGGATATATCACTTGAGGATTTGTTCTATGTGTTTTAAACCAAACCACCAGACTTCTCAGTTCAAGGAACTTGCTATTGAAAGGCTGGGCCTGAAGTAGTGGTCACTACATGAATAGTCCCTGTAAAATTCAAGCTCTGTGTGTGTGTGTGTTCACTTATTGGAAAACCTGGAATCACTTAAGGTATCTCTTCTTCCTGACCAGTAACACCACCAGCTAATTATTCCTGAAGAGAGATCCCTTGAGAGAAGGCTGACATCTGTGTCACATATTGACTGCTCTATTAGGGGCCTACTGTTATGTGCAGTCCATGTCTGATCAGATTTCATGTGCCTTGAAAACCAGACAATCTGGAATGGGATACTCTTAGGCCATTAAATTACATTAAATATTTAAACATAGAATTTGACAGCATCCATTAGGTCTCTTAAAGAATCTCTCTTCTTGTTATCAGAACTAACCATAGAGCTTACAAATTGTGTGACTTTTAAAATGAATAACACTTTCTGCTTCCTATGTCCTCCAAGAATAATTTTTCATGGTAGTTCCCAATGTTTCCACAATACTGCCAGCAATTTCCATAAAAGTTTCTAATCCTATTTCCACTGAAGGCAATGTCACTAAAATTAGTTTTGTACTAATTTAAAGAGAAGAGAGAAAGGAGAAGGGAGCTAATAACATAGTACAGAGATTTATGAACAAACCTGGATGAAGCAAATAACAAATTATACCAATTTTTCAGTAGAATCTAAATGCATCAAGCAAAATCCTTTATTCCAAGATGTCTTTGGTGTAGTGCCAAGTCACCAAGAACCCTGAAAGAGGGGCAAGTGCACTGCCAGCTACTGAAATGAGTTCCAACACAAAGAAGTTAAATAAATTTAGCCATGACTGATTTCAAAGCTGAGGGCTGCAGCTAGGTTTTGTGACTGTCAGTGCTGTCTTTAAATTGGAAATGTTGTCTTCTGTCTTTGGGAAATGCCACAGTACCAGCATTGCTCTAGTTTGGCTCCAGTGGAATTCAGCTCATATTAAGCCCATACTCCATATATAAAGTCATGATACCATATTCAAATGGAATTTTACCTTTCTAGAAAGATTTGCACCACTCTAATAATGATGAGAGCCCTCTGCGTTGTGTTTTGTCTGATTTCATAATCTTATATTATTTTTTATCAAGAAACATTTATTCTTGAAAGAAGATTCCTTTATGCACATCCCACTGTCTGTTTTTGAAAACTGTTCCCTTCTAAGGTTTTGCAAGGCTCTAAAAAAACTCAACTTTCATAGTCTTTGCTACATATTATTCTCACATTTAGTGTCTGCTCAAAATTAATGTCCTGATAAATTATTCTTCTTCAGAAATTGTTCATCTTTCTTTATTCTGTTATTATTTAGGCCATTTTCACTTAGTGATTGCAATAGGATGGTAGTTTAAATAAGAAAGCAGAGTTAAGTTGTGTGGTATTGTAATTTTTTCTGGATCTTCAGTAGTATGTTGATGTGACATTGTGATAACTTTGAAGTAACATTCATGCTGAAATTAAAAAATGCTGCTTTCAGGGGATGTTGACATAGAACATTTGTACACAAAATGATGCTATACCAGAAAGTGTGCTGTTATATGATGACAGCAAAAAAAGGATGACAAATTATACTAGAAACAGAAACAATGAGATAGGAGTTTTTTGAATGTGAAAAAATTGGTATGTTCCATTTTTTAAAGAAACATTTTTTGAAGAAATGTAGTTTTATGATTTATTACAAATAGATGGGCAGTATAGCTCATATATGAATGACTGTCATGGTTCTCACTTCATAGTAACTTCTAACTTAAAGGTAACTTCAGCTGACAATACAATTTTAAGAGCCAGTGTAGGAGGAGAAAAGTGACAGAAGGATATGAAGGTGACAGAGGGTATAATATTTGGCCAGTAAAAATGACCTGCCTCTTGGTCTACATGGTCTGACTGTAGGGATCACTTTGGACAGAGCTCTGTCACTGTGCCAGGTACCCGTGAGGAAGCAGAGTGTATCCACTGCTTAGCATACTGCCCTTATCTGGCTGAGATGCACCTTGCAAACTTCTCTCAAGATTTTCTTTAAAGGGCTGCAGCATCCATCCTCAGGGAGCTCTGACACTGGAGGTGTGTGGCTGAGTAGCCTCAGAGGAAAAGGAGGACACAACAGGGGTGATGGCTGCCAGCTCCTGTGAGCAATCTGGAATTCAGTGTGATGAATTACCAGTTCTTGGGGCTGCTTTAGAAGACATTCTGGGTCCATGGGACAACCATGGGACACTCATGGTCCACAAGCCTTCATGATAAGCTCTTCCCCCTGCTCTACAGAGTGATTTCTGTGAGAGCAGAAGCTCTTCTGTATAGTTCAGTTTGAAAAGTTGCCTGTCCGTGTGTGCTTTAAATTGAAATCAAAACAGGTTTTTGCCTAATCATTGGTAAACTGCTTTTTTTTGTTGTTGTTGTTTTACTCCAACTAATACAAATTTCACTGATTTTTCCTCCCAAAGGAAGATGTCTGTGGTTTCTCACATGTGCAAAGCTGTGGATGATAAACTGGAAGATATATAGCACCAGTTCATTTATTCAAAGGAGAAAACCCCTTCAATTATACAAAATTTTCCACTGGAAACAGATTCTTTAAAAAAGGGTAACACATAAAACCTTCTGAAATCAGCATTTTCAAAGGTATGACAACCTTCTAGACACAGGTTGAGGATAAGTTACAGAGGTTATGTGGGGACAGAGAAATACCTTTTGTCAGTATAGTCACCCCAAGGAAATCAACAGAACCAGGTTCCTTTCTTATTCAGAATTTCATCTCTACCTTCCTCATCTTGATCTTTGCAGCTTTCTCACCTTTCCCCCATATCCACAGCTATACTCACGTGCCTGCAAACCTCCCACCTTCCCCATCTGCACTCTCTTTGGCCTGGCTCTGTGTTTGTCACACGCCTAAGCAGTCAGCACAAGGCATAATCTGCTCCTTTCCTCACTCTCTAACACTGCTGTGGAGATGCAGTCTCCTCCTTACTTGTTATCTTTCACATGTTCTTGACTTGTCCAGTACACCTCTAAAAAACAAATTTCCATCTCTTGATACTGGAACTGGAATGTTGCTTTCTTGTCAACATGCAAGTCTTATCAAATCTTCTGACATGATTCAAAGTTTTATGAAATGGAAGAAATCTCAAGATAACTGATCCCACTTTTACCACTCTAGGAGTGAACTGTACAGTCTATATTGTATCATCCCATCTTCCCCCAGCTATAAAAGCCATTATTCACAAAAGTATTTCTGTCTTAGTTGCATTGCTGTATTTCATAATATTTTTTCCCCACTATTTTTTTGTTTGTATCTGGTTTTGCCTAAAGCTTTCCAGACCCCAGGTTTTGCTTTGCTTTTGCTTCTCTGAGCAATTTTGCTTCTCTGAGCAATTTTAGCAAGCCCTTCTGCTAATACCCTGCTTCATGATCTGAACAACAATGACCTTTGTGAAAGCAAACAATTTTTCAGTCTTTGCTTGGTAAAGAACAGATTGGAAAGCAGTATCCCACTTCCTTCGAAAATGTCTGGTTTTTTTTTACTTGCCAAACTTTCACCAAAAGAAGTGGAAGACTTTTTTCATTTCCAGTGTCTTAGTTTTTTGCCACTGCCGTATGCAGCCTGAATTACCTTGCATTTCTTAGGGATTTCATATCACACACTAAAGAGAACCAGCAAATATGGTAACAGCTTCAAATACATTGAAACAGTGGAAAAGCACAGAAGAAAACAATTACCATTTTATTTGTGTCATTAGGCTAGACTGACACAGTCCCTTTCAGCATACCATCTGTTTTAGATTAAAATGGAAAAGTTTCTTATTAAATAATGCATTTGCAAGGGTTCACAGCTGCAGAACCAACAAAATCTTTTAACATCTGCTCAGCCCAAAGAGATCTGGGCCTGAGGTGCCTTTGAAAGAATTTTCTCGAAATGGTGCTTTACTTCAATGCCAGAGTGGGTTGTTCATTACTATTGTGGATTTGCTATTCTATTCTATGTTTAATAATGGAGTTATCAAATGGGACTGTGGAAGGAACACCCACTGGACAGAGTGGGCTTGTATGAGAAGGTCTGCAAATATCTCCAGGCTTTTTAACTTCCCAAGTATACTCCAGGTTTTCAAAACTACATGGTGTGAGAGCTTGAAATTTTGACAGCTATAAGAAGACTGTGACTGTGAAAAGAGATGGGCACTATGAGCTCACCAACACTGCTTAGTCATGGATCTTGCAGTGCTAAATGGTAGTAGCAACAGCAGCATATGTTCAGTCAATAATGAATGCATTTTAGACTATGACAGTTTTTGCTCTTGTCAGGTTTCCACTGTGTTTGTTCACTGAAGAGAGTGATGAGTTTACTCTTACTCAGAGAATTCTTCTCAAATATGTTTGTGTTTAATAATCTCTTTGTTTGAAGCACAGGAAATGACTGTGTGCCAAAAAAAAGGGACTAAATATTTAGATAGCAGTCCAGAAAGGTCGTGCTGTTATGCACAAGGATAAAGATAATCCGTGATCAGCTGTCTTATTTAAAAAGCAAATAAAATGGCTACCTCCAGATAAGATTAATATGTCTGGTGACCAGACCATGCATGTACAGCTGCTCCAGAACTAGGACACAGCAAAGCTGCTGCTGTGCCACACAGGGACAGTTAATCCAGTAGGTCCAGCACATGTCCAAATAGACAGGGATGCACAAATTGATAATATGGACATGCATGGTAATACTGACACATCTGGATCTTTGTCTTCTGCTGGCCAAAAAGGCCTAATTGCCTTTTGATGTGGTCAATGGTCTGTGAGACCCACTTTGATCTGAAGACACTGGCAGCCAGCTTTCTCTGGCATCAGAAGGGTGGGAGCTGCAGCAAAACCACCTCAGCTCCAGGGGACTGAACCCAGACTGCATTGGAAGATGGGCCAAGGTGTATGGGGCAGCAGTGGAGTAAGAAAATCCTATTGCCCAGTAGGAAAAAAGGTTCTCCTACCCAGCCAAAGCCCCATCAGCAACAGAAATGGCCAAACTGTGTCTCCCAAGCTCTTTGTATCCTGGCTGTGTCTCTGTTCTTTCCCTTTCTTCCTCTTTCCAGGGGTTACATCAAGGAAAGGCTGGTGATGGACCATGATGCTGGTGGAAGCACAACTAAATTTGTGCTACAACGATGAGAAGCTGTAATGGCTGGTTTGTCACATTCTTCTGCTGCAGAGGTCTGGTCTTTGGTCTGATGGAGAGAAGTGGGGATAAGGTTCATTCTTGTAAAGCATGTCCAACTTGATGTATGTGAGCAGCCCTGTTAAAACCAGCAGACCCACTTAAAGTGCAAAAATAAACACAGGCAGGGTTTACCTAATCTGAGATTGCCTTTTAAACAGCTATTTAATTTAAGGATTAGATACCCAGTTTCTCTGGTTCCTTGCAAATGAAAATGTGGTGATAAATGATACTTTGGCATTGGCTATCACTCATTCTGATGAGAGTTGGTAGACCACATTACTTGACTTAAATGTGCATTAAAATTTAATTGTCCTTAATCAAATTATCCTATCACAAATAAACCAACCTTCCTGAACTAATTTTCTTAGTGTATTTTTATGGTGTATGCTTCTAGATTTCTTTTTTCTTGTTCATTGTCAGGGAAAGGAGTATAAATGGGATATTCAAAGAGTTTCTGCCAGCTTTCCCAGTTCACCATCACCCTGCCAATTAGTAGTCATATAAACATAATAGGCTAAAATCCAGAGTTTCCCTGTGTGGGGTATTGTATTACCTGTGTTATTCTTGATTTTGATATGTGTATAATATAACTAGAGGGAAAATCATCCTGGATCTTGTGTTTCTATTTCCTGGTAGTACATATTTCTTAAAGAAAAACATATTCTATATTAACCATCCTTCTCCATCTAAATAATGGATTTTTGTTTCTAGAACCCTGAAAATAATATCAGACTACTTTACTAGAGAAATGGTGTCTGTTTCTTGTGTATTGCTATCCTTTACATAGGCACTGTGATTACTTCATCCTGTTTTGTCACAGTGATGTTTAACTTTGTTAGATTTTTCTTTTTAATTTGAGTATTTTGTTTTGAGTATTGCTTTTATCCACCTGTTTTTGAAAATCAAGTATTACTTTCCTGATCCTATAACAGAGAATGAGTTCAACTTCAGAAAAAAATTCCAGAAAAATGTATAAATGATGTTAAGATTCTTGTGTAGAAAAGCAGCTGTAAGCACAGGAGATAAAAATTAATTAAACTGGCAGAAATCAAAACCCAGAGCAGATTGTCAAGAATCAAGCATAGCCCTGAAATTGTTATGCTGAGTAGCAAAGGGTAGATGAGAAAAAAGTGAGCTAAAAGTGGATTTGAAGATACCAAACCATGATATCACTGTTGTAACTTTTTCATGTTTCAGCCTGTGCTTTATGGCTTGCTACAAATGAGGTGTAAGGATCTGGATAATATTATCCGAACAGAGGATGCTTCTCACTTCGGTGCATCGCACACATAGCCCAAAAAATAGCTTGACAGTGTGAGTGTTTTAGTTCAAAATCAAACACATGGTACAGTAAGAACAAAGATGTATATAAAGTTTTTTGTGAATTTGTAATGTAATGGGGAAGATGCCCTTTTCATATGGAGAGAGATGAGTGTTTAGAAATGGGCCTAGTATTTGACATCTTTGGCTGTAAAGAGGAGTAACAAAGCAGGAATATACAGTGTGTCTGATATACAACACTGCACCTTTTTGCAGTGCATTTGGTGACTCTACCATTTGGGTCTCCTGATTATGAAACTCTCGACGTAGCCCTGACCAGGCATCTGAAGCTTTTCTTGAGAGCTCAGCTCTGGGCTTTGTACTCCTGGTGTACAAAGGAGGATGGCTTCTGTGTTCTGCAAGGAAAACAAAGTTGAAAGGAAGGAGTCCTTATTTAAGCTATGTTAGATGTGATATATTTGTTCACCAAAGCCTGGAGCATTTTTATTTTTATGCAGTCAAGCAACAGTCATTAGGAGTCTGTTCCAAAGATATGAGCTGGATACAATTATACTCTTATGTTTTTTTGTTGTGTCTTTGGTTTTCTTCCTCATGAGCAAAGTTTAGGACTCTAAGATCAAAGCAGTGGGAGAAAATGGACAATCATGATGACGCTGAAAGCTGTAAAACATCTCTAACCAGTTTCTGAAGGAACCAAAAGCATTCTATGCAATACTGAAAAAAAGATAATTCATGATAAGACTAAGAGTGGTGCTTGAGGCCACTTGCATCAGAAAACACATCACTCCAAGTAAAAAAGCTTGATACACTCTGGCCTTATCCTGCCGTCAGTCACAGGCACTTTGCAATGCAACAAACTGTTGGTGACAGCTGAAACACTAAGGAGTGATTGAAAGGCAAAAGTTTAGGCATCTGGAAATAAAAATGTCACAGCACATGAACTATGGCTTAACACTGAAATTATGCCAGGTGTCCTGTAACACGCTGTATGTGGCATGCCCCAATCTACTTTTCCAATTAACTATCTTTATTACTTGATTGCCCTTGTGGTACAGAAGCTCAAGTGAAACCACAGAGTCTGGTTTGGACTCTTCTCAGTGAACCCCTCCTACCCCAGCTGCCTTGCCATTTCAGTTTCTTCCTGGAAAAGGACATTTTCTAGGTCAGTGCAGAGGAAACAGCCACTGCCAAGCTGTTAAATGCCCCCACTGCCCTCTGCCTGCTTCCTGAACTGCACTGTTTGCTCATTGACTCAAGCTAAAATTTTCATCACTCTTTATGTTCTTATTTAATTTTCGTATTTGCAGAAACTGAGTTAGAGGTTTTCTTTCCCTGGATACCATCTCTCCAGTGAAGCCCAGGCTACACTGGGAAGGAAAATGACTCCAGTAGAAAATGAGAGAATGGAAGGTAAAGCTGACACCAATGTGAAAACTGCTCAGCCCAACTACCAGTGATGGCAGAACAAAATAGACTTTGTCTCAGGCAAAGGTTTCCAGTTCAGTGCATTGCTTGTGGGAAGAGGATGGAAGAGGCACTTCCCAGCCCCAGAAATTCTTTGCTATGGTTGGAAAGTGCAGCAGTTTATATAGGTTTCACTAAGCAGGAGGGAGGATATTGTGGCACTTTTGTGTGAACGTGGAATGGCTGTTTAAGGTTGAGCAAAATTTAAGGCTAATGAGTATCTTTAGCAGTAATTTACAAGAAACTAGATATTTTCACCAAAACTTTTTTTTTTTTTTTTTTTTTTTAANTTTTTTTTTTTTTTTTTTAAATCACAGTGCATTACAAAGCTACTTTTAAAGTCCACAAAATTCTTTTATGTCTGAAATAGTGATCTGGACACATTGTGATAAAATAGTGGTGGCTGGGAACAAAAAGCAAAGTGGTCTGTTTTTGAGAAATTTCCAGGCACAAAGCAGTATGATTAGGTTTTGTTACTAAATTAATCCTTGTGCAGCACTTCCCATCTTGCATGACTTAAACCTGTTACTTGACAGTGCACAGTGAAGAGCTTTATTTACAAAAATTTGGTGACCAACACTACATTTGAAATTTCCTATGGCAGCCACTTTTTTAAAGAAAGGAACTGAGGGTCTTGTTCTACTTGCTCTACACAGTTTTCTTTCAGAAAAGTCAATGGACATGACCATGAAAAAAGCCAGGCAAAAACTGCCTGCCAAATGTGGGAAAAAAACCAAAAAAGCTTAGAAAAAGCTGAATCAAGAACTGGAGCAGCAAGCCCAGAATCTTGAAATCCCCCTCAGACCAGCACTTCCTGTAAAAGCTTTTTCTGTTAATGTCCCTGGTTCCAGATCATGTTTCAAGGAGACAGAAGACCTCCTTACAGAAACACATCATCACTGCTCTTTCCGAAGTGGAACAAAAGTTTCTCCCTCTGCAATTAGCAATCAGAAAATGCTGCCTCATAATTAGGGGTTTTCTTGTGGATTTTATTTTTTTTTGTTTGTTTGCTTGTTTTTTTAATGCCTGTTATATGAAATATCACTTTAAAATAAGTCAGTGAGATATTTCAATAATGGTGGATTTTTCTCAATTTACCAAATGTAATTTTTGTGTTTGCCATTTAGAAATTCTACTTTTTCTAATAGTTTTAATTTTCTTAATATTTAGAAGTTTTAATCTTTTAAAGTCAAAGTAGAAAGCTATTATTCAGATAAACAATGAGATAAACTTAATTAATATAAAAAAATTTACACAGTCCAAAAGAAAATCCTTAAAATACTTTCAATATGTGACAAGCATACTTTGTTTCAAACTTTGATTGACAGCAAGAATTGCAATATCAGAGTCCCCTTATAATAAAAAAATTCTGAATTTCCATCAGCTTTATTAATTCCAGAATCCTGAGCTGATGTCTCATTAGATGTGCTGTTATACACTGGAGCGCACATTAGGAGGAGCTGAAGAGGGGAAGGTCACAAGGGAGGATGCCGTGGTCAGAGGGCTCCTGAGCTGGCCGTGACAGAAGTAGCTCCAGACCCGGTAATTTTGGAAATGAATTATGCTGAGATGTAGGACTTCTGGCTCGTCTGGATTTTAGCATCCACTACAGATATCTGAACACAGTACAACACTGTCCTTACTTTGGTCAGAGCTGCTGACATACCCAAAGCAGAGACTGACTGAATCCATCATGTGTAGCATTTGGGAGCCAGTCTGAATTCCCACTCCCAGGTGCTTTCCCAGACAAACACTCCTTGCCCGAGCCCACTGAGAAGAAGGGCCTTTGTGGAGAAATGGGCTCTCACTGGCCATCAGAGCTGGCAAACTCTTTCTTGGTTTGCAGGTGTGGAAGTTAATCACTCATCACTTTCTAAAACTAAAAAAGTTCATGTATTTATAGTCCTGCAAAGAAGGAAATTGATAATAGGAATAATACCTGGGCAGATGTTTAATCCTTTACCTGCCTGAAAGCCCTTGTTATCTGAAGGACCTGTAACCTGGTTTCCATGATGTGTCATAGTCAGAAATACCCTGCTCTCACCTCTGTTGGGCTGGGCTCACAGATACCCTGAAGCTTTTGCAGTTGCTTTGAATCATATGGGCCAGAAAAAGCTGCTTTTGTTTCATATCTGACTGTAACCCTGAGCTTGATCAAGCTGAACATAAACACACTCTCTGCTTCCAATTCCAACTGATCGTTAAGCTCTGGCTTTGAAATCTCATCCTGCAAGAATGCAAGAACAAACAGCAGAAAATTTCTCGAGAAGATTTTAATTGCTTTTCATTCCTCAATTTGCCACCTTCTTCCTTCCCACTCATAAACAATATTTGTTTTTTCTTTTTAACTAAAAACAAACTATGAGAAAAGCAGGTATTATCCTACTCCAACAGCTGTATGTGATTTACAGCACATATAGAGTATGTCTTTTCATTATCATCACTTGTCTCAGAGCAAACCTAGCAATCTGCCAGTGTGATCCTAAGACAGGGCACAGCACAAAAGCACTGGCAATCTCCCACATTTGAGACAAGTCAGGCTAAGAACTTGCTCTGTTTTGTTGCTCAATGCTTGTGAGAGCTGTCTGAGAAACTGTTAGCTTTGTGGCTGGTGGACAATAGCAGAGCTCTGTTGATTGCTGTAGGCTAAGGTCTCCTGCTTATGGAAACAATCACTACTTGTCTTTGTTTAATCTGATCAGATGTCTGAGGCTGCTAGTCAGTGAATTTGCAGTGGAGAACAAAGTCTGGATGATTAACATCTCCCCTCAATTCGCACTGGTTTATTGCTGGGATTTGACTGCCTCAGCTCCTCCATCTATGTAGATCTGGACCAGGGTTTTGTGACTAAGTGCACTGTGCCCCTGGACAGAACAATTATATTCCTCAAGGAATCTTCCTTCATTTTATTACCAACTCCTTTTCATGTTTTTTACCTAGCAGGGTTAACCTGCAGTCATTCCATGTATTTTGGAAGGTATTGATGTTTCAGTGCCTAATCAGGCAGCAAGTCTTGGTAATGCATTGCCTGTTTGGGATTTAGAAGATTATTTTCCCTTATCCTAACTCTCATGTGGTATCACTACTGCAATGCTTTATTTTATGAGGCTAATAAATTAAAACTTTCTTTCCATGTTCTGTAAAAAGACAAGAAGTTGTTATTTTTCTTGCAAAACCACATTAAAGAGAAGGCAACAGCGACTGGAATATTGCTGTCATTGCTTAATGAAAACCAGAACATTGCAGTGGAAAACATGCTGGGAAGGACAGCTTCAATTAGAGGAAAGGGGAGATTAAAGACCTCTCTTTCATACAACCTAGGGAAGGAATGTGAAAGAATGGGTTTGAAGAAGGCACTAATTGAAGGATAAAATGCAAACGGTAAATGGCTTGTGATAAGATCAGTAAGCAGAGACAATGAAGCCAGTATTGCTAGGAATATGTGTAGAAGTTCATAAAACCCCCAAAACCCAATTCAGTCTGGAACAGGCAGATACAGAGGAAATATCCTAGGAATTGTGAGTATGTAGAAATCCTATTGGACAGGGACAAAAGGTTTGAAAGGGAAGAATGTAAGCAGTTTGAAAAACAATCAAGTGTTGTTTGCATTAAAAAATTATTCACTGAAATAAGAAGAGTGAGGAAGATCAAGGTCTTTTCCTGAAGGAGGAATGAAAGAAATTTGATGACAATTACACACTAAAGATATCCCTGTAATCATGGAAAATCAGTCTTCTCAACAGGGAAAATCTGCATAGTCATAAAGGTAAAATCTCTTAAACTTGAAACTAATATAACAACATGTAATATTTCTTCTTAACACATTGTATAAAAGAGCTTTGACTCAGACAAGTATGTTTTTAATTAATTTAAATTCTTAATTCAGGCAGTCTAAGAACAAGGTCAGGGAAAGAGGAAAGCTGAATGAAGGAAACAATTTCAAAATCAAAGAATGTTCTTTGTTAACTGCATTAACATGAGTAAGAGAAATGGAACACCAAGAAGAGGAGATTTTTGGAAAGAGGTCCTCATTCTCCCTAGCCTGTAGCAGCTAAAAATTTTAGCCTGTTTGTTTGCTGCTTCTCTGATTTTAAGGCAAAGCTAATCAACCTTGTTTTCACTCCCCTACTGATCCTTTGGAGAGCAGCTCCACCTGAGCAATCTCACACTTGTATGTGCTGTCTTTTTTATAGCAATCCCCAGCTGGCACCACAGGTAAGTGCTGTTCCTTGTAATTAGTATTGCCATCTGATACCACTGACCATTTCATTTATTCCACATTCGTGTCTGTTCTCTTGAGAGGCCACAGATGTCCCATTTCTTTCTGCCCTTAGATGCTGTTTGCCCTGGCTTCATGCCACACACTTGATTTTACCACTTGGTCCTTTCCACTGTCTGTGCCTATTCCACCAAGTTTATTTCCCTCTCAGCTATTAAAAGATCTAGGCTAGCCCAATATAGGTATGTATAACCATATTCATTTATCCAGGCCTTGCCACCTCCCTGCTCTTTTTTGATGTCAGGTGTTTTGAGATGATGTTTTGGGGACAGTTGGTGGCACATGCAGACATCTGCCATGGTGAAAGGAAAGGAACCAGCCCATGGGAAAAATGGCTGCTGCAGGTCAGGCTTCAGGGAGCTAAGTATGTGAGGAAACTTTGCTGTTCCCTGCCTGTAACATATCTAACTCTTTCCAATGCCCTGGGTCCATTTGTTTCATCTCTACTTAAAACCTCTTTGAAGTATTTATTATTTTTTATTGGGGGTTTCTAAGAGACACACACAATATAGTTGGTCCAACAGTAAATTTGCTATGATATGTTTATAATGCAGGCTTTTGAGTCTCTGGAAAGATTAGTATTGAATGATGCAAGTTTAGACTAAGCTAGAAATGTGAACCAGAAAATCTAGGTCATTATGGGAGAGTTTCTATTTTTACCCGGAATAGATGAACATTGACTGACATCCTTATGAAAAGATGACATTGTTTTATTATTGACTTATTTTCACTGTGTTTTCCCTTTAGCTTGCCCTGGTGAAGCATTAGGGAATGCTCCTGTTGCAGCACCAGGGCTATGTACAGATGTTCCAGTTTGCCCTGTTATTGTGCAAGGTGTATTATCCCAGGCTGAAAAGTACCCTGATGGAACTTTCCACTCAGCTGCTTTGCTCCTAGGCACAGCTCTGAGCCACGCAGACAGGTTTGCATTGGCAAACATGATGGGCTTGGTGACTGGTATAATTTTTCCCCAGTTATAAGTGACTATCAGGTGTTCACAGTTGGAAATTGTGAGCCTTCATGGGCATGGAGCAGAACAGGACCTGGAGCAGCTCTTTATCAACGATTACCTCTGGTCAACTCTAACAGCCTAACAGGGCATGGAGTAAGGGCATCCCTTACACCCACTCCAGGCAGGTGACTTTTATCTCCTTTTATTATTCAGCACATACAGCTTTGTTAATGTTGAGAAGGGAGAAATACTGGACTGGATAAAGATGACCTAAATTTAAAATTGCTGCAGTTTCTGCAGTCAGTCTCCATTCAGGTAGACAGGTCTCTCTCCCACCAAGGAACAGGAATGGGCAAAGTTTGGACCATTTGTCCACTGCTATGGCTGAGCAAGCCCAGGGAGGTGAGCAGTATGTTAGTATGGACCCTAGAGGTAAGATAGGTTATTAGTATTCCCGAAAAAACTTTTTGTGCTTTTGTGACTGCATTACAAAATAGAAAACCTCCAAGTTATTTGTCAAGGAACAGAACAATGCCTCCATTTTAAATTTTCATGGGCTGGAGAAAGACATTTTGCAGGAAGTTCTAATCAGGTGGATGTCACTGTGGCCTTTCCATCATCTCCATGCTCCAGATCCTAGAGAAGGATGGATCCATAATGCAAGATCCTGTATGGGCAAGCATTGCTACTCATGTAACCCGTTTTTCTTGGCACTGGTTCTAGGGTCACAAAGTAGTTTCTTAGTGGTGTTATAATGTCAGCTGCCTGAACAACTCTGTGGAAGTTCACTGGAAGTTTGGAAGGTCATTGCGTCATGCCCGTGCTTTTCTGAGAGCTTTTTCCTTTTTGATAACCTTCAATTGCATCCTGCACTTTTCTTGCATATTTTGTACCAAATTGTCCTCAGGTCAAATAAATCTCAAAAATTCAATAGGGCTTTAAGGGAGTTCATCCCTTCTTCTCTGTTCCTAAATCACTAAGAAGATCCAAATCCTACAGAGGAGAGACAATAACTACTATTTTATATAACAATATGTGTATATATCTGAGCTTAGTAATTTAAAAGGACTGCTCTATCTACCATGAGGAGAGGCTTCATTGTGATAAAAGTTTTATATACATGCCCTTTAGAAATCCCAGTCTGAACGCCTGACTTAGAAACCGCAGTGAACCTGATTCTGTGCCTATTTTATGAGATGATCCTTCAGCTTTGACTTGTTTAGACAAGAAACTGCTGGAAACACCTTCTAACATAAAGCAAAGGCAGTAGAAATGATCTACTTCTTCAAATGCACCAGCTTCCCAGATGAAAAAAGAAAAAAGGGTTTTGGATAAGGTATTTATCAGTATGGGTGAGGCTGAACTTGCTCAATGCAGGTGTATTTGCTCCTGTGGGGAACATAACATTTGAAGACATTAGCATCACACTAGTTTTACTATTTCCTATTTTTAATTCTTTTCAAGTATATTCAAACATAACTGAATTTTTAAAAACTTGGTATATTTTTTATGACATTATAAACTGTAGTCTGAAATTTTAAATAGAGAATAATCTCAGTTTGAGATTAAATCTAAGTAGAAACCAAGGAAATAAGATGCAATAAGGTGCTAAAAAAAGGAGGAGAATGATTTGTGACATGCGTTTTGAGCAGAATTGGTGGTTTAGGATAAAGATGACAGTGGCATGTGTGAGTAGTTTATTCCCTAGTGGGGGCAGAATAGCAAAGACAATAAAATCCGAGACTAGTACAACTCTGGGCCTCCCACAGAGAACCACGGTCCTGCTTTTGAGGAATGAGCAGAAATAAAATCTTGTGAAGCACTATGGCAACCATCACCAGGGAGACCATCACAGATCTCAAACATGTTTATCCAGAAGAATTACAAGTCACTGAGTGAGATGATATACTTGGAAATGGTATTTTAAAAGTAAAAACACTGTTACCTGGTAATTGCTGTGGTATGGAAATGTGACACTTTGAGTTCCTAATAAAACAAATCAGTTTTTAAGAGATACTGTGGTGAATATCTCTTAGGAACAGCTGAAGAGTTGTACTTGCAAAATATCTGTACGTGAGAGAACTGGTCATTGTGCAAGAAAGGAAAGCAGACCAACAATGTCACTTAGGGTAGAGTGGTAAAAATCTTTAAGCAAAACAGTGGCTAAAAAATAAATTAAACAAATAATCAAAAAATATTGTATGGTCCTATATAAGACAACTATATACTGATATCCAGAGGTGATCATGTTTGTGGGTAAAACAAATTCCATTGAGTGCAATGTTGTCCTCATGGATAGGGTTTGGATGGATTTTGCTCAAATTTGGCAAAGATGGAAAGCCCAAGCAATTGTGTGCTCTGTTTTGTTTCAAAGAGGAAAATGGGAATTATTGCATCCTGGTCCTGGTTACACCACTGATCTATCATACTGGGCAATTCATCTACTTGTTTCAAGTTTCCATCTTACAAAGGAAGATAGAAGCTTGCAAGAGTGTTATGAAGATGAGCCAATTTCCATTTATGCAGAAGTTTACATCTGCAGAGGTATAGAAAAAGACAATGTTGCCTATTACTACTGCTGAACTCATGACTGATCCTGCAAGAAACAATATCTGATAGTAGCAGTCAATGTAAACGTGTTTCTAAACAAGAGTTTCTTGCCTAGTTTGAATGTGAAGTTGAATTTGCTGGTAGTTGCATGGTTCCAGACTCATGTCCCATATCTCTGGGTGTATAAATACCCACAAACCTTTGCAGAGGATCCAATTAATAAAGTTTTAAATATTAAAAAAAATCCAGTATCCCACAGGCCCCTCAGTCTATACCAGGAACACCAGCTGATGCTGTTTGATTTCCCTATGGAGGAGGCTGGGGTCCAGGGGTAGGTCTGGGTCACCCTGTTATGGCATCTCCATGTCTGCTTTTACCCCTTGCCACTTGAGAGAGAAAATAATCAAGACTGAAATAATCATCACTGGTTATCCAGAAGGTATAAAGCACCCTAAATCAGAAAAATATTTCTAATGTTTGAGATTTGAAAGAAACAACTAATGTTTTTGTAGCAGGAGCCTGATTCTGATTTTGAATAACAAAAAACTGTTTCTGAGTAATTTGAAGGACTAAAGGAAAGGACAAAGAAAGATTGTCAAATATATATTTCTTCTTAAGTCTCAAAAATACTCTCATCTCTGTTTTTTTTTTTTTGACACTGATATCGTCAGTGCAGTGTTTACTTCCCAATATTACATCAAACCATTTCTCAATGCTTACGTCTTGGCTTATGTCTTCAGAAAAGAGCACTTTGTTCTTCTGCATTCTTTAATTTATTCTTCACTATTATTGGCAGAAATATATTACTGTCACTCACACACTGACACAGATTTATTCTTTCGTTGAACATCTTGCCCAGATTAAATTGATCAGTGTGCATTTTATAAAAACATTTCAAGATAAAATGGATCAAGTCAGTCAAATAACCAAGAAATCCAATGATTCATTACAGCTAACATCTTTAGTTGTATTAGTATTATATCTTTAACTTCTTTTAAAGGCAATTAATTTTTTTGCAGCCCTGATTTTCTTACTGCAGAACACATAGGCCTTTATGACTGAATCTTCTTGGAGTGAGGAGCTGTATGACATTTTTTGCCATCTAAGTTTTTGTCCTGTTTTCAAAGGTAGAAGAATAGTTGCTTGGTCTGATGCAGGCTGCAGCCACTGTGTGGGTCACAAAAGCACTCTGCATGACACCCACATGCTTCCCACTGGGGCAATTGTTTCCTTTCCACTTGTGTCAGCATTTTGCCTGCATTTGCAAACCAAAGGCCACATCCTTATGGATCATTCTATTCTGAGTGATGAGCCATTCAGGTGGCTTTTTTTTCCCCTGGCATATGAAACTGAGAAAGATAGCATAGCATCTCCTAATGATTCACTGTAATGTTTTGAAAAGTCAGGGCATATTTCTAGATGCATGTGGTCATAATTTTCCCTTTATAAGTGCACATGCCAATTACAACTCCACCATACTGCCATATGAATCAGAAGTGCTTATGTAGAAACCTGCTGATGTGGGAGTTTCAGGCTTGCTTTAGTGAAGAGAAGCTGTGAGTCTACCCCAAGTGCATTTTGGAAGACAATCTCATGCTCTGCTACAAATAGAAAAAACCACTACCTGCACTAGGTACTCAGCACAGTACTCCTTGCACTATCTAATCATGAAGACAGGTAAGAAAGAATGTTATTTCACTTTGTGTGAGTTCCTGTGAGGAAACCACAGAGCTATGGCTACAGGCTTGGTTGCAAAAGTGTAGTTTAGATTCTTGGAGCCATCTCCTCTTGGCAGTTACATCATCCACTTTTATAGCAAACTATATTGGAAGGTAAATTGACTAATTTACCATGGTATTATGTATCAAAAATTCTGGGGCCAAGAGTTTCATACAGCAGCTCCCTCATGCCCCCAAGGCTACATATATGAAATCAGAACCATTTGGTTGAGGAAAAACAGCAGCAATTAAGGATGGAGGGTGGTTTCCATGTGGTGAGGATCAGTAAGCTTCCACAGCTCTCAGCAGACCTACACTGCAGAGAGCTTGGCTCCTCAGATTCCTACATATCTTTTTGTCAAAGATGACTCTGCTCTTGGAGATGCATGCCAGAGTCAGCTGGGAAGCCCTAGAGGAAAAGATACAAGAGTAAAAAAGCTGGACTCGTGTCAAAACTGGGGGAAACCTCGGGTTTTAAATGTCCTCTTCCCTTAGTCTAAGAACTAGATAACACTGAAGAAATGCCTTGATGGAAATTTTCCATAGCAATTTTCCAATAGCAATTTGTGAGTATATTCAGTGTCAGACACTTCTAAATTTAGAGGTTTAGAATGAAATATAAGGGACATAAATTGTCCTACCTTTTTAAATAGGCTTCAAACAGGACAATCTACATACAATCTTATAGCTGTCTGATTATTTCATCTCATTATTTCCTTTATGATGAGAGTGCCAGCTAAAGTACAATGGGACTGGACTGTTTAATTTAATGGCTTCCATTAGATTATTATGTTCCACTTGAATGAATGGGGAATTATGAGCAACTTAATTCATGAAGAGCAGCAGTGAGCACAGACTGAATTTGAACTTACAGAGGGACCATGAGGAGAAAGAAATATTTTTATTAACTTTAAACTGCTGTTAAAATCCTCATGAGATCTATGGTTAGAAAAGAAATATAGAATATGAATATTTTGATTTTTTTTTAACTAAATGCTTATTAAACAGTCATAACATTCTCAGATTTAGATAAACAGCTATATTGAAATATACCATTTGAGTAATGCAACTTTTGGCTAGTACCTTAAATTCAGCATAATTTTCATTGAAATAAATGGATGTGTAAGACCAAATGAGTGTTTCTTCCATCTTCTCCAGCACTGACCATGTCCAGATCCTCAACTTTATTAACACAGCCTTAATTCAAAATCTATTGCATTCAAAGAAAAGATGTCCCTTTGGATTTCAGAAGAAGCAGAAGCAAACCACTAAGTGACAATTACATACTCTTTGCCTATTTTCAAGCCAAAAATTGGAACAGAATATTTTGAATGCCCATATAATAGTTGAAGTATGCTACATTATTCAAAGTTAATACCAAAATAGCCAAAAGTTGAAAAAATCATATAGAAGGAATAGTCTCATTTTTGCTTGCAAAATCATTTATAGTTATTGCCATAAGATTTGTCTTCCCACTGCTGTGCTCCCCAGGAGTCACTTTGGTGCTGTTAGTGGTGTTAATTAGTGGAACTCCAGCCCTTTTCAGAACCAGGTGGCTTCCTGCTCTTCACTGGAACACGAACAGACAGTTTACTGATGAAACAATCAACCTGGGTAAATATCTCAGGGTCCTACAGGCCAGTGGGCATGGGAAAAAGGAAAAATAGTCTGGGGTGTGGATGGGTGCCAAGGGTACCCTGAGTAGCCAAGGAAAATGTAGGAATTAGGAGCTCTGGGCTTTATTGCCCACATGTCACTGGCGTGTTGTGCTACTCCAGTCCAGGACTTTACCTGGATGAACATGTGTAAAGGGCTTTACAGACTTGCTCCCTTTCCTGTTCTGAAAGGTATAGCAGCCTTTTTGAAGGGAAAAATGTAAATAATGAAAAAAGTCAATAGGCTAAAAAGTAATGAAAAAGTAATGAAAAATAATGAAAAAAGTAAATAATGACTACATAGTATATCAGAATCTGTAAAATGTGGGTTTATAACTTAACTGCACAGTAAACTAAAAATTTTGCTTCTTGATGTGTTGCTATAGAAAATCATAAAAACAGATCTTTGTAGGAGAGATTTTAGGCAGCTTAAATGCAAGTGATTTATGTGAAAAGAATCATAAAATAGTTAAAGAGTAGATGTAGTTTTCTATTTAATTTCTGTTTTCTTTGATATCAGAGACTGCAAATTTACTTCCACAGAGACAAAATACATACTGATCAGTGACTTAGGCAGCAAATAATCAAAAGAAATGTAGCATGAGAATATTTTGGATCTTTTTAAGGTTTAGCACATGCCTTTTTTGAATTCTTTTTGCTCCCAACACCAGAGAGGCTCTGTCAAACAGACTTCTGATCAAACAGCCTAGAATATGTTTTAATTCAAGCTCCCTGTTAACAAGTTGTTCTTAAACAAGTTGTCAATTTACAGCCAGGGACTAAAAGAGAGCAGAAAAAAATACTGACCACCAAACCCTGCTGTTCCATGATGAACCACTCTCCTGATATCTTCTCCAGAAACTTGGCTCTTTTTTGTTTTTTCTGACTCAATTTTTTTGGAAATTGTCCTAGAAAGCACAGGCAAAACTGTCAGAGAGCTTATAACAGCAGGAAATTCATCATGGGCTGCCAAGGTCCAAGTTCCCCACACTGTATTTGCAAGCACAGTAACATGCACTTAGTTGAGAGAATTACTGTGCACTTTCAATTAGCAGACACCTGGTTATTGGCTGTCCTAGACAGCTTTCCAACACGTCACAATAAAAACTGCTCCAATTGACTTCAGTGAATGCCCCAAAGCACACTGGCAGTTGTAGTATGCAAAAGGCAGGATTTCTTTCCCATCTGTTCACATATATCAAATATTACATGAATGTAATGATGATAATTCATGCCAGTTGAGGGTTATTTGGACAAAGTGCTTTCTTTTGAGCTCATCTTTCATCAGGCCATGTTCATCAGTGCCTGGGTCCACTTTGTCCACTGGCGGTTGGGGTTTTTCTTGAGATACAGAGGGTTTGCTTTGTTAGGCTTTTTGTTAAATTCCAGTTATGGAAGGATGGCAGGTAGGATTTGGGAGAAAGAAAAGCAGTGTTTTTTCACAGGAGGAAAATACAGTTCCAGTGTGAATGATTTCAGTGTCAGAATTTGTCTGCTGCTAAGGAACTAAATTTTATTTGAGAAATAAAATTATAGTTTTCTCCTACTGCAACTTCTGTGTTTGAATTAATATCTGTGCTACAGCCAAGAGGAAACAGCAATGGGAAGAGAAGTTTCTGATGCAAAACAATTGGATGGGAACACATGGTGTTAAGAATAGTGTTTTTTACAAAATAACAGTGGGATGATATTTGCTGTTCTCATTAGCATTTGAGGACACCAGGGAGCATCAGGATGCCCAAGGCCTGAAGCTCATGCCCAGGGCAGTCACCCATCTCTTCTCCCATCACTTTCTCAGAAAGATTTCCAACCCAAGTGCATGATGTTCTTCATGTGTGAAATTGTCTATTGTCTGAGAAGCAAGTAAAAGGGGGTGAAGTTTTAACTGTTTAGAAAAAAATCCTTGCCACTTACAAGTTCTTGTGTTACACACTTACATTAGTTATCTAATCCACTGTGTCACCCAGCAGGAAACTGGGCATAAACTATCCAGCCTTCACACCATATAAATGAATTTGAAACCCATGGCTTGTAAAACCCAGAACAGTCCTAACAGTGAGGTTAGTTGGCTGTAATGCTTCTAAAAACAAGTATTACTTATATTTTCAGATCAAATTAATAAAACTTGGAACTGGTTTCAGGTCTGGATTTGACAGATCTTTGGATCTCCTGAAATCTGGGAATGCTGAGATGATTAGTAGAAGGTTAAGTAGAAATGAAGGGGTAAAGGCAACACTTGGTAAACGTCCCCAAAAGAAGGGACTAAGTAGAACAAAACATTTTTGTTTCACTTAACTGATATGGCTGAAACCAAGGGATGGTGGCCTTGTGGTGTAAAGTCCTTGACTTCAATTATTTGTTGTGTGAAGTATTTCTTAGTTAAGCAGAAAAGCTACCCAATGGCACAGCTTTGCTTACTTTTTCAAAGAAACTGAGGAGGTTTTGTAGAGCCCCTTCCCGGCTGAGTGTGTGGTAGAAGCAAAAGCAAATTATTCTGCTATTGCTGGATAGCACTATAAAATTAACATTCAGCTAAGTGAAAATTTTCCTCCAGAAAAGATCTTAATAGCTTTTGCTTTTTCTTTGTTCATTTAAAAGGATCTGATAAAAATGGATGTTGGAAATGAACAGCAGCTTTTTAAACCACCAGCCCATCGCAGTGACAGCTGAGGATGGTTCACTTCTGCACGTTATTGTTTGTTCCAGACTCAAAACGTGGGTTATTTGGAAACCTGATCCATATGAGCTCCAAGTGCCCATGTGGGTGAGGAATTGCCCTTTATAAAGGGAACACAGCATTTCTTACTCCTCTTCATGGATATTAACCACTTCCTTCCCAGAACATTGCCATGACTTAGCTGACTTCTCTGCTTTGCAAATATGAAAAATAAGATTGAAATGCAGAGTACAAACCCCAAGAGTAAAATAATTCAAGGAGAGAGTTCTGAAAAAAAAAAAGTTTCTATAAAAATCCTCACCTTTTTCCTATTTAACTTTATAAAGACATTAAAGGGCTGCTTCTTTTTTCGTTTGTTTTTGTTGGTTACCTTTTTTGGTTGGTTGGTTGGTTTTTCTGATATTACATTATGTTTGTTAGGTCAGTTTTGTTGATATTCATGTATCCATGTAATCATTCCAAGGGCTCAAGATAGGTAATAATAAGTAATTCTGTAAATAACATGATAGCATTTTATTATCTAAGGCATACATGGAAAATCATTATGGATAACAAAATATTTTAGGGGGAAATTAGCTAAGCAAATACATGAAGAATGAGGCAATACACAGTGCATAACCCATTCGTTTAATTCCTATCTGTAAAAAAAGCAACCATAAACTGCATAAGCTTGGATAGAAAGTTTCTTTCCCTTGTAAACTTTCCTTACTTACTAAGGAAGTGATCTTTAATGGGTCATTTATTTTATAAGCTGTCTGCAATAGAGTTTTCTCTCCTTCCTTTGAAATCACTAGATATAATCATGGTGAGAGACAGTAAGCTGGATCTGATTTTTTTACACTGACTTTGGTTGGGATTATGAGGGGTATGTTGCTTGGAAATAAAATCCAACAGTACTGACCTTTTAAGAAAAATTTGGAGCACATTTGTATCACTAAATTAACTCATGCCATGTCTGGACGTTTGTTTGTTGATCTTTGTAAAGATCTTCTGTCAAATAGCAGTTAACTACTCTTAATGTCTATAAATCTCCCTCCTTGAAAGGAGTCCTGCAATTATGAACTGGTGAGC
>VZTB01012671.1:662890-701399 GCA_013397245.1 Thryothorus ludovicianus
TATGAACTGGGTAGCGCCTGAAAAGGGAAAAAAAAAGTGATAACCTAATTATTGTGCATGTAAGAATAATTTAGGTTGCAGCCTCTACTTCTCTGATCTAAGCTCCGTAGTTCTCTGATATGGATAAATATTGTCTTACCCATTTTCTAGTTGAGAAATAGAGGGAGAGACATTGCATTCTTTGTCCCATGTAATATGATGAGTTCTTGACAGGGATAAGCATGGAAAGCTCAGACTTGCCTATCCAATCTACAGCCCTTGCTGCTTTCCTGAACATACTCTCTCAAAGGATGAGTCCTATGAATGTACCCAAGAATACAGGCTATAAATGGCCGCAAAATTCACTGAAGTTGGTGGACTGACACTGCAATCCCTTGGAGAAAGAGAAGATAAGTATTCTTCCATTCAAGGAGAGCTGGAATAGTAGATGATACTGTCCAAAATCACAAGAGTAATAGGAAAAATAAAGAAGCCTATACATAATGGCTAACAGGAAATAAAAACACAACACCCCAATGTAAACAAGACAAAATGTCACTAGAGGACTGACACTGGAGGAGGACCTGCATCTTGGGGTTTTTTCATTTGGAAACAGTATAAGAAATTAAAATTTAACACAGTTACATGAAAAAAATTCACCTGGGAGATATGGCTCCTTATTATATTACAGGGATTTTGAGTAAAATACCTTTGGATAAATGAAGTTCAACTGCATTTAGAGCATGGTGAATGAAGTGGTCTGTTTTCAGCTCCGTATCTGGAGGTATTGGCTGCACAAGAGTGAGAGCAAGAGACTCACTATATTAAGGAAACACATTCTCCAGGTACATTACTTTTACAAGTGTCATGACAACTAAACAGAGACACTAAACAGTGAGCCTTTATTTACAGCCGTTACCACACCAAACACTGCCTGGGCACAGTCTGTGCTCTACAGAACCACTTATTTTAGGATAAAGTGATTGCCTTTCCTCATCCTCTGTAACTGCATTTGGGAACAATAAATAAGTATGAATGTGTAACATTGCCATAAAATAAAGGTTTTGGTTATAATGAACCATGTTCTTTAATTCATGGTAAAAATTACAATTTAATATAAATATTGAATACTACTCTGGAGCATGTTAATACAAAAGTTTGGTTGATTCAATGTTGGTTGAAACAACATGACAGGATAGTGATGCAGTATGTCCAGAAATATCCTATAAATGTCACCAGTAGAATTAGCAATCTGTGCTCGAGTATTTAAAAATATCATAGTTGTAAAGGTTAGGGGGAGGAATTCTGTTTACCTTTTGGGCTTTATGTTGTCCTCAAGGCCATATTCTGATGGGCAAGAGAGTGTCCTGCTGCTGTCTTAGTCAACACTGGTCTCTGCCTGAGCTACTCATCTTACAGAATTAAAACAGTCTGTGACCTCACCTCAGAACACTTATGTTCACCTGAAAATGTATATCCAGAATAAAGAAAGAGAAATAAACCATAAATAATTGACATAATCCTTGCTTTACCTAATATCCTCTACTAGTGTGTAATAATTAATGATTACTAAGGGGCAAAAGAAAACCAATCCATTCCTTGGAAAGCAAGGTGCTGTGATGACAAACTTCCTGAGTAACCTTGGCTGTCCCAGTGCATTCCAGACAAGATGTGCTGTCAGAGACAGCAAGGCATCAGGTTATACAGGAACCATGTGCTACGAGGTCTGCACTTTGAACTGCATCCAGGGATGCCTTAAGTTTTAGCTTTTATATTCTTCAGATCACTAGGGCTTTAGTGTATAACTCAGAACTCCACAGACTGTCAGCTTTTGTTCTCCCATGTTTTTCAGACAAAGCAATTTCTTTCTAGGCCTGAAACTCAAGGACACCTTCCTGCCTCAGGCTCTGAAAAATGGAAACAAAAAGTGAATTGGGGGGAGCAAAGGGGGGAATGTAATTAAGTTACCTGAAGCTGTAATTGGACAATTAACTTCTTATATGCAAACAGACCAAACTTCTGTCTGAGAAACTCGTGATTGTTGTCCATCTTGGGTGTAGTCTCTGCGAGACTCTTGCACTGCCCAAGGTGTACCTTGTGAAGGCCTTCAGGAAATACCTGCCTTTATCCTTTAACTCTGTCTAGACTGTTCTAGGTAGCCTCTCCAGGCATCACCAGGAGTGAAGAGGTCATCAAGGCAGCTACTGAGGAGCTGGTGAAAATGTTCCTACAGTTCAACTGTCCTAGCTGAGTGGTAGCCAGATTCAAGTTGAAGTTATTTAAAATACACATGGATTTTTGTACACATTACTCAATTTCTACCATTTTCACCAAATTAAGAGTTGGAAAGTTATTTGATTATCAAGTAAACTACCCCGAGGATGAAAAATGCTTCATAAAGGGCAGTGACAATTACATGATCAGTGAATAAATACAATTTAAGATTTTATTTGTGTTCATGAAACTTGTTTTCAAAGAGCAGAGATAATCACACCTTCAGTAGTAGTAATAGTAGTAGTAGTAGTAGTAGTAGTTCTTCTCCAGTGTTCACAATGCCCTTTCTTACAGCTGCACAGAAAACACAGCTCTGCACACCAGAATTTTTATGAGCGTGCTATAAGAAACTTTATTCCAGATTCTGTTATTGTAAATCTCACTGTAAAGCTGCAAACCTACCTGGAGCTTCTTCACAGCTATAGTGAAGTGATTGATGGTAAAATCTGCTTTCTGAGCATTTGTGATGTCTGGTTTGCAGTATTGGGTGACATCTGTATCTTCTGTTTCGACATCTTTGGTTCTGCTCTGTGCATGACTTGAATATTTTTTCTCATGTGTGTCAAATGAAACACAAAGGATGCTTCACTCTGTCTTGTTCCAAATTTCATTCAGCATTGACCTCTTTTAATTTACCCTTGCAGTGATTTAGAAAAAAGTCTTTATCAGCTTCCACCTCTTGACATTTATTTGATCCTAGTAGGTCTCTCCATGCATCCTGGGACAACCTGCAAATTCCAGAGTGTTTCTGCATCCACGGTGAGATGAAACACACTATTAGCACCAGGCGAGGTGTTTGTGACTGGTTAAACTCTGCATTGTGCAGTGAGGGTGACTGAAATTTGACAAGGTGACTGAGTGATCCCAAAGTATTTGTAAAAAAAATTATAAAAGGAAGATTTTTTTCGGAACAATTAAAATGTTCTGTTGTCATTTATATGTGTCTGTGTATGTGTGTGTGTGTGTATGTATATGTATTGAAAATGGTTGTCTTATGTTTCTTCTTGAAGAATTTTCTAGATTTTTAAGTTGCACACAAGTATTCAAGGAAACTGATATCTTCAGAAATGTGGAATGTGGTTTTCCATATCATGTATTTAGTCATGCCTAATAAATATTGCTTGAAGTCTGGTGAGTACATTTAAATGAATAACCTTACAATTTTCTCCTACTGTATCTGACCTTTCAATTTAGATTAAATCATATTTTAACATTTATCTGGTTATCTTGTACACAGAACATAACCCAGTCTAATGCAAAATGATTCATCTAATTAATACAAAAGAATAAAGAACAGAGAGACAGGTAAACATCATACAGCTTCTGGGGAAGTGCATTTCCAAAGTGAGAGAAATTCTAGTGGAGTCCATGTATAATGATTATGAATCCTGTCGCTGGAAACTTTTTATTGTTTTTTTTTATTTGTACAGCATAAATTGTATTTCTTAAAAATGTTTTAAAATAATGGATTTGTGATTATTTACTTCAGTAATTTCTTGTGTTTTAAATTTCTATCTCCATCCTGCAGTCAAATGCTTATGTCCTAATAATCCAGGAATAAATTTGAAGGTACTTCAAGTATTTTTAATTTGAGAGAATATATGTACTGTAAGAAATGTTTTCCTATCCAATCCTTTGATAGTCTGATGTGCCATAAACCTTAGTGTATTAGCTATAAATATAACATGCAAGTTTGACAGTTATGTTTGATTTCAGTTCCCTAAATGATTTTGAAGGAATAAAGAGAACCCATTTAGACAGGAGAAAGAAACTCCAGCCTTTTATTTATCTCACTTTTGAGAATGTAAGTTGTGTTTGTTAATGAACAACTAGAGGAAAATCAGCAGACAACAGGAACCTTTCAACCCTTCGACAAAATTTTAGACCTCATTAGCAAAATCCTTTCCCACTCCATTTGTCACAGGTAAAATCTCAGGCTAAAAGGGCTTGTTGTTCCCTGATGTAAAAGGTAGTTCAATTCTGGCTGATTTTTATTCTCCTTCAGTTTCAGCTGAAACATTGAAGCTCAGAAACATTGACAAGGTCAGTGGTGGGCTTTGGCTGGGTCCAGCTCAATCATGCAATTGCCTGTATATGCTACCAAGACAACTCAGAAACTACTTGCAAAACTTGTTCTCTTAAGACACTTCAGAGGCAGTCAGCCCATGTGGTGAAATATTCTCTGAAGCCACTTAAAATGTAGTGATCATTAAATGGATTAAAAAGCAAGCATCAGTAGTCTTGTCATCTGTAAGGACACAGGCATCTGACACTCAGAAGCATGTTGTGCAACAACCAACATCGATACTCAGTCTTAGAACAGCTCCAGCTGACGTCAAAGCAAATTGAATGGAGGCGAGATCAGCTAGGGAATTTATTTTATGTAAAATATAAACATGTTAACAGGAGAAAATACTGTTTTCTTATGTTACAACCTTAATAACCAACATGATTTTTATCTTGCAGTTCTGCAGGTGGCACAGGGTTCAATTACATGTACATGATGATTAGAAAGAGCAGATATTCATCTGTACACATACACCGAGTATTGTACGCTGTGCGAAAAATCCAGTATTCGTATGTGCCCCCAATTGAGTGCCTCATAATTTTGCTACCTCTTATCCCATTTAAAAAACTAGCACAAAATTTAAGTAGTTTTATTATGATTGCATCATTTTGACAAGGTAGAGAGGGACTATATATTTACAGATACACATGTTCAAAGCCTCTGAAAAAAACCAACCCTTTCCAAGTGTTATCCTCTACTCTTTCTTCTTCCTCCTACATTCATACTCATACAGGATGTGGTGGCTTTACTCCTAAAGCACCATGATAAGTTATGGAGCTTGTGTTAGGTCTTTTTTAATGAAAGTCACTGAGACTAGAAACTTATCTCCAGGAAAAGCACTGGCACATGGCTGCCCTGATGTTGCTCTTGCTTAGAATAAGAGTTGAGAGAGGACTAGGAAACAATTTGTTATGTGGCCAGGTGTGGAACATTTCAAACATGGACACCGTTGCAAATACAAAGTGGAGGTTTAAGCTCAGCCTCTTCAAGGAATGTATGTCTATTAATGAGATTTTGGGGAGCAGGGACAGTGGGGTTGCAAATACTCATTAATTATCTATTGCAGCAAGCAAGATGTTTTGATGAACTGCAAGATGTCTTCATGAAAGGGCTTAGTCCTGCCACTTTGGAACCCTAAGAGAAGGATCAGGAATATCTAGAGGATGGAAGTCAGGAAGTTGCATGTCAGTCCAGCTTCTCCTGTAGACCTACTGTGCTATCACAGAAAAGTTACTTACTCTTTCTTATTCTTACATACAGTGAAGTTGCCACCTGCAACAGCCTTCATCAGAAGCATTAGGCTTTTAAATTGACTGTTGTGAATGGCACACGCAAGTTAATTTATTTTATGTAGTACAATAGCCCCAATCTTGATAATCAAATGAAACGGAATTTATTAAAGAATTATAGTAACTCTGAGACCATGAATAAAGGGAGTTATTTGCAGTTTCATATTAAATCAGTCAGGCAAAGCCAGCAGGCAAGCCTCCTAGAGAGCTAAGAATCATTAGTATATAAAATGGTGTGGGTTTAGCCAGATGGTCCCATCAGGTGGGCACATACCTCCTGATAGGTGTTATTTGACCCTGTATGCAAAAGAACTGTGTTATCTGAATAAATCTTGTAGGAAGGTTCAAGCAATCTCTTTGAAGTAATGCATATTAACAGGAAAGAAATTAAATGGGTATCTATCAAGACTTGCCAAGGGCTATTTACATAGTAAGGGCCATGTTAAGTGGAGAAGAAGCACCTCAGTATCAGAATAGATGCAACAGGAAAATGTTATGGTCTTTTCACTGATCAAGGAAAATACAGTAACTAAAGCACTGGGAATAACCCTTGCATTAACAATGCAGAAAATCAGTGGCTTTCTGATATGGACACCACAGATGCTCTTCTCTAAAAACCATCATTTTACACAAGCTCTTATCTTACTTTATCTTTTTGCTTTACATTGGCCCAAGTGAAGAGAAGAAAGATGCAAAAACTTGCTCTCCTTGCCAGCATGCACACAGTAGCCAAGAATAATTGTGGCTCATCAGATTATTCACAGTTGAGACTGAACAGAGCACGGATAAAATGGCAAAGAGAACAATACCTGTATTATCAGCTGACTGACAGCTGACTCTGTCTGGTAAAAGAGAAGTTTCCTGTAAGAATTGGAATTTTTCTAAATTCTAGTCATTGATAACTGCGTCACAGATTGAAGTATTACAGTCATCCTCAGATGGGTTAAGAGGCAGAGAGCAAAAGAGGCTGTGAAATGTGCAGAGTGCAGCTTGTCAGGTACACATTGATGTGTGTAGCAGACACAGAGTAAATGCTCAGTCCTTTTTATACATGAGCAAATATGTATGAAAATGCTTGGGCTTTCCAATTTTACAACCCAGCTAGGACTACAAGCCTGAAAATGGAAATTGAGTTGTAACTAGAGATACTGGACCAGAAGCAAACAGCAGCAAAAGCAGTAGGACAAAGGCAAAATACTAAGCTGATTGGAATTTCACAAGATTGACACTGTTGCTTAAAGTGCTTGGGTTGATTACGTTTAAAAAAACACAAAGTATACACAAAAATTAAAGCAAAACAAATAGTATTAACCACATAAATTATTATACAAATACAGTAACAGACCAACAAAAGAAAAATAAATTAAAACAAACCCTTCTAAAAGATACTAGCAAAGAACAGGTACACAGCCAAAACCTGTCTAAATTTCTAGTATCCATTCAGCTGTAAGACACTGCTCACAACTATTAGACACATGCAGCAAAAAACAGATAAAACCAGAAGGGTCTGATGTTGAGAGGCATCAAATCACTGGCAGCTGCAGGCTGTCAGCTCAGGTGCCAACTACGTGATGTTGGAACAGATGAAGGACTGAAATGTAATGTCTGAAGATGAAAGACAGGATGTGGTAGCCCTTTAGGACCCATTGTGTAAGGTGAATTTCAGTTTAATTTTGCTAGGTCTTTAATGTTTTTATTAAGCCTGATATGAAGGAAACTCCTACTGCTTTGTGTTCTTTACCCCATCTGCTAAAGGAACAAGATTTTCATACATAATCTAGTACTCTGAGGTAACTAAATTGTTAAAATAGAATTGACAGAAGTAATTTTGGGACCTAATTTCTAAAAGGTGTTCTGTTTCCTTGGTATGGCTTTTCCATCATGCTCTTCTGCCTCCCTCTGCTTTGTCCCCAAATTAGAAATTCCATAAAATCCCGACAGCCTGTTCTTGGAAATATAAAAGCTGAGTTCTGAGCTCATCCTCTAAGGTAACGGATTCACCAGCACTGCAGTGCTGTGGAAACCCAGCACAAGACAAAAATGGTTTTCTAAGTAGAGAACACAGTAAGAGCATTTATAAATGGACAATGCATCTCAGCAACAGCATGGGAAACAATTGGAAAACTTCAGTTGTTGTTAGACCTAATATACTTAGAACCTGACACCACGAGATATAGTCATTTTAGGGAAGCACAGAATAGTTGTAGAGATCTGTGCTAGCACTTTGTTTTCTTGCCACTATCTGAGAAGCTTTTATTGTCTTAGGTATTTTTCCATTCTTTCATAAGGGACTGGAAATCTATGCATAAGAATAAGAGAAAAGGGTTTATGCTTTATTTAATCAACTAAAATGCTTTACACACCATATGATTGTTCCTGTGGGGATCCCAATCCTGCAAAACTTGAGAGAATGTGCTTAATTTGACAAAGAAGAGCTCCTTTGCTAGACTGGCACTATTCATACAGCTGTGACAGACAGCTTTTGGACTGAAGTCAAGACATTCAGCACACTGGAGACTGGATCCAATTTAGAGAATTGTGACAGCAACTTTGTTAATCAAAAGAAATTTCTCCCTAGTTTAGCTAGTGTTAATATGAAGTGTGTATTCCACAATGTTTCAGAGCTGGTGTCAGACTACTGATGCTGGACTGGTGTGATAGTACTGCTGTGATCTTTTCATGGCTAGCATGAATTAAAAATGCTTTTTCATACTTTATGAACCAGCTTATTCTAGTAATTTTACTCTCAATAACTTACCACAATGATCTGTATGTTTTACAATCTAAAGCTCTCTTGCAGTGGAGAAAACCAGTGATTATTATCCTGTAGTTTAGTATTTAAATATTAATACAAACTAAAAATATTTTCAAAACCAATTTTTACATGTCTATTGAAATAAGGAAAATATTTCCTAAAATTGAACTGATTTAAAAATCATTTTAATGAAAAATTACTTTTCATATAAACATGAGCCCTGAAGATTCAAATGATACCTTAAGAACATCTATTTAGTTGAATCTTTTAAAACTGAAGAATTTTGTAAGAATGTTCAGTAGTAAATTGCAAAGTACAGACCTTTGGACCAGGACTGATTAATGCTGATCTAGACAGTGATTTCATTCACAGTGGGGAAACCTTATCCATTTTAAAAGGCCAGTAATTTTTATTGTTTTATACAGAAATTCTGAATGTTTCTAAATAAATCAATTAAAGAGGGATTTGCAGGTTTAGCTTTTCAGTGGAAAAGCTCCCAGGTCTCAGTGGGAGTTCAAGTCTGCTGTAAGATGTCTATCTTCTGTATTAGAGACAGAACATTTCATTCTAACACCAATAAAAGAGCAAGAGCTGCATCCTAATTATGGTTGTCTTGAGCGTGCGTACCAGCCTTCATTCATGTGAGTGATCTCTGCAGACCACTGCTACCATTCACTTCAGTCTCTAAGGTTACATTCTACATCTGTTTTCTTGCATCAGTATAATAACATGATAAATCACAAATAATCTTAGCTGAAAAGTCCACTTCTGTTTCTCATTCAGTGTAAAGTGCTACATTGCCTTAGTTTACAAAATGGCCATTGAAAATTCCAGCTGAACTTCAGATGATGTTACAGTAGAAGCTACTTCATTTTCACCAATATTTCACAAAAGATATTTCACATTCACAGTAGAGTACAGTGAAAAACATTATCATCTTTTCTATATAAGACTAAAATATGAGATGTAGCTGCACTTCAAAAGCCATTTCTTGAAATGGAGTGTTGGCCATAAAGTGTCAGGCAGGCTTCTTTAAGAAAAAGAGCAACATTGTTTGATAAATACATAATGAGTGAATAAAATGTAACAGGTAGAACTCAATTTTGTGAGATGAGAATATTTCCTTATAATACTAGAACCAACTGTCAGTCCCCATGAAAACAAGAAGAGTGCTTTTGCTGTTGATGTCATTGGAATAGGACTTTGGCTACTGAAGTTCAAGAATTGTATAACGGAGTGAAAACATCAAACTGAACAAGGTAGTCACCCAGCATTACCACTGACTCAAGCCACTCTCAGTCCCTTCTCAAACCCTAATGATACTTTCTTTTACATTTATTCTTTGCCAAATTCAGGTATTCAGGTGAATTCAGAAATTTTATTAGCCAGTGCATGACAAATGCCAGCCAAATTCACCCAGGAAAATCACAAACTAAGCCTTTTGTACTAATTTTGAAATCAAGCACTCCAGGTCCCTATCTGTTTCTGTGGTGACAAAACTCTGTCAAATATGACCAAAATGTTAAGGATGATATATACATGAGAGCATGTACACTAGTGGTTGCTATGCATTATGTTTCTAAGAAAAGGACTCTGTCTTGAGAAATGAAAATGTGACCTATAGATATTTAGAAAATAGCAGGATCAAGCTGTGTCTTATGTACAAAAAATGCTTATTTAAATGGACTGGATAATTTCAGTCCTGATGCATATGTTACACGTGAGCAGTGTTGCAATCTTTGCAAACTCAAAGTAAACAATCTATGATATCATTTTAACAAAAAGATAAGATTAATCTTTATAAAAGCAATTTATCTCTGTATCATATGTGTGATCTTACTCCCTTTATTCCAGTGCTCTGTAAGTTCTGAGATCTCACCTCATCTGTACTATCTCATGACAAAGTGACTGAACATACAGAATTACTTAGTTCCAGTGTAATTTAAATCCCTCTATATGAGTTTTAGGTCTGTGGTTACACACTGAAAGTTTTTAACAACCAAAATTGAAGTTATTTTGGAAGAAAATCTTTTCTGCAGCAAAGCAATATGTAAAAAAAAATCCCCTATACAACCACGACTCAAATCATCAAGAAATTGATTTTTTTCCTTACACTTAAAAGGGGTAAGTATATGTCAGGATGTATTTAAAGGAATGCTTTGTAAATCAACACACTCCAAAACCATCTAGAAAGTTTTAAATAATTTTGCCCTAAATGTAATGAACACTTTCATATAAAATACTACTCTAGCTGGATTGGGTTTAACAGTTGACATCCAAATCTTTTTATCTGTAAATGTTAGTCCATATAAATTCCACTAAAATCTGACTTCAATTAGCTCTTCAATCAGACTTAAAAACTACAAACAACCCCCCCTCTCTAAAACAAAGTTCTGAATGTCAAAAATGGACAGTTATAGCCAACATCACATAGACCATTGGACAGGAGACAGTGTATTGTTGCTCAGCCATCTGAGATGTGGTCTGTGTAAAAGCCATTTCGGGGGAGCCGTCACCTTCTTTTGCAGCGTCCTTGTGCACAATTGTTACAGTTTGCCAAGTCACTCTCTTGACTGATAGAATAAAATATAGCCAGACTCCGAATTTTTTGATATATCAGAGGTCAGACCATAGAATTCTTCAATAGCTTGAGCATCTATTTTCTGCAAAATAAATATTTTTTTTAATATGCTGTTAGATAAAACAAATACCAAACACATGTTTAAACAAAATAAATGTGAAAGAGCAAGTTTGCCAGATTAAATGACTGTATGAATAGAAAAGACAAATTCAGTTATTAGTTTAGAGGTAGCAATTAGCAAATTCTGTTTGCAATTTAAGCAGTGAAAGGGTAAAGATTAGGGGCTGAGCCTTGATGATTTCACTCATTAAAGTCATAGGCATGTTTCTGTCACTGAACCTAACTGAATTAGGCTTTTTCCAATAAGAGAGAGGCTCCTTGGAATGCAGTAATGAACATTGTTAAAAAACATAAATTGAACATAAGATCCCATCTTTCTCAAATTTTCAGAGATCTTCTTGAGGACTTGACCCATCCAGCATCCCAGTGCTTAGTTTCCTTATCTCTTGGGAAATCAGACTCAAAACCTCAGTTTTGTCAGTGTGCCACAATGACATAAAGGGTTTATGTAAGAATAAGTTTCAGAATGCCTGGACAGAATCTGCAATAGTTGTGGGACAGATTCTACTCTAACCTACATTCAGGCAATCCCAGATCAAAAACACAATTCAGAATTTCTTGTAACTTCCCTAGTCAAAACTGAAAATTCTACAGCAAAGCTAGCTTTACCTAGTTCAATTTTACCAGGTGATAAGGTTTTAATGAATAAAATTGATTTTATTATATATAAAAAATATTCAAAATAAAATCCTTCAAGTCCAGTATTAAAAAAAATTGGTATTTCTATGAAATAAAAAAACCCTCTGACAATGACAGAGCACAAACTACAGGATTAATAATTTTGTTTACAATCTTTCTTCCTAAAAGAATTGAAATAAACATTACAACCAAACTGTGGCTTTGCAGACTGGTGATCTCCACCCAGTTCTGGACCAGAATTTTAACCCAAAGTAGGGAGGCAAACTTTAACACAAAAGTTGTCCTTGTGACCTTCAGCATACTGACCTCTACAATGTCATCATCAAACAAGAGCCAAAATCCATGACTTTTCACAATAGTAATGTAATGCCCCCGATTCGGTCCACTAGAAGGCAAAACAAAACCCCAAAATATTAGAATATACTAGTGAGTCCATTTTGGTAAGTCACATTTCTTTATGAATGCAGAATCATAACTAAATGTTATGAAAGACATGGTAAATCCATCTGTGGTGGTACACTATGACATTTAGTGTTTTCACTTTTTACTTGTTGCAAAGCTAATAACTGAAAGCTAAAAGTGCTGTTTTCATTTGTGCCAGGTCCACTGAGCAAATTATCCTACATAGCACTTAACAAGTTGCTAGGGTAGGCATAAAATACTTTTAAAACTTTAAAAACTACATATAGGGTGGAAAATTGACCAAGGTGATCTGTTGTGATCTGTTGTGGGACCTAGATGATGACAGCCTTTGGCCCTCATAGAGTCCTGGCTCTCAACATTTTTTAAGGGGTCTTACGAGGAAGGAGGCACTTTCATCAACTGCCTCCTTTAACCCAAACTTTGGGCTTTTGGAGACCCAAGACATTATTTCTTTAAAAAGGACTGATTTACTGTGAGGGAGGTTGGCTAAATGGCTCAGCCCCAGACACATGCCCGTCTGTGCAGCAGCAGGCTTTAACCCTGCCTCCCATTCTCCCCACATTTTGTCAGGGACAGCTCTGCCCTTGGCAAACATCTGGCAACAGCTTGTGGCACACATGGAAGCACATTACCTTCCACAGTGAACAACAACAGCCACCAGGTCGTACATCCGGTCCAGGTTGACGGCGTCGCCGGATGTGTTGAAGAGACGCAGCTCCAGAGGGAACACGACCCGGTAGGACAGCTTCGTGTACCTGTGCAATTGCTCCATGTACTTGAATCTCTTGAGGTGTAAGGCAAGAATCATTGGCAGTTTTTTCACTCTCATCCTGTGAAACCATTAAGAACGCATATGATAAACACCCAACCCGTTCAAAGCCACTCTCTCTTCCCTTTATAAGCAAATTGTCTGCATTGTAAAAGCACTTTTCAAGTAACAACAATCAATGAGAAGTAGCTTCCAGACTAAGATACATGCCTTTAAATGTGTCTGCAGGTTTTCTGGTCCACACAGAGAATGCATTTGGGATGTAAGGTTTCTAGGTATTTAAACAAAATACATGTCAAGGAGTAAGTTTGCCAGTGCCCAGGAGGGGCATGGTGAAGCAGCCTGCTCTTTGCTTACCTCTTCTGTGCCTCTTGTTTACTGCAGCAGGTTTCACAGTAGTATTTCTGTTCACTGCATAGCGTCTCTGTGTTACTGAAGTCTCTGTAAATAAATGCAATCATCAGCTCTTTAAAGATATGAATACAGTTGCCCCACTTGGGCTGATGAACTGGAAGCCAAAAAACACAAAGGATGAAATCTTTACCCATTCCAGTTTTCTAAAGCATCTGAAGTGACTGTATTGGGGTTTGCAAATGGCATTAATCTGGCTGATATGACAAGTTGTATTAGGAGCTGAGGCTCCCTATATGATACAAATGAAAGGTCAGGTGTCTCAAAATGGGACTTATATCTTGTCTCTCACACAAAGGCGATGCACAGACTTGGGTATAATCACTCAATCCATTCTGTTTCTTTTCAAATTATTTGAAGAATGAAGTAACTTTAAGTGCACTTCTGCCATCTCCAAATATTTCACATTTTATTGTGATCTTCCAGAAGAGAGGTCTGAATCCTCTTACAAAGAAGAAATAAATTGAAATTCGTTTCCTGCATCCTCTAACCTTTCAAACAGTCATCCAGAAGGTTTTAGATTATTATACTCTTTTGTTTTCTAAAAAAGGAAAGAGGCAGCTGGTATAGAAAATTTTATAAATCATGATCAAGTAAATACACTTGGAGATACTTCTGGATTGAGCTTTTGAAGTGACAAAGGCAGTGGAAGGCTGGTTCAACAGCATCTCTCAGTTCACAGAAAAGATTTGCTGGAAGTCACAGTGCTGGTACACTTTGGAGCAGAATTTTAGGTACCTAACACCACTTAACTGTTAAAAAAAACCACCCCAGTAATTTTTTTTGTCACCTCTTGTGTTACATTGCAGCTAAGCAGGTGTTTTAAGAACTGTGAATGCAGTTATAAGCACCTATCTTCAATTTTAAACATATGGATTTTCCTGTGACTTTGGGCCTTAAATAGATACTTCAGTATTCCAGAACTGTCTTATTGAGTATTCCAGGAAAATTCAGACCCATTCAGAGCCAAATAAATTCCCTTCTCCCATTGCAATTCACATTCATGGAGGCTGAATCCACACTGTCTGCAGCCTGCTCTCACAGTAGGCAGCACCAGAATTGTCTTACAAGGCAAAGGGAGAATTCTGAATGACTATTTCTTCCTGACATCATCACAACGGGGGTAGGTGGGAGAGATGAAGACTATATAGTTTGCTAGGGCATAGATATTAAAAGTTAATTACATAAGTTTATAAAAGATTAAGGTTGACAGAGCATGACAAAGAATCACTTCATATGACTGCATTATAGTTTTATTAACTGAGAATACTTTTACTGATTTATTTTCTTTATAAGGTCTTAACACTAAAGAGAAAGTGCTGAAATTTAGGAAAAAATACATCTTTTGAAAGATAAATTACAGCTAGACTTTGATCATAAGAAAATAAAGCATTATCACTGGGAAGGATTTGCTTCAGCGGTAAACACTGATCTCAATACTTGATTTCACATTTGAATTTAAACACAAAATTAACTGAATTCAGCCAATTCCTCTGAAAAACATGGTAACCTTTCAGGGACTAGTAAGTGAAGAGCTGAAACTCAAGAGAATTTTAAAGATGAGTTCTATGTGCAGGGGACATAAGACTCAGTAGAATGTGCCTGTGAAAGTCTTAGGTTCGCTGTTAGAGAAAGAGTTTATTTTCTCTATGATGAGAAGAAATGATGATGTTTATTTTCAAAGCCTACAGGCTTAATTTTTTAAAAAAACAAACAAATTTGGGGAATTTATTTGTTTTCTTCCCATCTCAAAGTGAAGCAAGGAAATAATATTTTTTTAACATGAAGAAACATGTGCAGATGGTAGAAATTTGATAGATACTGTTTGTTCTATGCCAAGTCTCCTAGGAAAGTTAATTAAACTCAAAGAGTTTCTGAAATCCTTTTAAAATGGACTGGTTATTTTGATGCTCTTAATAGCTATTATTAGCATTATTTATTATTATTATTAATAGTATTTATTTATTTATTAGTAGCATCATGGTATCTATTATTAGAAAAAATGTTTCACTGAAAAAATGGTTAGGCATTGAAATATTTGCAACTCCAGTAACTCTTTAAGCAATTGAGAATTTTCAGCATGGCACTTCTAACAGATGTTGAACAGTTAAAAACAACAGATCACTGACTGGAGTTCACAAAGTCTGCATGTGCAAGAGCCACAGCCTTGTAGAACTCTTCTCTAGACCTTCAAAGCTAGTTTCAAGATATGTCTAACTCTCTCCTATTTCATTAATAGTCCAATCTGCATTCTGCTTATATGTTATTTTAGCAAGAAAAAGAAATTAAAAAATATACCTAAGATGTGCTAACTTATTCTTGACCTTGTGCTTTCTATTGTTTATATGCATAAATAACATTAATTTTGTGTTTTAAGAGATGAGAGAATTCTTAGTGTAATGTAAATTATTACATAAGTCAGGATCAAGCTGACCGCAACTTGATCAACTTTGATCAAGTTTGATATAAATTTGATCAACTGTGCAACTCCAAGTGGAAATAAAAACAATAGATATATATTGTATTTGTTATTGGGCTTATATTGTGTCAGGCTCAACTGTCTATCCTGTGGGTTTAGACTATGCCAGAGGCTTGTACTCTTCCTGTTCTTTGGACATCTTGAGCACACAAAGACCTTTTACATTTTAAAAAAACTACAGAAATGAAAGAACATTCATCTGCAGTGGTAAAGAGATTCATTATACTTTAATGTTATCCTGAACAGCTTTTCTGTATTTTCCCTTTTAAATGCAGCAGCCCTTTAAGCTATCAAGACACAGCAAAGCACTCATTAAAAAAAATGAAACAGCAAAGAATCCAGAAAGAGTGATAATTTGGATGTTCCTATTGAAAGAAACCACAAAAGCACTTACATTTTGCGTAATAATGCATAATACCAGACAGCAATGAGAGGAAATCCATATTCTAACTGAATATGTTTTCTAAACAGAGGTAGAAATGTTCCTAACATAAAACACAATCAGAATAGATGAGAGGTGATAACCCTTCTCCTGTTCAATCTGTAAATAGTGGCCTGTGCCTCCCACCCCAAGAAAAGAAAAACTGGGATTTTGCTTTCCTTTATTTCCAAAAGGAGCAATGGGTAAACTTCAAAATCCATGTCATGCTCTTGGAGTAAAGGCACTACACTGGAATACATAAAGAAACTTAAGGTATCCATTCTTCTCAGGGTTGTATAGATCTCTGTTGAGATATTATGCCCTGCTCTAGACAGTGTCACTTCAAGAAAGATGAAGAGAGAGGTCCAATTGGAGAGAAAGCTGAAGAATAATGAACATTTGTAGACATCCAGAGAAGATAGCCTGAGAAGTTGAATGACCTTAAGCTGTTTAAATTTTAAAAAAGTGATTACATTCTTTTTGTATGTAAAAACTACTGCTAAGGGGAATGAGGGCAGCCCCTGGTTTATGTCTAGAGTACACAGGACAAGCAGAAATAGGCCTGAACTGAATCACCAAAGATTCATATTACACAGCAGGAAAAACTTAGTAGTAGTAAAGAACGGAAGGACTGGGGTAGCGAATCAAGATAACACTGCTAAAAAAGTCTGGAACAGGTTGGATATGCATCCTCTCTGACACGAAGGTAGGGGCTAACCTCTTTGGAATAATTTACAACTCCACTATTCACCTGTGTGTTGCACTTATGCAGGTGCAGTTCTTTCACATCTTAAGCTACAGCCACTGTCTGTTCAGTAGAAGAAATGCTATTGATATTTTTACTGAAGTATTTTGCCTTTACATAAAATGTCCATTCCCAGTGAAACTTTTCCAAGAAGATAAAAGATCAAGAATGTAAATAAAAAACTGGAGAAACCTGAAGGAGAGATGGCATCTTTGATACAGCAGCAGTTTCTAATACATTCACCAGACTCAGCTGTAAGAAAATGTCAGAGCTCAGTCTCTAGTACCATAGAACCAAGTAACTCAGATTAGAAAGAACACCAAAAGGCACTGCAGCACCCCTATAGCAGTGGGATTTCAAATTGACTTTGAACACTATAGGGAAAGGTAAGTAATACTGGCAAGTTCAGGGTAGTGGCTACAGTGAGGATCTCAAAAGTGTGCAAACGAAAGCTCGTAGTACCAATAATTCAACTACTGGTTTCTATGAAGAGGCAGAGAGACTTCAGGAGAAGAAGAGAATGCACTGCTTTCCAAAACCCCTCTTCAGGAAGGAATTAATGCTAATTAATGCAGTGTGCACTACCTGAGGGCTAAGGATTGCTACAGTATCCTATGAGAGATTGTACAGAAGTTGAGAAGGAAAAAACTTTAAATCATAACAGAAGTTACTTAGTACAGTTGCTGTATTCACAGACAAGTCACTGCTTTCTGAATCAGGAAATAGTACCTCACCTTCTTTCTCTTTCTGTAACCCTCACCTTAGGATCACACACCAGGAAATCCTTCCTAGGCATTCCAGAGTAACTGATAAATGCAATTTCAACCTTGATAGCAATTCTGGAGTTTGAAGGAGTTTGACCAATTGATAATCATTACCTTAGAACAGCAACATATTGTCTTTAATGTAGGTAATGGTTTATTGTATTAATATCAAAACTCTGGACATTTTAAATCTCTCAATACTTACCCATGTAAGACTGAAATTTTTTTGACGTCTAGAGTTTTTAAGTTAAGAATATACTAGGAGCAGAATAGAAATTTAGAATAAAAGACTTTGTGTAATTTTAGGATGAGACACAGAATAAGAAATTTCTGATAATAAAATAGACTTTTGAAATATTTTGCCCTCTATGGACTCTAGCACTCATTCTGCAAAACACACACTTAACTTTTAATATGCATACAAATCCTAATCAACAAAGCACTTGTGTAGAAGCATAAAGATAAGCACATTTAAATCTCTTTGAAGCCAATTATTATTCTGCAGCAAGTCTTCCAGACAACAATGCAATTAATTATTTTCCCAGAAAGTCAATTTATTTTCTTCTTTCAAATACATATATTGAAAGAGAAAGTGAGTAAAGAAAAGTCAATTAATGTGTATTTTGTCATTAGAGGAAACATCCAGATTAAAGCCTTTTACTCCTGCTTAGGGTAAATTCATCAAATCTAAATGTTATTCTACTTTTCTTTTCTATACCTACTAGACCTGAAAAATCTAGCAGTTCGAATTCTCTGCCAAAAAGATGCATTCATTTACCTTAGACAGTGTGTAATCGATGTGTTCTGCTCCACATCAACAGAAAGGTCAAGAAAATCTTCATCTTTGCTACTAACCTGTTGCAAAAAACATGCATGTAAAACAGAGATACCACACATCTAAATGCTCTTTATATATTTAGAAAATGCTAAAGATACTTATTTCTGTAGAAATTGCTCTTACATAAAAAGAATTAATTTCAATGCTTTAATTTTTTTTTTAGTTGAGTGTGATATTTACTAGTAATTCTGGCAATCCAGCTTTCGTATAATTTGACTTCTATCTATTCCACTTATCCAGTCCTATCAACCATGGGCCATTAATGACAGCCTACTGTTCAGGAAAGGTGAACCATCCTCCCCTGTATTATCTATATAATCAGTGCATTACTTATTCCACACCTTGGTATGTAACAGCCTACTTTCTTTGTTACAAATTTCATCAGAAATTTCTTTACCCTTTTATAACATATTACAATCTACATTCACATTTTATTATTACATAATTATTTCCACTATTAAGGACGTAAAGAAGATAATTTCTAAATAAGTTTCTATCACAAAAGTAATATTTAACCTTTCTCTCTCTCGTGAGTATTGAAAAGAGTGGGTCTATACTTTGTAGCTGTTTGACACAGTTACATTTCCCCATTGGATACTGTTCCTGGTCAATATTTTGATTTAAGAATTTAGAAGATTAAAGGTAAAAATGACTCAGTAATAATATTTTGCAAAAGCATTTTGGTAAATCTTTTTTTTTAGACAGGACAAGAGGAGAAAAATTATAATGAAGAGTTTTTATTTTAAAGATTTAAGTCCAAATATTTTCAGAATGACAGATTGTGATTTTTGCATTAAAAATTATTTTTCACTGTGTGTTTAATCTCAAAGGTGAAGTAATATTAACAAAAAAAAATCATCCAAGTGGCTAATTATTGTAATACTTCTACTAAGTCAAAAGACTGCAGAATTACTTACTGTATATAAAATTATATTAATAACATTTTTTTATAAGACATTGCATAAACACCCCATATTTTGCCTCCTATGACTGCATTTCTTTAGAATAACTAAATCAGGTGGGAGAATAGTGAAGTCCAAATCAAGAACTTCTGTGAGGGGATGAACCCATTGCTCTGGCAGAAGTCCCTCATGCTCAGATTTTTGTAATTCTGTGGATGTGATTGTTATGTACCACCTTGAGCTCATATTTGTGTTATGTCAGGGATCCTATAAGCTTGGTGAATGCAGCCCATATCAGACCTGAGTGCAGAGCAACACCTTTGGCTGGATTAATTTTTATATTATCAAAGATGTGCAGAGGCATAATGCACACTCAATGAAATGAACAGCAGCTCTTCAAACAAAAATCCTCCCTGAGAAAAGATTTGACCCACAGAGGACAGGAAACCACAAAACTGGCAGCAATCAACTGCAGTATAAATATACAGCTAAAATTTGAAAGATAAAGCAACAAAGCTTCAGAGAACATTGTGTCTCTACAGCTGGAACTAGAGTTCTGTCAGACACAGTGAGTATCACGAGAACTTAAACACTTGAAAAAGTCCTTGGCAAGTATAGTGCCTCATCTGAATGCCTTAAAGAAGCTAGGAACTCTGTTGTTTACTTCTGCACATCAAATATTTACTGGAAGGGAAGATGAGCTACTTAGAGCTAGAATAATACAGATTGAACTAAAGGTAGCTGGAAAACCAGATTCAAACTGCACTCTTTGTAATTGAGAATAAGAACTGTTGAAATCTGGATGATCTGGATGTACTACTTATAAATATTTTATCAAAGGAATAACTTTTAATCTGTTTTACTGTTCTCCTAAAATTTCAGGTTACACAAATTCAAGGAAAACAAACTGGAAAAATATCCTGAGTAGTATCCAGTATTTCTGCATTCAGAGAAAGGTACAGACAAGATAAATTTTCCATAGTTTCACTACTTTGAAAAACAAGTAGGGAATTGTGCAGTTATGCTGTTACCCAAGGACATATCCTCACTTCACCACAGTTTCTCTGAGAAAAAAATAGATATTGATTTAGAATTAGGCCACAACTATTTAGAGAAGCTTGTCAGTTAAAAAACAATTCTAACCTTTCACTTATTTTAACTTGCTATTTCCTGAAGTTTTATTAATTAAATAATTAAATAATTAATTCTCTGTATCTCTCTCATACATTCACTTATACAAGCTTGTTCCAAACTTGCTCCAACAACCTTTTTCATACTGCCTATCATTGTATCTCTTCTCATCATCTTCCTCTGACCAAGTCCCTGGAAAAGCCATAGAGATTTTCTTGGAATACAGAGCTATTCTTCATGATTAGAAGTATCAGACTATGTTCTTTTACACATCTGGTAGAACCTGGGCAGTTTATCCCAACAAACTTCAATTGTTTAGACTTCAGCTTGCTGTCTGAAGATACCTTCTCTGGACACCTCTCATCTTAATGCAGCTAATCTAAAGTTGTGTTTTCTTTGAGGAAGCCCATGGTAGCAGCACTGATCTCAGTAAAAGTACATAATTCTTAGGCCAGATCAGTTTGATGGCCCAGTCCTCAGCATTGCTGCACCAACAATTGCAACAGCTTAGTAACACTATGGAGCCAGGATGAGCTGTGTGGAACAAAACACTGGGTACTGCTAAAAACTTTGTTTCATGAAATAGTCTAGAGACAGATGAAGAGTGTTTCCTGCTGAGAAAACTAGTTTATCCTCGATGCCTATCAACTTTGCTTTACCAAGCAAAGGCTGGGTGACGTTAATTCCAATCTTTGTGGAAGGTCCGTGTCACTGTTCTTCCCAAAAGATATATTTTTTCCTGTCTGTGTTACTCTTTCATGCAACCTCACAGGAACAATTTTAAAAAATTATTTATTTTCTCTTTCAACAGGAGAATGTGTTTGAAAAAGACAGTAATCAATAGAAGACTTGCAATCAGCTTTCACAACCAAAATTAATTTTTACCTATAGCTCAAACATAAGAGATTTCAAACTGACATCATCCTCTAAAAATATTAGGGAGATAAAAGAAAACAGTTTGTTAATAATGAACCCTCTGTATACCTGTCAGACTCTTAAGATGGAATTAACACAAATTCATATTAATGTTTCTCTTACTGTATGAATATGATGTGAGTACCTTCTCCCAAAGTTACAGTGATAAGGAAAGGTATTGATTCACTAACAAGGATTTTAACTGTAGAGATATGTATTAGGACAGCAAAACCTGGCAGAGATTAGCCAAGTAATGCTTAGAAAAATAAATTTTTAGAAAAGAATATACTCACTTCATGTAGTAAATTCTACAGGAATATCCACAATTCTCAGATGTCTGAAAAGATTCATATATTTATATATACAAAATGTATCTATCTATTAATGGGCAACAACCAAAAAAAAATCTATCCCAATGCTTACGGTTTCACAGTTCAAACATCTAGTTTCGTTAGTCAGTGTTCCCTGAAAAATCTCATGCACCCAGGTGAGTTCTTGTTTATTGTTCTCTTCAGCTTCATTCATATTGCCATTTTTCAGTTTCCCATTTTGCTTTTCCTGTTTCTTCTCCTCCTGTAAAATGTCTGCAATGGTGTTGAGCAGGTAATTCAAAAACTCATGTGCATCCTGCTGCATGTAGTTGTCAAAGAGATCTGTGAAGAAGAGAGTCAAGATTTGTACAGCTGAATATCCTTTCCTCCAAAAAAGAAAATTATTTTTTTCCACATACTTGTACTGGCCCTTGCTCAGCAAAGTACTTGGAATCATCCCAAAGAACAGTTTTGCAGCCAGTCACCCTGGCTTCAGTGAAGCTGCTTTGGGAGAAAGCTTCATCTCACCTAACTTTAGCTGTCTAGAAAGTTACACTCATTGGAGCTGGTTGTGTAGGCTCCCATTACAGTCAATGAAGAAAGCAAGACCATGACTCATCCTAAATTATTTCCTCACATTAGACACTTACTGCCTACCTTTAGTCAGCAATGACTTCCATCTACATATTCCAAGTCCCTCAGACACTTAGGGACACCATAGAGTTTTGACAGTAAGCCATGTGACTGGGAAAACTGAAGTCACTGGATGCTGACACAGACTTGTGTAGTGTGTCTGGGATGGACAGTAGCCCACAGGGTGCTGTGCTTTGTAGGTGTGGCTAAAATGGTGGTGAAGGTGTATCAGTGTTTCAGCTGAGGCTGAGCAGCACTCACAGAGCTGTCCCTCCAACCCTCATCCTGCCCAAAGGCTGGTAGGCTGGGTGTGAAAGAGGTTGGGAAGAGGACATAGGTGAGGCAGCTTACTCAAACTGGCCAAAGTCATATTTTATGCCATGTGACTTCATGTTCATCACTAAAATCTAAGAGAAAGATGAGCGGGTTTTCATTATTAAGATATATCTCTTCCAAATAAATTTCTACCTATGCCAAGACCCTATGTCCCAGGTAGTAGCTGGAAATCATCAGTTGATGGGAGGTAGAGAAAAAATCTCCTTTGGTCTCAGCTCCTGAGGTTTTTTTCCTCTTATCTTCTACCCCTGCCCTGCTGAGCTGAGGAGTGAGAGACAGGCTTAGAGAGCACCTGGCAGCCAGTCAAGGTTAACTCACTTCAAGTAGTAATAATAACACCACCTAGCAAAGCTCATTTTTCACAAAGATGAGAAAAGACTTGTCCTGTTCAATATGAAATGCTTGCAGGAAGAGGGGAAAATATCCCAGTGGTGATTTAGTACAGACTTCTCCAGTAAAGGCTTAACTCGCCCACCATGTCAATGAAAAAAGAATGTGTGTTCCCAGAAATGTGTATTTTTATCCCCCTGCTCCTGAAAAAGTTCACATGGATTTCCTCAGAAAATATTGTACAGAGCTCCTGGCTTTGTAGTGTCTAGCCTGGACATATAAGCAGGGTAATACACACTGACTCTGGCACTAATTTTAAAAAGCTGAAAACATAAGATCCAGTCTTTACAAGTGATCTCCAACAGTGTGGGGGCATTTATCACTATATGACTCAGAGTTAACTTTTTCATGATTTCAAATGTCTACTCTGAAATGAACAGTCTGCCTATTTATGTGCTGTCACCAGGAAGTAATTTCTTCCAGGTGTTTGACTCATACTTTGTCTCTTCATTCAAAGCCTCTCTGTTTCTAAGCATAGCATCCATACTGATATGAATCCAGGCCAAAATGGAGTTTTTAGGCTTCTCTATCTCAATTCTTCATATCCCTTAGACAGAACTACTACAAGATTAGGCAAGTGTGTGCTGTTGCCAACTTAATGGTCAAAAGGGGTCTGATGCCTCACAAAGTGAGACTGTGTCCACCCCTTCCAAGAGCCAGAGCAGCAGCTGATGTGCAGTGGATTGGCCATCCCACAGGTACTCAGTTCTTTATCCTCCAGGGTGTTCTGGCTTTCCTAGGTCACACAGTTTCCATACTGCCAGCTGTCCTCAATGTTTCTCTCTGCCATACCCCATAAAAAAACAATTTAAAAATTACAGCAGTGTCACCCTATTCCCATCCCTAGCTTGCTCTACAGTAAGGTCTGCCTCCCCATGCTGTGAAAACATCACTAATTCACACACCTCTGGGAGCCTATGAAATCTGGTATGGTTATTTCAAGAACAATATAGTATATACAGATACTAAAATAATAATACACTCCACAAAGTACTAAAAGCAATTTACAAATCTAACCAGTATTTCTGATTAATAAGATCACATTGCTCAATATTTATTTATACTTTTTTGATCAATGCATGAATACCTTAAAATACTTCTGTTTTACACTTACCATTCTCTTTTCGTAACCTTGATATGAACTTCTTTGGTGGAATAACTCCAACTTTTTTCTTCTGAGTAGCGATACTGTGGAAAAGATCTGCCAGGCAAGTCAAGAGGTTTTCCTTCTTTTTCTGTTGGGCCTTGTATGATAATACATTTTCCCGAAATGGCCGGCAAAAATACAATGCCTGCAGCACGGAGTTACAGTAGCAGGTGTTCCCAAACTGCCATGCAAAATTAAAAACAAGCTTAATCCCTGTGCATCACAACAAAACTAGCTGTTCATTCAAATTCTGACTCCTGTCACTGTCACAAACCAGCCATTTTGCCATGTAGTTGCTGTAGAAATGTATTCCTATACCCACCATGACACTTCCTGGAAAAAACTATGGTGTTCTAAATTAACTAGGATACAAAGTAAAATTTCCACTTGTAAGAAAAATATTTATTGTAGTGGATTCCATTAAGTTTATTTCCATATCTGGGCCCTATTTTACTGCTCAGTAGCACAATGGCTAATATTTTCAGTGGAAAAAATTACTATAATCTATATTATTTCTATGGGAACAAACAAGTGATTAAACACTCTTCTCACTCATTTTCTCCTTGGTCAAATAAAAAAGCTCCTCCTAAGACTCACCAATGCAGAATGCTGTACCTAAACTTATACATACTTCCATCACTTCCTCCCTCCTGTTTCACAGCTAAAATAGACTTTTAATTTTATTTAAGTGTATGTTCTAATCACTGAAAATATTCATAGAACTGTTCTCTCTGGGGGTGTATAAAGCATCTTCAAACATCTGATACAGTTTTGCAACCCACTTTGCCTAAAATTGCAACATGACCAGCACTTAAAAAAAAAAAAAAAGAAAATCCTGCATTAGAATAAGATTGATAAGAGTAGGGGAGAGAGAAAGACATAACCAAGGAACGAAGCAAATTTTAGGTAACATCAAGATGGTACTTACATTGACCAGTCCGAAGTAGTGTTCATTGATTGGAAACTGCTCTGGGCCAATGTCTTTTTCCAGAGCAGAGGCATTGGTGCCCTAGACGAAAAAGGAAAAAACAAAATCAAAACCCAACCCAAACAAAAAATTAAAAAGGAAGAAATTATTTAGAATATTAAGATTCTAAAGTAAAGTTATGGACAGTATCAAGAGAGAAAATAATTCTTTCCTTTTAGCTATGATTAGCCAAGCTAACTCTATCTTACCTATGGGCAAGGACAACAGTCTCATGAGCCACCAAAAATATTTTTAAATCTGGATAATGGAGCTAGCCGGGCTAGACCCTCTAGTAATAGATGACTAGAAGTGAACAGGTCACAAGAGTGGTTCTTCCCACACCTACTTCCCCCTTATTTTTGCAGGGTACGTGATCATCTGGATGCCAGTACTCTCTTGTTTCATAAGAAGAGTAGTTGATCTTAAGCACAACCTTAAAAACCCGTTCCTAGATGGAAGGCAAATTTTGTAAGCATTACTGAAACTTCTCTGAATCCCTCTTAATTAATCATCAGCCTGTAACAATGGTTAGGCTTCATATTGGCACCCAGTTCTAGTAACATCACAGATGCTAAAAGCGAGTGTAATATACCTGTCATTTTGTCCTATCTAACTTTAAAGAGCACATAAATACAAGCACTGCTAGATCTTTTAGTCACTGCCCTAGTGTGGCAAGTTATGCTCAACTGTATCTTCACTCCAACACCAAAGCTGTTTAGGTAACAGCTGGTCTGTAAGTAAAACCACTAATTTGGTATGTTACCTGTTTTGCTATATTAAAATGCCCATTTTTGAGCAAGCTGAAATTACTAACCAAGCAAGGTAGATTGCTGTCAAAGCAAATGTCATCACTCTTATACACATAAGTTTGGCTCCACCCTCTGACTCCCTCACTTCAGACACTTACAGACATTGATGAGTTCCTCTCTCAGACATTTCTCCTCAACGCTGAACAGGCCCAGTTCCCTCAGCCTTTCCTCGTAACAGAGCTGCTCCAATCCCTTACTCATCTTTGTTGCCCTCCACTGGACCTGCCCCAGGAGCTCCAAGTCTCTCTTGTCCCGAGGAGCCCAGAGCTGGACACAGCACTCCTGATGTGCCTCACCAGGGCAGAGCAGAGGGGCAGGATCCCCCTCAGCCTGGGGGCAATGCCCGTCCCAATCCAGCCCAGGGCACCATTGGCCTTCTCATCCACGTGGGCACATCTCTGGCTCCTGGACAGCTTGGTGTCCACCAGGACCCCCAGGTCCTTCCCTGTGCAGCTGCTTTCCAGCAGCTCAGCCCCAGCCTGTGCTGGTGCAGGGGGTTTCTCCTTCCCAGCTGCAGGACCCTGCACTTGCCTTCAATGAATTTCCCTCCTGCCCATCTCTCCAGCCTCTCAAGACCCTTCTGAAGGGCTCACAGCACTCTGGGGTTTTGGCTGCTCCTCGCTGCTTTGTGTCATCAGTGAGTTTGCTGAGGAGGCATCTGCCCCTTCATCTGAGTCATTGATGAGTAAGTTAAACAATTCCCAATATTGAATGGTGGGGGACTCCACTAGTGTCAGGCCTCCAACTAGACCCCGTGTCACCAGCAGTGACTCTCTGGGATCAGCCAGTTCTTAATCCACTTCACTGTCCCCTCACCCAGTCCACACTCCTTGAATTTGCCTATGAGGACATTGTGAGAGACAGCATCAAAAGCCTTGGTGAAGTCAAGGTAGAAATTTGCTTAGACTTAATCAATTAAAATTTTCAAAGTAACTGGTAATCAGATTTAGAATTCTCATGTCCCTTCCCCATCTTCTCTCCAAGGCCTGATTTCTGTTTCCTCACTGAACCTATTATCATCACTGCTTGCCAGATTAGATTATTATTTCATGCCAATTCATTAAAAGATTTAGTCAACAGAATTAGCATTGTGAAACTCAGCACAGGTGCTCTTAGAGAATGTGCAAGCCTTGAAAGTAAAACATCTCCTTTAAGTAGGCGGGTTCCAAAGATTTCATACTTTACATCCCCTTCTCAGATCTTTTTCCATTTTCTCTCTTTCTCTCACATACAGAGTTCATTGCTCAGACCAAGTGTATGTTACTTCCCAAAAATTCCCTTTGAGACTGAAGTACTTTACAAGCAGAAGTCTTCATGAGAAGCTTCATAAGGGATATATGTTCTAACCAGACTCTGCTAAGCCTTGGTGAGAAACTTGGAAAAGAAGACTGATTGATAAAAGGCAATTATTGGCTACCATTCATCAGAGATGACAGTGTGATAATTATGTAAGTCTCATATGGAGATTAATTTCATTGCTTGGAAAGTCAGCCTTGCCAAAGATGCACATATTCAGCAAAGCATTCCAGGAGGGAAGAAACTGATAAATATTTGCCTATCTGATATTAGCAGTGAAGCAAACAGTCACTGTTCCCCTCAAAACTTTGTCTGATACAAGAGAAACATGACTACAGAAGATTAATGCAGCTTCTGAGGAAAAACATCCTACATTAATACTCATTGTACAGCATTCAGATCAAAGCAAAGGTTTTCTTTGAACATACTTTAAACATTATAATCAAGCTCCCTAAAAGAAAAATGAAATGGGCACTTTTCCAGTTTTGTAGGAAGCATTCTCCACACTGAAATAAATTCTTCTCTACAGTTCACGGAAAATACTATCTCTAAAAGTAACCTCCTACTCTTTCATAAACTACAGATTAGTGTATTCTGTAAGACAAATATGATGCAAGTGCTCTGCTACGTAGTTGCTCCTACATTACTCATTTGCCTTTCCTAAAGGGCCAGGGTTTCTTACTTCAGAGGATGCCAGATGGTTGGACAAACCCTTTCTCATATTTAAATTTTCCTGTAAATATTGTGAGAAATAGCAAGAATCAGGATTTATCAAACAAAATTATCACTGAAAACCAAACAAATTCATGAGATATACTAAACAATCTTCATATAAAAACTCTACATTGAATGGAAATTTCCAAAGTACCCGCAGTTGAAAAAAACACATGCTTAGTAACATGTCATCATGGAGCTTTTTTACCTCTCCAAAACCAGGCCTTGGCTGTTACAAATATAAAATACAGTGTGCCAGTGACCCAACAAAACAGTGAGGCTAAATTCAATCCTTGAGTAAGCCGGCATAACACACTTGGACATCCTTAAAAGTAGGGCCTTTTTGTATCAAAGGCAATTTCAGAGTGCTTTATTCTGAGGTCTCCAAAAAGTTACTGTTAAATCCATTGAAAAAGAAGTCTAGGAGCATGGGTAAGAAGTGCCAAGGCATGATACTTCAAAGAAGGACATATTCCTTATATGGAGAAAAAAATGTAGACAGGCTACTTAGTAAAACTCAAACCATGTCACATTGCATATAAATTACTTGTTTTGCATATGAAATCTCCTCAATAAGCAGTTGACATGAGGACAGAAGGACATTTTTCCAAGAAAGTATACCAGAAGCTCTACACCCAATCCAGGTTTAAACTGGAAAAAATACATTATTAGGGATGTGTTAATTGTGGTTCAGAATTCAGTTTAAATCAACCATCAAGTATCAATCAAATGGAAAACATATTAGTTAGTCTACTGATGTTAATTTCCAGCAAAAGTCAACCATGACTATTTGACATGGTTTCCAGCATGTTTGTGTTTGTTCTCATTCCCAGCAAGTCATTTTGATTACTTCTGCAGTGAAAACCTCTTCAGACATTTTAATATCACCACCCTCTATGGTTTTATAAATGCTTCAGCTAGGAGAAATGCTGAATCTACTGTAGTTCCATAAAAATAAATAGGACCAGCAGCGTAGCTACAGAGCCTGAAATGAGGAGAGGATGCCTAAGTCAATGAAATGGGATTTGGGAGTATTAAATAAAGGCATATCAGAGTACAGAGACAGTAAAGGAGACTGCCTCCTTCTTACACTAGTGAAGTAAATGCAGTGGGGGGACTGTGGTATCCAAACCTTATGAGAGTGAGATCTAGGTCATTGTGGATACTCCTACTATGTATTCTGTGGTGTTGGAACCTTGATTCTCAGTCTTACCACTTAATTCAACAATCTGCATTCAGCTCTCGTAAAATGGCAAAGACACACAGCTGGAGACGTAGCCAAGCACAGGTCAGTTCAGGCCAAGATTTTTGCCACAGCATGGCTCCAAAAACATTCAGCCCATATGATTTTTTCCTCTTGTTATTTTGCCCTAGGCTGTCCAAAGCGTAAGACTGCTGGTTTTCTTTTCAGTTGAAATTTCTGATAATGTTGCTAAGAGTTTCATTTGTGCTTTGCATCACATGAAATAAATTAGATAAAAAAACACCTGCTCTTTCTTTACACTTTAGCATATATATAAAAAAAACTTTAGGAGAAAAAAGAAATCAGATTAGTTCATTAAATCACCCGTAACAAAGTAATCTAAATACAACTATGCTAAGGAGGATGAGAAATGGACAAGACCTAGTATGAAAGATAGTGTCAACAGAAGACAACAAATCAGACTAAACTTTGTACTGTGACAGAGATATAAAAATGGCACTAACTTTCTAGAAATATACTTGTGTTTAATTTAAAGTAAATGAATATAGTAAAGAAATTAGGACTTTTCATAAGCCACCTATTAAGTGGGTATCACTAAATAAACAGAAACATGGTATGAAAAACATAAAATTAATTAAATTTTTCTTTGTATAGAAAAATATGTACAAAGACCAAAAAAAAATAAATAGGAAGAATTATCTTATTCACAAGAAAAATATAAAAAATATAACGGAAAAACGCATGAAAATTGAATACATAAAACAGAAACTTAACAAATATACAAAGAGCAAGAGATCAATGAAGGAAGATGGCTGGTTCATGACAAAGGCTTTCGGATCATATACATTTATAGAATAGATTTCTTTTTTCTTAGTATTCAGGGAAAGGGAGAGCCACACGATAGTTTCCTGAAGGAAGAAACTGAAGACTTAAGACAAACTAATGGTGATGTTTGGACTGGTAGAGGAGAAATTAGAGTAAAAATAGAAATGGCTTCAGGGCTAGGCAGCCTGAGTTTAAGGATTTTGGAAGGCACAGCACATGGAAGGGAAGGAAAAAATAAGATAAAGAAAGATGGGGAAGGCCTCCTGGCCAACAAATGGCAGTGATGGATAACTCAAAAGAGAGGAGGCAACTGTAAAAAAATCCTGAAATTAGCTCCCAGAAGCAACACAAATAATCAAGAGTAGAAGGAGAGCTAGCAATAGCACAGCATGCAGCACACATGCAGCTGCTTTCAACAGATGCATCACCTGTCCCCAGTGCTGGACTTTGGCTATCCTCAGGAACAATCTCAGCTTTCAGGGAGACATGGTGAGTAACTGAAATAGTCGAACCAGCCTTCTTAAAAACTCATAGATATTAAATGCCAAACCTGGAGCATTTCTGTAATTTTTTTAAGTCTCACGAGATGGTTGAATTTAACCAGATTAGCTCTGTCTTCATTCTGTGAAGAAATGCTTTTTGTTCCTCCAGCAAAACTATTTTGGGTCTTTTTTGTCACAAGAAGAAAGAGGAAAGAGACAAATCTATAAAAACACACAGGGGATCATAGTAAACAGCAAAAGAACCTTGACTGACTGAAAAACTACTGAGCATTCAAATTATTTTAGGAAAGATGATTTATCAAAATGTATCCAAATTAATTATCTTTGTGTGTTTTTTCCAAAGAGTCTTCTGATCATTAAGGCAAATTATAAGAACTTAAAAGGAGAGACATAACTTTCTTCTTGCTAAAGTACACTAAACTATCTCTATTTACAGACCCAAGTGTCACATATACCACAAATAACTTCAGCCCTTTACTGTGAGGTTTTCAAGAAATGGATAAAAATTGCAAGACCAGGAATCCTGAACCACTTAAAACCTTGGACAAAGTTTTTAAGGTACTCAGCCTTACACAGCTGATAAACTTGGTTTTCTCAAAGCACAAAGCAACAAAGTACTGTAAGTGAGGTTCTAGTGATGTGTATCCAGTGTCTATATCCATAAGTAATTAAAAAAAAATTGACCTTTTAACTTTCCAGGATTAGACAGCTTTTACCAAACTGCAACTCAATGTTCTCTTGTATCCCCAGCTCAATTGTTCTTGGATTAGAAGCATCCAGACTTTTGCTGGAAGAAGTAGCAAAACCATTGGTTTTGGCCAATTTCCTTCTTCAAAATGCATAGCGTCAAGATGGCCTCGTGAGTAAAACAAAACTAAGATTTGCTTACAAACTATTAACTTCTTACAATCCATTAACTTCTTCAGTAACACTTTTGTCAGGACCACCTAGACTGCAAATGTGGTGCCTCAGAGCATTTTAAAAGCAAGGCACCTTCTAAACATCACAGCAGCACCAGCTTGAATACTCAGATAACCTGGAGAGAGAAGCAGGAATATGTTCATTTAATCTCCATGCATGGTTATTAATGAGGGCTGCAGCTATGTTGCAGGACAGGTTTAGAAAAAATTATTTAAAAATTTTTTTTTTGGACAGTATTTTTCTTTTAGAGAAATCCTCTAAGGAGCTGAGACAAGTGCAAGATTCTCCACATGAAGAGAAAGATCACCATGTACAAAATGGGAAACAGCTGACTAAGGCAGTAGTGTTTTACAAGAAAAAGGAAAAAAGGAAGTCTCTGTGTACTGTATATTGAATAAGCCACAGGTATGCAGTGTTATTTAAAAAAAACTACCCAAAACCACAACAAATGTTGACAACATAATGAATTCTTGCAGATGGTAGTCTACAAAGATCTTAAAGCAGCTATCCTATTTGACTTCTCAGTGGTAAGACATTTTACATCCAGGTTTGGGTGCCTGGTTTCAAGGAAGATAAAGGAAACTGAAAGAATCCAAAAGAAGCCAGTCAAAATTGAAGACTCAACTCCAGAGAAAAGTGACCTATAAAAAGGGTTGAATGGGGTTGTGTTACATATGACAGAAAAGGCTGCACAAGGCAGGAAAGGGCATGACAATATTTTCAAGTCTACAGTTTGCTACAGAAAGGAACAAGTCTGTTCTTGGTCTCAGCAATGGACAGGGTGAGAAGTACCAAGCTCACATTACTCTAATGTAGATTCCAGCAAGAAATTAGGAAATGTGATGTAGTTCCTATCATTGGAAATTATAGGAAACTTTGGCTGACCTACATGAGAAATAACACAGGTTTTTCATATTCAGTGGACAGTTGGAGACTTTATTGTCCTAGGATAGTTTATATGTAGCTGTTATGAGGTCATTAATTGTGAAATCAAAAAATCAAATAACTGAAACATATGATATCCAGTAATGTCTGGTTTGAAACCCTTAGCACAACAGCCTTTTCTGCAAGGGCTGAGCATACCCAAGAACAGTGGAGTCCTGACAGTGGGGATGCTTCTTCCCCAGAAGCACTGATATCCAGGGGTGTTAAGAACCTAATGTACCTAAATGTATATATCTACAAAACAGCCAGCCAAGGACAGTTTCTGAGGCTAAAGGAAGGTCAGCAGAAGAGCATTGGTGAACTGCTTCTCTGACTGGCGAGGACTTGGGATCCACAGACTGTGGCTCTTCAAACCCATCAGAACCTCACATCCTGTGTGGCACTTGCCCACCACACTCTGTCAATCAAGGACTAGAATCTGCTTTTAATGTCATCTCTTCCACAATTCAGATTTGCTCAGCCTTGCTGAGCTGTAACTAAGAGGTTCCTTTATTGAGGTGTTTAGCATAAACACTGGTTTACCCTTAATGCAGCAACATGAAGCCAAAGACTACATGCATCTAAAAGAAATACACTGCACACTACACATTGCATTCGTGAATTGTCCTTTTGTGCTTACCTTCTAAACCACTTTAGCCATTAAAAGGTATTCATGCCAGACAAGCCTCAGCCATTACTTGAGGTTATACTTTGGGAATGATATGTTAGGATGTTTCTCATTTTGCATATACTCCTCTATCCAATAAAAAATATCTTTTGTGGACTTTGGTTAATCTTTTGATGGAATGCACACTTTGTGTCTGTTAGTCCAGTACCCCCTTGTCAGCCATACTCTCAAGTTTCTCATTACTTCAGAAAGTTATTCCAATGATTAGACTTCATATTCTCAATACTTTTCATATTTTTGTTTTTATATTTTATATGTCATATTGAAATGGTGCACTCTTGAGACTATGCTTCTAAAACTGCATTGCTTGAACTCTCTAACGTTACCAAATGTAAAAATTTATTTTCCTTTATCAGTCTAAATATACCTGCAGATATCTGTTTTTATTGTCTGGCATGTATTATTTTGCCTTTATCTTTACTTATGGGAGGATATATAAGACATGAAGAAATATACACTGCAGGTTGTCCAAATGAATAAATCCAGTTGAAAATCATAGTCATCAATTCTGTAACCAAATAATATTCTTATTATTTCTGTATGAATCTGGATTTCAGTATTTTCACAGCATTAAAATTGTAGAGGTTTTTTTGTATAAAGCATTTTCCAAATTTGTTCGTAGTTTGAATCTTCATTTACCAATGCCCTATATTCAAACAAATCCTGCAATGAGTGTCTAAAATCATGCTATTAAATAAACAAAAAAAATCCAACATTTATTCTTATTTGTTTCCTGAATGTAGAGACCCTAGGCTTCCATGTTTTTTCTCTCCAACCAGGATGGTTAGGAACTCTTTGTTTGTTTGTTTGTTTTGTTTGTTTATCTTAAAATGAAAGCTGTAATTCACAGGTGAGAACATATTTCCTGATGAATTGTGTGAATGTTTTCATGCAGAAAAACAGCTATTTTTCTGAAACTCATAACTATGAGACTAGGAGAAAAAAGAGTAATGTGAAACTCCAAAATTAATCCAAGGAACTGCAACTTTTTTCCCAAAGGATATCTACACAACAACTACCATGAGTAACTGTGAAGTATTTCAGATGATACCTTGAATTAGAGAAACTTGAATGTGTTTAGATTATTCTGCTTATTAATTGTCAGAACACTATGAAGTTCAAATTAGAATATTTGAAATACTATTACAAAATTATGAAAGGGGGGGAATTAGTATCTATTCTCAACACAATTCTAAAAGAGAGAAATATGGTCTGCAGAGCTTGTTAGGCAGATATAAATGTATAAATGTATGTCAATACATTCTGAAATGGTTAGATGTCCTTCACTGCACATCACAGTAACATCCCTAGGCCACAGCTGCAGCATGAGCTTAACTCAGAACTCAAGGCTGTACCTAAAGCTCATCAACAGAGAAATATACTGCAGAGGATCTCAGTAAGCATGAAATGCCAGCATGCCTGTCTATCTTTGAACCAGCATCTGGTACTTGAGTCACTGAGTTATTTCCCAGAAACAATAACCAAAGAGAATTCCAATTATTGTAGGGGCTACATCATATCCATAGTTCGTGCCTGCAGCCTACAAGTATTAGGAGGCACTGGCTGTTGGTATTCCCTCAAAAAGAATTTTTCCAATGTATATTCTGTTTCTTCACATCTATTGTACCTATACTACATAAAAGATGACAACTGCCCATTGTACACATCCCTCAGTGATGACCATGATGTGCAGGCAGAGTGAAGGAGCTTTTACAGGGGCTGAAGGGCAGGTAAGCTGAACATCCTGGGGACTAAAGCTCCCTTCTCAGTGAGCATGGCCATCATGCCCATGTAAGAATCCCACTGATTCCTTCAGGCACATTTGCCTTCATCCCCTCCGCCCATTCAGAGAAAGTTTTAACTCTTAGTTCTCATTAACCAAATCAGTGAATAATAACTAGAACTATTGCTATTATTATAACTAAGGGGACAAAACTGATAAAAGACAATAGAGGAACTTTGTTTAATTCTAGAAAACTGTGCATTTAAATATTCACTACAAGTAAATGTGCCAAGTGGAAACTTCCCCTGCCAAATATTTTTCTCTTACTGGCTAGCTCCTACTGTGTCTGTCTCAGCATGGGAGAGCTTATCCAGTGAGTATATACTACAAAGTATCTTTTGCAAGTAAGTTAAATACTATCCCTGTCTTTCTTGCTTCACCACACTTGTTTTGATCCTTCCTGAACAGACTAACAATCCCTACCATCTTTAGGAGATCAAAATTACAACCCGAGATACCAAATATCAGGCAGTCAACTTAATAGCAAACATACAACAAAAAATGCTGCCTAGCCAGGTTTTTAAATTAATTCAGCTGAATTTCAGTCATTTTTTCCCCTTCAGGACATGAGAGAAAACATTGGACAAACACATACAAAAAAATGTCAAAGAAAGGACTACCATTAAAAACATAATCAAAGTTGCATTCAGGTAGGGACAAGTATTTCAGGCCCATCTGCTGCCTCTGTCTCTCTTCCCCTACTCCCCCTGCCACTCCTGAAAATCAGTCAGACATTATTGTTTGGATTTTGGGGGCTTTTTTTTTCAAAAACCAAAACCCCTCTGTGAACACTCTAAAGTGGAATTGGAAAGAAATAAAGACCAGAACACCTTTTCTTTTAATTACTGGATTCAACCAGGTTAAAAAACTTAGAAACCTACTATTATGTAGCATTATATAGAAAAACCTATTACATTACCTCAGGAATACACAGCTTTTTCTTAGTCCACAAATTGTCAGCAGCTCTGTTTTCAAGCACTATATTATAGTGCAGGAACAAGGTCTGGGAGTCAGCATCTCAGCATCTTTCTAGATCGATTTCTACAGATGTCCTAAATCAAACGAGCACTGCGAATATTTAGGTTTTAAATAGGCAAAAGGTTTACTTTCATGCCTCTAGCCGTCTGAAAAGTTGTCATAGCTCCTCTCCTTCTACAGATTACTGAATTCAAGTCCATCATCTCATCAGAGTGGACACATATTTGGAGAAGCAATAATGCAATGTTGCCAACACTTGCAAGAATTTGTATTTCTCTTACAACCCCAAATTCTTTTAGCTGTCTGAAAACTCTATTGGTTTTGCCTAAAAGAACTTCCAGTCCCTGAGGGCTGTCCAGAAAAAACTAAATGTGACCAACACAACATAACATCTCTAAAAGCTAAGTACAGAGACCTCAAGGAATATGTAGCCTTACAACATTATTAACATTAAATTGACTGCACCTTCTGTCACAGTACCATGAGCTAGAATAGCCTTGAAGCATGAATCCTGGTAAGCCTTTTCTGCTTGGGGCTCTCCTTCTTCCCTTTGGTCTCTCCATCTCTCAGATGCTACTTTTGCAGGATATACTGGCAACGACAGCTGAGCAGCACACCATTACAGCAGCCTCATCAGTTCTGCTGTGAATCTGTTTGGTCTTTGGGAGAAGAGTGCTGCATGCATGTGTATCTGTCTGAAGCACATGAAAAAATCAGAGTTCCTAGTACTTTATGCCAAGGTCTTATATCCACTTAGGAGTTTCCAGCTCCCCTTCATGCTCTTTTATACAGTTTGCAGGGTATCACATCCATTAATGAGCAGTAAAAACTGGAGCCTGCCCCAGAGAGAAGGTAAGTGCACCAGGGTTTTCTCCTCAGTCCTGTACTGTTTCCTGAACTCCTCTTTGCAGTATTTGTGGCTCACTGAACTGGAAATCATCAAGAACAAAGAAAAGTTCAGAAAACTAGTTACTGTTGGTGAAGAAAGGTGAGCACTTAAGTTACTATACCTCAAATCTGGATTTTGTATTAGTTCTTTCAACCCCAGAACTAACTCACCCTCTCTGCATTTCAGAACAGGCGTTTCAAAGGGAGGACTGAGGTTCAAATCAAAACTATTAATGGGATTTCCCAGGCATTTCATTTGCAACAAAAGAGCAATCCCACTTAAGTGAAAGTCTGGACATGTGGAGGGGGAGCAGGTTTCAATCTGGACTCCATCACTGTGACCCTGCAGGAGCCAGGCCTCTGGGGCTGTGCCCATTGCCTTACCCTAGAGACAGGCTCCGTTCTGCAGGGCAGATGAATGGTATGTGTGGCATCAGCAGCACAAGGCATGCTGGGGCACCACATGGAGGGAAGCTGGCAACTGTGTGTAGCTGCTCTTGAAGAATCTGGAAATAAGGGTGAAAAGCACAGGCTAAAAAACCAAAATGAACAAAAATAGGACTCTCTTCTCTTTGCATTTGGATGCTTAGCATGCAACCATTTCTTTGGCAAGTTTGCTACTACCTCACTGTATTAAAAACTCTATGACAACGTTTGAGCTTTTCCTCCTCCTGCCAAGAATTTTCAAAAACCTAAACCAAATAAGGTACTCCAAGTTTGTTAGAATTAAAATTCAACCCAAACACAATGCAGAAAACATAGTTTCAACTGTTCTGGTGGGGAGAAAAGTAGCAAATTGAATAAAACAAACAAAAATATAACTGTTTTCCTTATTCTATCCTAATTGCCTAGTCTGGTTTAGAGAAAGCTAAGTGATTCAAGAGTGCTTTACAAGCACTAGTCCTCTTCGAGCAGCATGCAGTGCAAGTTAAACCCAGTTAGCTCTAAAGCCAAGACTTCCTAGAACAGTCACCTAACATCGGAATCCAAAAGAGCGCTAACAGTCATCTAAACATCTGCCTTTTCTGTGTAATCTGGGGAGCTCCTGGCCCTAGGAGACCACAGGGTCCCGACTTGAGAGGGTTAAACAGAGTCACTGATTTAATGTGGATTCAGAACCCAAATCTGGTCCTTTCGCGGTATTATTAGGGCAGGAGGAAGGGCAGGCGGAGGAAGGGCGGGCCACGGCTCCGACTGCAACGCGCCTCGGCCGGGGTCAGACCCGCTCCGGGGGCCTCGCACCGGTTCTGCATCTCCGTCCCTCCTCGGCCCACGCCCAGGCTGCTCCGGGGAAACTCCTCGGGACATCGTCACTCTCCGCCGGCCAACTCCATCCCAGGCACTTCCCGGCGCAGCCCGCCCGGCTGCCCCCGCCGCCGGGGCAAGGGACGGAGTGGCGCGGTTGGGCTGCGCCCTGGGGCAGCCCCCCAGCCGGCCCCCGCGGGGGCTGCCGTGCCGCCCGCCCCCCGCCAGCACTCACCATATTACAGATGGAGGCGATGTTTCTGACAGTCATTAGTCTAACGATTGCAGCGATCCCACACCGCCATCTTTATAAGGTGAAAACGGCCCCGCTCATGGTGGGAAGAGCGCAGGAAGGGATAGGGGGCGGCGGCGGCTCCTGCTCCGGGGCTGGGATAAAAGCAAGAGGAGGGGACTGCACAGGCACCCTTTACGCCCGCAGAGCAG
>VZTB01012671.1:701554-747481 GCA_013397245.1 Thryothorus ludovicianus
GCCCGCTGGAGCGCTCAGCCGCGCCTCTGCCCCAGCCGGCACCGCGCTAATCTCTCCCTTCCTCCTCCTCCTCCTCCTCTTCCTCCTCTCCCGGCGGCTGCCGCTGCCGCTCGCCGCTCCATCGCAGCGCCTCGCCCGCTGATCCGCTCTGACAGCGCCGGGAAGGGAAGGGAAAGGAAGGGAAGGTCACAGGCAGAGCCCGGCACGGGGCACCCAGCGGGCCCGGCGGGGCGGCCGCCGCCGCAGCCAATGCGCTGCGGGACCGGGGGGGGGCCGCGCCCGCCGCCCCTCCGGACGGGCCCTCCGAGAGGGGCCGTGGTGCTTTAATCGCCGGGCCTGGAACGGCTGAGAAACCCGGGCCTCAGCGCCCACAGCCACAGCGGCAGGCAGCGGGGTGAAGGACAGGAAGGCAGAGTGCGGGCAGGAGGACGCGGATGTGTGACAGTGACGGCGGCACTGTGCTTTGGAACATGCTCACCCCCCCTAATTAGAGGTACACAGGAGCCCAAGCACTTGTAAAATCCCGAGCAGTAGACTGGAATGTAATTTGCTGCCCGCAGTTGGTGCTTTGTATTGCCATTTATGCAGATAACATTTATCTTCGCTAAGGTTTGGGACTGTGTCCACACGACGTGTGCAAGTGCTCACTCACAAATTCACAATACGTGGCATTCATACGACACGGTTAGTGTAATAATCTCAGTTTCTCTTCAAACACAAGCAAGTTGAGGCCCAACCCTCTCTCCAAGGTAGAGCAGTGTGAGTATATTAAATTTACAGACGTGATAATAGGCACATGTTGTTAAATAGCTAACTTGAGGTCACAGCAAATCTCTGAGAGAAGCAAGAATGGAGTTCAGCTAGGGAAATCTTCCTTTTAGAATTCTTTCTTCAGCAGTTGTTGCTTTTTTTCAGCAGGAGTTTAAGGCCCGTTTATTGTTCCCCTGCTATGCTGAGGAAATCATTCAAGTGAAGAGAGTACTACTAACATTTTTACATCTCCTCTGCTCCTAACAGCACCTGAAATGTGGCATGCTCATGCTTGGCTACACCCTTCATTTCATGATGCTAGAATAAAATAATTGCAACCTATAGACCCTGGATCCACAGGCTTTATTTACAGGAAACATTCTGAAGGCAGTATTTTTTTCTTAAATTATCATTTAAAAAAATCTGTGATTACTAGTGAAAATCTGGCATCAGCAGTAACATCTAAAGATAAATTCCTGCCCTGAGAATACTGTTAGGTAAGTGGCCTTAATCCAGCTCACTGTGGACAAGGGCCCACTTTATAAAAATGGTATCAAATTTGGCATTAGTTGATATCCTGTTGACAGTTTCAGCAAAGAAACTCAAAATCGAGTTGTCACAGAGACAGAGCTTTCTTTTCTCCAGAAGTTGGATTAGTTATATTGAATCATTGCAGATATTGAAAATACATGATGGAGGAAGATTTTTGGACATAATGGAATGACGTCCTCAGGGCCACTAAACTGCTTCATAAAATCCACAAATCCACAAATCACTATGCAAAAGAGACATCAAATAACATCAATGAGAAAAGAAATTATCTTTGGTATAATTCTATTAAGTTCATGGTCTTACTATGTGTGAATTTGATCCCAAGTGTTTAATTTGCTTAAACTCAGAGGGCTGTATTACACATAATATGACAGGTTTTCTCAATATAACCAGGGATAATGGGAATTAAGCCAACCTGTCAGGACTGAAGCAATCAAGGTCTGATTAGTTTCCAGTGCATTTCTAAGTATCCTGCAGAGACTGGACAGTACTGTACTGTACCTGGTTTTTAAACTCTGATGCCTATTATTACACAAGCCTAATCATGTATTCTTTGCTGCAGCCTGCTTATTCCAATTTACTGTGGAGAATCATACTTGCTATCAGTGAAAAGTTATGGAGAAGACAAATGGGTTTGAAAGGTGATTAAAAATTTAAATGAAACAAAATGCAGTATCTAACAAAGCCATTTTCCTCACATATATTTTAATGTGAATAACATTATTTCCATAATACAAACCTCAGAGAAATCGTAGAAATTGTGAAAACAAAAGAGAAAAAAGTGTTATTTTCATAATTCTCTTTTCCTCAAATGTGAATTACTTGGCTTCAGGGTAAGTTTTCAGCTGCTTCTCCTCTTCGTTAAACATTTATATATTTTTTGACACAAAATTAAATTGCTACTTGTTAAGCACTTCTTGGTTGTTCAAGGCAATATTTGTAAACATGCACACACATAATTCTGTGAAGAATTCAATATCAAATTCCTTAATGCTAATATAAAAACTTTCATTTAAAGGTGGACATATTTCATGTCTTATTTCTGAAGATTAAAAATAAAAATAGGGAATAATATACAAATATTTGTGTGTCAGTTTGACAATAGCCTAGCACTGTCTTTTTTGCTCTTCAGACGTATCAAAACACAAAAGAAGAAAGAAACTTTCATGCTGGAAAAGGACCAGTGTCTGTTTTTGTTTTCTTCTGCTGCTGTCATTTTCAGGAATAGAAACTCTATTTCTGTAGCTGTTTGAAGATAAAAAAGTGCTAAGCAATGCAACAAATACTAGTTACAAACTTTATAGGAACTGTATAAATAAAGAACAGTGCACAATTGTTTCCACTCTAAAGCATTGCCGTATCTCTTTACAACAAACAACCAACCCTGTGTTTCTTCTGAGTGCTGGACAAAGAGAAGGAAAACAAAGGACTATTTATAACCTAAGAGTGCTTATATAATTTCTGTTGAAAGGTCAAAAAATACCTCCTGCATTTAATTTTAGATCCGTCTTGGTCTCATCTGGTTTTACACTTGAACATTTCTATTTCACTACATAAAATATGGACCTATTGTAAATATCCTCCTTGGCTAGCAGAGGCAAGTTTTCCATAAAATTTTCCATCGGACTTTTTCAGAGTATTTTGCAAGCATTCCTCAGAGTTGTCAAATTATTGGGTGGCAAGTTAATATCATCTTCTTTTACAAAGCAAGAAAATTGCCAGCAGAAATTTGGTGACTTGTCCAAAGTTACACAGGAAAGCTGGTAGAAAATCTGAGACTAGAATATCTGCTCGATCTGTGCTACAAAGAGGATATTGCATTTCCTCTCCAGAAATCTTGGAAAATTCCACAGAGGGTTCACTTATGTTTTACTTGTAATAAACTTGGGTTCAGAAGTGGGTAATCATCAGTTTTGCTGAACAAATGCTTGGAACAGATCAAATTTAGGATATATTTCCGAGCAATTAAAAGATCATTTTAATGGAAAAGGGAGTTAAAACAATACTAAGGTTTTCTGGAAGCATGGAAAATACATAAAAATTATAGGAGTATTCAGATGTATGAAATACTTGCAGTGCTGACAATGTAGGTTTAGAATTATACAATTTTTAAAATATGTTTTTTATCTAATATTATGTTTTACAAAAAAATAGCAAAATACCTTTAACAAAATGTCAAATGTGTAGACATAAGAATGAGAAATCATGAAGCTTGGCCTCATTTCAGAAAAGACTGGTGGCTTTAGTACAATGCCAAAGGCCAGCTTGCAGCCTATGGATTGAAAGTGGCACATGACCACTCCATCTGCACCTGAAATTCTAGTGGTAAGAGTGAGTTGTAGTCCATGAAAAATTCATGGAAATCCTTAGAAAATGTGAGGAGTCTAAAACCAAAATATCAAGCCAACTATGGAATGAGTATTCTTCTTTAAGACTGTTATCTTCAAAGCAAACCCTACTCAACGTTTTAAAATTATCTGAGAAATTATTTCTCTGGATTCCAAATACTGTAAAACTTCTTGTTTTGGTGACAGCATGACTTGTCAGGATTCTAAAGATAAAGCATGGAAAATAAAGCTGCATTAAATTGATGCCCAAATCTTGCCTACCTTTTGCTAGTTTAAGCATTTTACTAGTTGGTAAGTAGAGAATACCGTATCTTCATATTTTTTTCAGAAGTTGCTACTTTACAGAAGAAAACAAAACACATTTACAGCATCCAACATCATCTTTTTTTGGCCAGACACCAGATCTGAAAGCTGAAAGACAGCAGAATGAGACAGATGCAAATACATTGATGTGGATGTACCGAAAGCTGATGGAGTAGGTACAATAATTCTCTAGTGAAAGCCATCAAATCCTATTCCATGAAGAGGCTGTTAAATGTTGATAATGGCCTAGAGCTGTGAGTATCTCATAACATCCTACTCCTGCCCTTTTCTTTCTTGAGTTTCAGATACACTGTGTTAAGAGCTTGGAACAGAGACAATAAGAGAACTTTAGTGTATTGCCTCATCAGTTCAAATAATACTAACCTTCTCCACACTCACTACTCAAATAAAAATATTCCTACCTTTCCAGAAGGAAGAATCCTGAAGAATGGCCTCTTCATCAGGTATATTATTCAGCAAGAGAGCTCACTAGCAAACTTTACTGCATTTTTCTTAACTATACAAAATGTGTGTTCAGGTGGAAAAATATATTCAAATTCTAATCTTACATATTGGCTGGAAAGAGATAACAAAAAATTTTAACCATGGAAGTAATTTACAAAACAAAAAGAGACTCTCTGATCAAAAATAACAGAAAATTGAAGTTTTTAACAGAAATATATTGTTATTTCTGCTTCTGAAAAGGAAATAATGATTCTGGCTTGCCTTCCACTTCTCCAAAGATTTTATTTATTATTTTAATTCTATTTTACAGGCTCAAACATTCTCAGGACAAAAGAAACAAAGGACAGGTCAGCTGTAAGTGGCATTTAGTCTATTTTCAGCATGAATTTAAAATAGCCTTTACATTTTATTAAATTGTGTATAAATTAATTAAATTACACTTTTATTACATTACCATCTCAAAGATTTAACCAAATTACATGCACGCACACACACACACACACAAATATATATATATAAATAAAAGGCTATTACATTTTAAGATTCCAAACCTGACAGTTACTTAATGCCACTGAGTACTGTAATCCACCTGCAAAGACTGACAGTCACAGGTTTTACTGACAGGTTTTACTTGATTGATTTTCCTTCCTATCAGTGTGGAGAAAACCAGTAAAATTGAAGTGAAACATTTATGACAATTGCACATTGTGGTAAACTCAGGGTGTTGTTAAACAAGTTGTTTTCAAGGGCCTTTCTTCTGTAAGAAGCATCAAAGCAGTGACTTTGAGACAATTCTTGCATCTCTCAAAGAGAGACTTGTCTAATTAGACCACCACTCTTCAAGATTTGAACAAGTTAGTTCAGCTCATCCAACCCTCTAGGAAGCTCAATACTAATCTACAAAATAACCAAGACACACTGCTGCCACTTAATACATTTCAAAATGTTCCCATGATAAGTGGATTTCCTACAAATTCTGCTCATGACCAGGCCTGTATTTCTCCCAGTTGGTGATCCAGGATAATCTCAAAATTAGCCTGTACCCAGATTCACCAATATTGCTCTTTCCCTCAAGTCCCCAGAGCACCCACGTTGTAGGCAGACTCAGTGCCCAGCTGAGAAGCTCATTCAGATAAAAGTTACATCCCACACAAGTGGAAACAGCAGATCTGCCTGCAGCCTTGTAGGTAGCAACTTAGTTACAGCTTTTTTCCAGGAAATGGGAGAAGTAACCTGCAAGTAAAGAGGCTCAAATTCACATCTGACCCTTGCAGTAGTTTATTAAAGGACAGTTATTTTATTCTATAAGGAGGGTTTGGAAAAGGACAGACAGGTCAGGTAGACTCTGCATTCCTTCTCTTGAAGTTGTGCCACTATCAGACACAAAAGTTAGTTTGATGGTGCCAGAGAGAAGGCAAACAATGCAAACTTTGTATGGGGAAAACAGAAGAAAGCTTGTGAGGGGCAAGAAAAAGGTGTGGGATTATGTGAATGATTAAAATGCTTGCTTGGGATGGATACTGATCACTGGTTTGCTGTGGTTTGCTGGTTTTCTGCATTACAGAAATGCCAGTTTACATTATGTACTGGAAAAGATGAAGCCAAACTTGACATAAACCCCACTGTCACAAGTGCTAAAAATTTAAAGGTTGGATGCCACTTCATCTTTTTGACTACATTAAGGAAAAGATCTGTCTTAGGTGTCCAATTGTAGAAAGCAGTCATTGCAAAGGAGCCCACTTGAAATAACTTAAAATTACATGTCTCACAAATTTATCTCTAGAGACTGATTTACCTAGAGTCCTGAGAAGTTTTGAATCTTGATGTACAGACAATAAACTGTCTCAGGGTTAATCTGTGACAAAGTTTTGAGTGTCAAGAATTAGACAGAAGAGGTAACTAGAAATGGTAGGAAACAATTTCTAGAGACATTTCAACTTTGCGACTATTTGTTTCAGGCTGCATCAGATTGGGTTAGCTTTGATGACAGTAGTTTAAACACATCATTTAGATTAGGTGTAGCTGGCCAACTTATTTTTTTTCCACACACTTTACAGACTGGTTATACTGGTAGTAGCTCTGCATGAGCCAAGACATTGTTTCTCACAGAGACCATAAGGTATGAATTATCAGCAATATACACACCTATTTGAGAAGCAGGGACTTCCATTCAATTCAGTTTGGACAATGCCGTCGGGCACAGGGTGTGATTCGTGGGGTGTCCTGCGCAGGGCCAAGAGCAGGACCCGGAGATCCTGATGGGTCCCTTCCAACTCACTATATTCTATGGCATGTTGTGATTCCTACCCACCAGCTTTGCTGGGCAACATACAAAGTCTCTGTGCTACAAACTACTAATTCCCTGTTTATGCTAATCTGCTTGTACTCGCTCCAAAACCTCTTAGTAGCATCCGCAGACAGGCAGCCCGTTTTATCTGGGGCAGGGCAGCAGCAGCGCCCCGTGCCCGCAGGACAGGCCTGGTGCCACCGCGCCAGCCCTGGCGCGCAGCCCAGCGTGTGCTGGCCGTCAGGGCACGGCGAGGCTCGGGGCTTTACCTCTCCATCCTCACAGACAGCTCCTGAGCCCCCTAAGCAGGGCTTAGACAGGCGTTTAGACAGAGATCAGCGGTATTTAGTGCCTCAAAACCGCTACACAGCTGTTACTTCGCACCGAAGACACGTTTGTTTCCCTGTATTAAATATCTCCGGGCACCCAGAACTAGGCCTGGGCAGCAGCGGACGAGCACGTCCCCATGAAAGCCTTGAGCTGACCTATGAGGGCCACCGCAGGAAGCACAGCTGAGCAACCGGCCCCTCAAACCCGCCCGTGCCCGGCTCTGGGGCGGCTCCTGCGTCCTATGCCTCGGCGGGGCCGGGCCGAGCCGGGCCNNNGGGCCGGGCCGGGCCGGGCCGGGCCGAGCCGAGCCGAGCCGAGCCACGCTGGGCGGGGCCGGGCCGGACTGGGCTGAGCCAGGCTGGGCTGCCCCGCCCCGCCCCGCCCCGCGCGCGGTCACGCGCTCTGGCTCCGCCAATAGGCAGGGGCAGCTGGAGCCGCGTGGGGTCTCGCGGGATCTCGAGCGGTATCTAAGGCTCAGCGAGGAGCCCTTCGCCCTTTCTGTCCGCCGGTTATGGGCGCGGTAAGGAGGAAGGAGCTTACGCTCCGCACGGACGGACTGTAGGCCTGGGATTGGGGGGGTGGAGCCTACGTCGCTTTCCCTTCATATTATGCCCTCTCGGAGCTTGGCGGTGCTTCGGGGAGTCAACACAGGGGGATAGAGCAGCTCTCCCTCACTAAAACTCAGTGCGGAGCCCTTCCCTCCGCCCTGCATCCTGTCGTGAGGCACAAATAGCCCGTCCCTCCGTTCCCCCCCGCGCGGTGCCCTCGCTGCCCGGTTAAAGCCTCTCTCCCTCGCAGTGTGTCCCGAGGTCCCGGCGAGCCCTCGAGATGGTCCCGATGGGCGGCAGGCCGAGCGCGGCAGGCCGGGGCAGCGGGAAGCGCTGGCGCTCTGCACTCACGCCTTTGGACGCCTATGGGTGAGGGGCACTCCGAGCTCATCACTCCTCATACAGCCTGGGGCTGGTAAGAAAGGGCTTCGGGCTTCAGAACTGGAGGGCTTTGAATCCTGAGACTTTTTAAAGACAGATATATGGGGTGCTGCCCTGTGTCTCTGAGGCAAAATGACTGTTTGTCTACATTTGCACTCTTCTGTTCTTAAAATCGCAGTTATTGAACTGCACAGACCTTACATCTGAATCATTGCATTAATTTCAGTTTTTTATAGGCCACATCAAGAAAATTGCAATTATAACCTGCGATGTTTAGGCTGTAGGCACTTAGGCCTTGAGCTCAAATGGGCTTAATAACTGTTAAAACAAAACCCTCATGTCTTGGGTTTTCCCTGCAGTCTTCCATTTCACCACCTGTAACAATGTCTTTTGATATCTCTTGGTTGAGTGCTGAATAATTTGTAACAAGCTCTGTGTGTGTGTGTATATATATATGTTTCTCTGTAAGTAGATACAAGGTAGCAATGAGTTGTCTGCAGAGATCCAGTCAAATATACGTGTTTATAGCCAGCACTAAAAGAAATTTAGGCTTAATAAACTCCGTTGTTTATGATTGAAAGTATATTTTAAGATGTTAAAAATATGTTCTATGTAGTATAACTGGGCTAATGAACATGTCTTTTCAACAGATTGAGCCACCAATTACCTTTTGGTCTAGGTTTGATTTGATAATTAACTTCTTGAAAATTACTTCCTGCAACTCCATGGAAAATTACTTTTAAAATGTTTGCCAGCATAGTAGTAACTGTAGAATACGCCTTTAAGGTGGTCTGTAGTTAAACATTATTAATTATAATTTTACAATTTTTTTTGTGCGTTATTTAGAGGCCTCACATAGCAACCTCATGCTTGAAATGTTTTAGACATGAGTAATCACACCTCAATGTGAAGCAATGCTCAGGACTTCTTAAGAATAATGCCTTCTACTGGAAGGTAAGTGTGCTCTAGTCTATTGACAGTTGCCAATGGATTTTAATATTCCTCTTAAATAATTTATCATTTTCAAGCAAATTGTAGTATCTGTTGAGCAAATAGTAAGTTTAGATCATCTTAGTTGATAAGAAAACAATATAATATACTAAAATCTACTCCCCTTTTATGCTTTGCCCTCTTAAGTCTGGCAGTGTCTTAAGTGGCCAACACAGAGGGGTACAGAATTTCTCTTGCAAACCCAGAGGTGAGGCTGAAACTCTTCTTTGGATCGTGCTTAGGAGGAACACATTTGTATAACTGGTAAACTTCAGAAAGCTGCTGAATCAACTTTATCAATAGCTTGTAGGAAAATTTTGAACTGCCATCTTGTTGTGATATCTGAATCTTAATATCACAGGTTTCTCAGATCTCTTTGTGCTATGTGAACCTGTGATTGAATGTCTTAAATGAAAAGTTTCTTGTAAGTTGTCTGGTGTCCAGGTCTGTAATTGTGAAAAGGATTGTCAAATAATAGTGGATGCATTGTCTTCTATTCCTGAAGGAGTTCATTTACTCTTGCTGGAAAACAAAGCAAAGTAGCTTTAACTGGTGAAAAACTTGTGTGGTAACTGTTAGAATTTTCTATAGGTGTAGCAAAAAATAAGTAGCAAAAAAAATCAGAGGAAAGGCAGTGATAGTTACTGGGTCTGCTTATTCTAATATGGCAGGTCCTCTGGAGTTAAATCCATACTAATGGTGTGGGGAAAAGAATCTCATCCTGTACAAATGAAGTAATTTCTTTAGGGAAATGGCTCTGGCCTAAGGATTAGTGTCATGTAGAAGGTTCATGTAGCTCAACCTTAGAGCAGTTACCTGTTCTGTGTGCATGATACTGACTAAGTTAAACAGAACTTCTTTTACAGGGATGAGAACATGTGCCAGGCACTGACACTGAACATCAGTTTGTGATTTCCTGAGTGGGTGATTTCTGACTTCATCAAAGATGATTCCAGTTGTCACCTCTAAGTATTGTCTTGGAAGTGGAATTAAGACAAGCGATGGCTGAAATTGTCTTCCATGATCATGCTGAAAGAGGCATCTCACAATTTTTTTAAAGAGGTTTCCTAACAAAAGCCACTGTAACTTGATTGTGTTTGTGGATTAATTGAAATAAATTATAAGTAATCAAAATAAAATATGAACATGCTACTAAAAGTTTGTGTTCTGAAAGTTTCTTGTTAAGGTGCTTTCTGTATAAAGGTTTTGTTTCATGAATGTAAACAGTTCTTTGCTGTCAAACAGAAACATTCTCTTGCCATGTCCAAACTTAATAAGCTTAATCTTAAATTTACAAATCCATTGAAAAGATGTCTTAGTCTTTTATTCTTAGAATCTGAGTATTCTGGAGTATTTTGTAAAAAGCAATAAAAAAAGTTCAAAAGCACTGAGATCAAACAGCTAACTCCTAATTTATTTCATTAGACTGTAAGGAACAAGGTGCCAAGAATCCCATTCCTTGCCCATCTTAAGTTAACAAGGAAAATGTTGCAATATTCTATGTAAGGCACTATCAGTGGGAAGGTCCTTGAAAAGCAAGATCATTATTGTTAAACAATTAAGAGCTTGTATATGCTTTTCAGTAGCTTATGTCTTAATACTGACAACAATTTTCTTAATATTAGGTTTTAAAGTGAAGTAATTGTGCATCCTATTACTGCCAGTGCTTCCATAGAATGCACAAGCAAGGATCTAAAAAAGTCAGAATTGGCTGTCAGGTGCTCGCCACTGCCTAGACGGGAGTGAGTTGGTGTGGATTTAGGAACAAATGTATATATTTACATATGGTCATATAGCCAGGAAGTGTTTTTACCTTTGCTTAAACGTACACTAAAGAGGGTTGAGTAGTGATGTACTTGTGGCCTTCTAAGCTCACCTAAGTCTGCTTCTATAATAGACAAAGCTAAATTTGAAGGATATACAGAAGTACTTCCTCTTCATGATATTAAATTTGACAAGTGTCATTTCCTCTTGTGAGAAACATTTCTTTTAAGTCTCGTCAGTTCTACAGACTTGGTGTTCTGTAGCCATGCTTAAGGATTTGGTTTTAGTCTATTCAGTCTTGTGTTATGGGGTGGTTTTATGTCTGCCCTGTGCAAAATTTCTAATGCATCACTTTCAGTTCAAAGTCAATTCATGATATTCAGTATAGACTGATTCCTTAACTAGGGAGCTTGTTTATGTTTGATAGTTTGGCATGATGTTTTCAGTGAGCTGCCTATACTTGCAGAATTTCTGAAGGAATCAGAAGCTGTCTTAGAATTAGGGTTGGAGTTTTCCTTCAGATTCATTTGTGATGCAATAATGGCACAAAATTTCATCTGCTGCTCTGTCCACAAGGATCTTGTCAGAATCAAGATTTTTTGTTTGTTTTTATCCTTTCTTAAAAAGAGATGTGTCTTAGGTTTCAAGAAGTTTAATATAAAAATGTTCTAGGATCAACCTCTTTCTATTACTGACAGCTGAAGTTTGATTTGTGTCAGTATCTGATGCAGAAGATGAATTTTTCACATTAGTGCCTCACCCAGTATATTGGCACAATGATGTAAAAGCTTCCCAATAGCATCACTGTTACTGAAGTCATAATTTGCTGCTGCTTTTGATGGAATTCCCACATGCCACTAAGTGACAATGCTGCATGTAAGGTGCAGCCTTTGCTATTCTCTTTTTATGAGATATCTGAATAGAAAGGCTAATAAGAGTCCATTCTAGACATAATCTACTATTCTGATTTCACACAGCATGAATTGTATAAGTTTAGTGGTTTTAGTACATCTGGAGAGATACCAACAATGAAATAAAGTCTGCTTGAGACTCCATGATGAACACTTGAAGTTTCACCAGTCTTGTTTTTCAAATAACTAGGCAAACTTAAGGCACTATTCTTTAAAAGCTGATCTGGTTTGAAGCAAAATCAAAGCAGAGAATTGTCTTTTCAACTAAAGAAGTATTGAATCATTTCATGTATTTATAAGCCTTTTAACTTTTTACATTAGGCTATTTGTTATCAGTAAATTGGGGCCATTGCTGTATGATGAGAACTCGTTTTGAAGAAACACTGGAATGATAAGTCACTTGAGAGTGCTTTGTTCTGTGACTTCTCATGAGTATTTTTAAGAAATCTCTCCTCAATTAACTGTGACATGCTCCTATTCCATCTACAGGCTTTTTGGAACATAAACATGTCAGTTCAGGCACCACTCACCTAACTTCATTTATGATATGTTAAAGTAGTGAAGCAAAACAAAGGGATTAGTATTAGTGCAGGTATGTGAAGTGGGTCTAGAGCCAGTAACTTCATCGGTATAAATTTTTATATGTTCGCTTTGTACAACAGAGATTATATAAAAAATGAGATATTTTGGAAAAATAAGGAAGAGGGAAAGATAGTTTTCAATCTGTACACTTCTCATTATACTGGCTACTGATAGCAAATGTAGGAATGGTGCTTTGGGTTTTCTTTGACTAAATCTGCAAGAAGGTTTATCTGTTCATCAAGACTGAAGACTCAAAAAGAAGGGGGAATATTTACATATGTATGTATTTATTCCTGTTCTCACAGACCATTGAAAAGCATGATGTTTCCTATTTCACTTCCTTTTAATAAGTAGTTGCAATTGATGAGATCAAAGGAATGAAAAACAACCTCCTGAAGAATATACTTATGGAATCATGTGCTTAGCCCTGGGCAGTTTTCTATACACAGGGCTACACGAACATGAAGCAACATTGGGTTATGTTCTGTGCAAGGGTTTGGTTAGGCATAAAAATGTTTGGGTTTTTCTTATTGTTTGTTCTTTTTTTCAGATTGGTAAGAATTGTTGGGAAACCACCTTGAAAGTCTGATACTCTGCAAGAATTTTAGTGCTGAGAAGATTGTCAATATCAGAGTTTGTGTTACTTCTGCTTAGTAACAGAGATTTATAATCTCAGAAGTTTGTAGTGCATTTAATAATCTGAAGTTTGGATGCAGGTATTAATTCATGCTAGGGAAGTTTCATGATTCTGTGGCCTTACATTAACCAATCAGCCTAACTGATGTTCAGTGGGAAGCTTGGAGGCAATACTCAAGTAGTAATGGCTACTTGTCCTAGCTATTCTTCTGAGTTGATGGTTTGTTGACTGCATCTCCCTTACTTTTCTCCATGCTTTCTCATTATGTTACAGTTGTATCCAAGATCCTTCAGCTCGTGCAAAGAGGGTGAGAATGTTGGCTGAACGCACTTGAGTTGAAAAAATATCGTGCATTCATCCTGTGCATTCTAGTTCAGGTTAATGCAAGCAGAAATTTCTTACCACATTAGAGTTTATGACATGGAAAAATCTTGTTTATGATTGTTACATCTCAGGTTTATATAAACCACCTTTTCTTAAAATGTCCTACTTTTGGTTTCAGATGCAAGTCTCATTGGATTTTTCCACACATCAGTACTTTTGCTGACCTCATTAAAGGTGACCTGACATTTGTTGCTGTAGAGAGGACTTTTTCTGTTCAGTGGACTTTGGTGTAAAGCTCAGAGATTTCCTCCTATGCCTTGATAATAAAATTCTATAGCTTTGACTCAATGCATAAATAATTAACATTGTAAAACTGAAAATACTCATACTTTTTCAGTTTAGAAAAGTATAAAAGCTGTCAACAATGACTTGCCATCTTCAGATGGTACTTTATGTGTTTATTGTAAGGCACAAAGTTATTTAATGGACCACACATGCTGATAAATATATTTAAACACGTATATTTTATTAAATGTATGAGCAGGAGTAACTGGAAATAGGCAGAGGTCTAGAAAGAGCAGTGTGCATAAAAACAGGGAAGGAAAATTCCTGGGAGTTCTGCTTGGGTTTGGAGGCAATAGGTCATGCAGATCTCTAATTTATTTAACATGGTAGCAAGTGAGGTCATTTTATTTCCTTCTCAGTGGTATATTGCACACTAAAGCAGAAATGGTATGTGGCCTATGATTCAGCGTGCTTTTCAGACTTTCTGCTTCAAAGCGAAGACTCACAGAGTTTGGGAAATGAAAGAAAATTGATAGCTCTGCAAAGAAAAATCTTAGCAAACTACTCAAAAAGATTGCCAGCATTCTCAGGATTTTAGTAATGGATCCTATTAGGCTCATCACTTTAGGATTTTGTTCCTCTGAAGTGTAAACATAAAATACACTCAACACACTCTACTGGTAAACTGAATAGAAGAAATTAAGCCAAGCACAGCATAAGAGAAAGATGCAGGTTGTTTCCAGAAATAATGTGTTCTCTTCTACATACCCAGACTGAAGGTACTGACTTCAGGTCAAGTATGGCACAAACTTTTTAGAGTTGCTGATGTGCCCTGACATACCATGATTTTTTTTCTGCATTCTTCTGTAATTAAGTTAGCTCATGCATTAAATACTATGTAGTCCACAATTTTATAAACTCTTTTCTTGAACTTGCTAATTTTCTTTGGAAATTGCTATGGAAAAGAAAGCGTGCCAAGAATTCATCACCATAAAACCTTGAGAATTTGAGTACGTGTATTTATGCTGTTAGAGAGGGGCTGATGGTCTTCCTTTTTGACTGGAATTATGACAGCTGAATGTAGATTCAGTTATCAGATGAGATATCTCCCCATATTTGGATACAGAGTTTAGGTATGAAATAAAACAGTGAAGAAAAATAGTGAATATATTATACACCCTCCTGGATGTGCCATGTATCTCAAGCTGCTTCACAACACACAATTATTGTGCTGCTGCCACTTCAGGAGCTGCAAGTAGAGCCAGCAGTTGTTATGAAGTTAGTAACAACTCCTATGTGACCCTTGGACAGGACCTGATTTATGAGGAAGAAATTATAGATAGTTTACACCATAGTTTAATGGTGTGGGTTTTTTAAGAAAATTGTTGCATTTTCTTATTAAATGAAGATATCATTCCATGTAAACTGTAGCATGAGGGAAGAGCAGCTCTCTCAGCTCTCTCCAGTTTTAGATCTATTATAGTTTGAAAAGGCTACTAGAATCTATCTTTAACTCTTCCAAAAAATAAGGTATGAACACTTAGTTGGAGGTCACTAGGACCTGTAAGAGAACTAACACAAATGTCGAGCAGATCTTCAGTCAGCTTCACCAAAATTCAATTAAACCACTTGCTTACCTCAGCAGAGTCAGGCCACCCCTCCTCTCTACAAGCCTTAGTTATCTTTCTGAGGTTTTCATCACCTAATATCTAAGAATTTTTGAGGTTCTGTCCTCAGTCTTGCCTTTTTCTTATCTCTGTAGCTCACCTCACCATTCCTGCTCAGTGCTGTGCTGCCAGGTGCCCAGGTCTGGGGTTATATAAAGTTGGATTATTTATACCATTTCTCTGTAATTTTCATGCTGTTAACCTGAACTCATCTTTGATCTTGTTCAGCAGTGTCATGAGTTTCTAGCTTGACTCATGCAGTTTCTCATGTATTAGCTTTGCATTTCACTTTAAGAATTATAACCTTTATTCTTCTGTGAGATTGATCCATCCTTGCATTATGACTTCTGCACTTCAATTGTAAGTTATTTCCATTACACTAGTTTTTGTTTTTGTTCAAAGTAATAGTATAATTAGTAAGTCTACCTTAATAAGGTTATTTAATGTCTTGTATGTTTATGTGAGCACAGTAAGAAAAAATGTCTTGTGATTTGTAATCAGATTCATTAGTTATAGACTGTGATTTAAGTGTCTTTGTTTTTATTCAGTTAGATTTTTCCATAGTTAATGTATGTTTTTATTGCCTGTAGATTTGAGAACAAGTTGGACTGCTTGAAAGAGTCTCACATAGAATAGTACAAAATGCTGTTGCCATTTTCTTGTGGCAAAATGAGAACTGAATATTTCATGTATTGAAAAGGAGGTGGAGAGAAATTGTTTTTCCTTCCAAGCAAATTATTTTCAGTTGTCAGACTGCAAAGCTCCAAGTAAGAATATCATATGGATCATCTGTTTCCTTATATCCCCAGCTTCCTTTCAGATCTATGATGGCAGAATGTCTTGTGGTAGATTCTATAAATTGCACGTTTTGAAGCAATTTAAAATAAAGATTTTTAGGGTAGGGTTTTTCAGAAGCATTCAGAACTGGAACCTTTCCAGATTTTCTGAAGAGTTTTACTGTTGATATCAATAGAACAAAATTTGGCCTATGATGAATAGTTTGAAAGACCCACTGCTGGTTACTGAAAAAAAAAAAATCTTTGGTATTCCATAATCTCTTCAAGTGGCAGGGTGTGTGCTTAACCCAGGTAATTTGGTTTGGCCACACAGAAACTCTTATAATATAATTCCATAGTTATATCATGAAGCCAACAGGAAAAAAACAATTTATTACCCTGTCAACACTGAAGGAAATACAGAACACACAGATGTGGTTGTAGACTGTCTTTCTAGAAGTGTCAGTTCATGCCCTAGGTTCTGTCAAATATGCTAGAAAATAAGAATTGTCTTGTAAATATGAACTATTTTAAAAGGCAGAAGCTTGATTTGAGCTTGTTACTCACAACGCAGTTCGTTAAGAACATGTGCTAGTCCTGTGTAATCCATAACTGCTTGATTGAATTTTATTTCTTAAAATACTGTTCTAGAGAGAGAGTTATTGTTGACAGCTCACACCTATAATCTGTAACACACTACAGTGCCAACCTGTAAATCAAAGCACCCACAGAGATTAAGATTTCTAGGGAAAAAATGGATACATACAGAGAATGCTACGGAAGACTCAACCTAGAACACAAGGACAGCCTCAGTGTAGTGTGCACACCTCAGTGTCACATGGGGGCATGACAGGGTAAAAGAAAATCCCAGTTAAACAATGTGTAATTAAGCTATTATTAAATAAATCTACTTAGAATGTGATAGCTTGAGGTAGCACCATGAGATGAGTGAAAGAGCATTTATAGCCATCCTATACAGCAGTGTTTAAGTTCAATTTTACTTTGAAACTGGAAAGCTACCAAATTTGATTTAAGTTTTTTAGGCTTGGACTGAAGAAAGGTGTAGATATGGTTTGTGAATGCTTAAAAAAAAAAATCAAAAGGAGAAAACAAAGATTCAGTGGTTTGTGTTTTGTATGTTGGTACGTTGTTCAGGAACCTTGAAAATTTGGTTTGGTTGCTCTGGTTTAGAATACTTCAATAATAAACACTATTAGCTGAGTGTCTCTTAGTGTGGGAAATGTATTTTGTCAGTCTTAAAAACATCAACTGACGTGAAAAAAACTCAAAGCACCTGCTAAAGAGATGTTAAATATTTTTTGTGACAACAATAGTCTAATGGTCTGTTCCACCCATAAAGTATTGATATAAAGTGATTCACAAAATCTAAGTAAAAATGAAACAAAACTCATCTAGAGCTGATATAAAGTTGGTAAAACCAGAAGAAAACACAGAACAAAACGCAGACATTTTGTGAAACTGATTATGTCTAGTGTACATTTAAGCTAAATTAGTTTTGTTTCTTGTTTGATAGTTTATATAGCAAAACTAGAAATATTTTACACACCTCTCACGTTTCTGGTCTATAACATTATCAAGCGGTGGAATATTCAATACAAGTCTTTTGTTATCAGCGTCTGTAGAATTGTTGTTTAGGTGACTGAAAAACACTTTGTTCACAATCATAATCTACTAAAATGATCTCTAAAACACAAGCTATATGATTAAGTATATTACATAAAATGTTGCTGTGAAAGTCCAGTCTAGTATAATTTTCCCTACCTCCCCCTCCCAAAAAAAAAACCCAACAAAAGAAAACCTGTTTGCTTGTCCAGAAAATGAGTTATTCATTTAGATAATTGCAAAACCATTTTTAAGTAAAAAAAAAAAAAAAAAAGTATTGGCTGTGTGATTTCTGTGCTTATCTAACTAGAAACAGAGGCATTTGAGGTCAGACACTCTTGGCTCCTTGTTCAGCTATTGCTCTACTGAACCCAGTGCTTGTGGGGTGGGTTGCCCCATTTGCCTTCTGCTTTTGATCCCAAGCTCTTTGGAGCAGGTCTGTTTGTGTAAACATGGGAAGGATCTGCGCTCAGAATCAGTGGCTATTCAAGATGAATCTGAGCAAAGTTACTCATCAAGAACGTAGGGCTCAGCAGGCCCTGCTTCTTTGGGATATAATGTCTTCAGAGGGGAGTTAGGGAGCCAGAAGGGAACTTAATGGAAATGGATGGGCCTCACTACAATGGCATACCTGTGGCAGTATCCTCTCAGATATTTGTAGAACAGAAGGGTACAGTTTCCTCACTTGGGACCTTGTTTCCTGCTCTCTCCATGGAGCTGCAACTCTACAAAGGGATGTGATCAATGCAGTGCGGAAAAGACTCCACTGTAATTCATACAGAATCAGCCCTTGTTGTGGTAGCAGAGAGGAACATGATAAACAGAGCTATAGGGAACACGATAAAACTGCAGCCTTCTTGCAGTATTCAAATTAATCTGCTTAGACCTAATTTTGTGGAGTTTGTGTCATGGAATCTGAATATATTGTAACGTTCTCTATATTGGTGGACATTCAGCAGCAGTGCAGGATATAAAGTATTAATTATTTTATCACAAAGATAATTTTGATCTTCTGCCAACTCCATGGCTGGAATTACATGTAAAACAATAGGAGCAAATACATCTCCTTATAATTATACTTCTATAAATAACTGATTTTACTGCATTGAGAAAATTAATTCATTCTGGCGTTATCCATTACCTCAGTGTACCCTCTGTGCCATGGCCAGATGTTGGCTACCCAAGGACAAAAGTGTGGTTTTGCTTAGAGATATGCTTGTGCCCCATTTTTCTAGGGCGTCGTAGGTTTGCTGCACACGGTAGCAGAGGTGCTTTTTCCCAAGTGATAGTTTGCAGCAGGTTTACCCTGACTCACAGCAACTTGGAAGAAACTTTCCAAAGTACCAGAAATGGTAAAAATTCTAATGAAGTGTTACGTATAGGCTTTTGAAACCTAATGAATTGTAACAGAAAGGCTTTGTGTCTTGTGAGAGAAATGTTAGTGTATCAAATCTAGGATATTTTTAATAAGGTAGAGATTTTGCCTTGGTCAATTTCAGCACTTGAATCATGAGTTGGCCTGAAAGAATCAAAAACCTGAAACAAAGCGAGTCACAAAATGCTGGACCATACTAATGGAAAGCATTGTATCATTAACAAAATGGACACCTCCCCCCTGCCCTCATTACTCTAAATTAATTTGAAATGACTTTTTGTAATCTAGGTTTAATTTTCATTCAGTTTTAAAAATCTCAAATTTACATGAAGCAAAGGAGCAAGGGAAGAAAATTATCCAAAGGGTTGCACTAACATTTGCATGAGCCTGTGTAGGATCCAGATCCACTGTTAAAACAACTAAGGTTAATAATCAACACTGAGGTAATATAGGGCTGGCAAGATTGGATTGGAGAAAAAACTACTGACTTTCTCCTCTTTGCCCGTTTTTTGTAACTCAAAAAACCTGACAGCTGAGATATTTCCTAAATTGCTAGTAATAATAATCCCATTGTAGAATGACTGCAGGTTTATGCCAGAACCTGGTGACTCTTTTCTTGTTGAGACAGGCAGCTGAAGCAGTTTTGTACTAATCTAATCTCCCAGTATACTGGGAACAAGCATAAAAGTACATTTTGTTCTCAGAATAATTTTTGAAGGGGTTTCAAAATCATTTAGGTATAATCCTTCTCCATTGGTGTTCATACTTGCCTCTACTTATTCTTACTGTTTTCTACATACACAACATCTAGTAAGTAAACACAAAGAACTCTGCTGACATCTTCTTGCTCCAGCACAAGGGCAGGGAACTCACCACCACCATACTGTAACACTTAAAATAATTTTCAGCTGATACTGAAACACCAAGAGACAAAAATAACTGCATGCAAAATGTCGTAAAATCATACCTCCAAGGCCTTTTGTTACTAGGAAATAGGTCAATTTGTGCTATTTTTAAGGATCCTTGTGACCTTTCTGGTAACTGTCCTATTGGCTTGGTGATATTCAAATTATGACTCTATTTAAAAAATAACACCTGGGTGCATTTGCTGTTAGAACACCTAGATGGAGGACAAAAATCTTAATGAACTTCTAATTGAGTGAAATATGCTGGCTCAAATTTTTGTTCCTGCTGGTCAACTGCTCTGGTTTAGCAGCTCCTACAGCTGCACACAAATTCAGGTTACCAGAGGCCCTTTTCAAGAATCCTGCCAATTCAGTTTGACTGCCTAAAATTCTTGTACCTTTTCTATGTTCCTAATTTAAATTGGCAGTGCTCGTGAATGGTATCAGGTTGTCAGCACTAGGGAAAAGAACCGTTCCTTTTGTTCCTAGAGCTAGTACAGTGTGAGCTTTCTCATCTGGTGACACAGGATGACTGGGATGAAGAGGAAGGAAATAATCCCATCTTTCATCTTTTTTTTTTTTTTCTTTTTTTGAGGACAGTGCTGAATGATTAAATCCCTTCTACCACAGAGCAAAGGTTCAGTGTAATGTATCCCACAGCACATCTGGACTACCTTACTTGATGGTTGAAGAGCAATTTATTTCTCATAGAATTGTCTTCATTTTAATAATGTCATCAAGATCAGAGTGGCCAAAAAGTATGTTCTGAAGTACTTGCTGTCAATCAAATTGCATAAATTGGTTATCAAAGTTTCTTTGTTTTACTATCATGGCTTAACCCCAGCTGGCACTAAATACCACACAGCCCCTAACTCACATCTCCCCATCTCTGGTAAACTTGGTGGGTTAAGAGCAGTTTAATAATTGAAACAAAATATTGTCATAATACAAAAAGCAGAAGGAGAGGGAGAGAGAGGAATAAACCTCAGAGGAAACAACTGATGCACAGTGCAATTTCTTACCCCTCGATGCCCAGCCTATCCCTGAGCAGTGACCAACAGCTCCCACCCAGCTTCTCCCTAGCCAGCTCCTGGCTGTTTGCATACTGAACATGACATTCTGTGCCATGGAATATCCCTTTGGCTAATTCAGGTCAGATGTCCTGGACATGTTCCCTCTGGCTTCTTGTGCACCTGCTCACTGGCAGAAATGGGAAACTGGGAAGTTCTTGACTTAGAGTAAGTGCTGCTCAGTAAGAACCAAAATATCAGCATGTTATTAACATGACTCTCATACTGAATCCAAAACACAGCCCTGTATTTGTTGCTAAGAAGAAAATGAACTCAATCCCAGTCGAAACCAGGACAGTATCCACCCCTTATTCCATAATTTACATCATGCTAGGTCCCACGCTTTCCAATGCACCATTAACTGTCCTGTTTTTCGATAGATGCATATACTACTATCACTCCTTTTGTCTGTTGACAGTGTCTATAAACGTCTGTTGAATTCATTTAGTTTGCAACCGGGAGCTCCTTCCAGGAGTCTGTGATGTGTCGTTTTGGACTTTGCACATTAAAGCCAGCTCTGATTCTGTTACTGCTGCACTTGCAGTAAGTGCTGCACTTGCACTTACCCAGTTTTATTAAAGTTCATTCTTCATTATCATCAAAAGAAAGTCAGGTTCTTAGCCTCAAATCTAGAGTGATGGATACAGGCACCTAATGTGGTGATGGGCATAAATCCGCCATGGAAATTATAATAGGCCACATTATACAGCAAATAACATCATACATTTTAATTCACTGCTCATTATTGCCCAGAATCAAATCCCCACTGAGGCATGTACTGGACTGTTCCATTCTCTTGCATTGCCCACCAAGTGCACACAGGTCCTTGAACAGAAGCAATCCCATGAACAGGTTTGCCTTTGCCTAAGGCAAAAATAACCCAGACTGTTTTCCTCATCATATTTTTAATGTGCACTGCAGGAATTCTATCCCCTTCTACAATACATAACAGTCTAATTTGAGCAGAGCCAGCCCGATTGGCAGATGCCCTAGTGTTGACTAAGGAGTTGGCCTTTGCCAAATGTGTATCCCAGTGTTTGAAGGGCCCACCACCCACAGCTCTCAGTGTGGGGTTTAACAGTCCATTGTATTCTTCAGTCTCCCTAGAGGCTGGTTCATGGTAGGGAATGTGACATACCCACACAATGCTGCACTCTTTGGCCCAAGTGCCTATAATGTTTCAGAAATGAGCCCCAGTGTCTCACAATTCTCTTTGTGGTATCAGATCTCCTTAAGGTTTGCCTTTCAAGGCCCAGGAGAGTATTCCAAGCAGTAGCATGGGACATGGGATATATTCCCAGCCATCCAGTGGCTTCTTCCACCACTGCAAGCACATGGTGCTTGCCTTGGTGGGTTTGTGGGAGTGTGATTTAGTCAATCTGCCAGGCCTTCCCACATTTATATTTCAGCCATCATCCTCCTCACTAGAGACACTTTAATCACTTGGCTTTCTTAATTGCAGTGCATGTTTCATATTCATAGATAATCTGTGTGATAGTGTCCTTGGTTGAGTGCACCCATTGGTCACTAACACATCTATATATTGCATCCCTTGATGGCCCAGGGTGTCATGGAGCCACTGAGTTAGGAACCACTCATTCTTATGTTGCCAGCACAAATGCACCCGAGCCAATTCAGTCTCAGCAACCTGATCCACCTGTTGGTTATTCTCTTGCCCTTCAGTGATCTGACTCTTGGCTACAGGAGCATCTATCTACATAATGCACCTTCACAACCAAATTGTCCATCTGGGACACAATAGTGTAGCTCAGATGGCTTTACCTCTGCACTGCCAGTTATTCTGCTTCCATTGCTGCAACCACCCCCACAGGGCATCTGCCACCACCCATGAATCAGTATAGAGGTGAAGTACTGGCCATTTTTCTTGTTCAGAGATGTCTGAACCCAGCTGGATGGATTTCACCTCTGTAAACTGACTTACCTTGTCCTTCAGCAGTTTCCAAGTCTTGTCATAATGGATTTCATACAGTTTTCTTCCATTTGTGTTGCTTTCCTACAGCAGAACCCATGATTAAACAAGTCATATTGCTTCTCACTTACCAGTTTACATACTGAGCATGACATTTTATGGGGTAGAATATCCCTGTGGCCAGCTTGAGTCAGCTGTCCTGGACATCCTCTATCACAGCTTCTTGTCCACCTGCTCACTGGCAAAGCATGGGAAACTGGAAAGTCCTTGAACTGGAGTATGCACTGCTTAGCAACAAAATATCAGTGTGTCATCAAGATTATTCTTGTACTGAATTCAAAACACAGCCCTGTACCAGTTACTGAGAAGAAAATTAATTATATCTCAGCTGAAACCAGGACATTTACCTAGAAGAGGGAGTGGTTTTGGCAACTGCTGCTGATGTAATTGCTATAATTCAGATCTAGCACATTGTTTATCCAGGTAAAGGAAACAAGTTTCCTACATCTCCTCACATGAAACAAATTCTTTTTATAGCTTCCCCTTAGCTGGCAAGAACCCTCCTGTGCCCCCAGATCTCTCTGCCCAGAGCTGTCTCTGGGTTGCTTCCCCCAGTCCTGACGTTACGATACTTCACCTCCACCTACATCTTCTCCAGCAAGCCTGCAGCAGAGAAAGCAAGGTGAACAGCAGGTTAGGTTAAATTATTTTCCCTCCAAAATGTCAGTGCTGTGTCTCTGACATGTCTTCTTCCTGCTATGCACTGTCATCTCTCCTCTCCACCAGGTAAGACTGGGAAATCCACAATCCAGCCGCTCAAGGTACAGAACACTTGGAAAATAAGCAGAGTAATATGGAACCATATAAATTAAAAAAAAAAACATGTACGTAGTGCACTATTTACAAGCCAGTTGTAAATTACTTTATTTACTGCTTCAATTGTGTATTTTTCACATAGGTTCACTCAACAAACAAATGTTTCTGTTTAAATCTATTATCAAGGTGAAGTGAAAGCATGTACTGTAAAATCACTTTTGTTAACATTAGAAAATGATTTTTGCTATTATTTGTGGACTTTGGATCAGAAATCCTCTGCATTGTATGTGTTCTTCAAGGAACAATGCTGTGTAATTAGGCCCTGATGTTTCAGCAGAAAAATGCTCTCTAGCCTGCTGCCAGACCAGCACGCTCCCTGCTGCACCTGCACAAATCTTCCTGATAAGGCTGCTCCAGTTGGCACCTGAAGGAATGTGGTGTGGATCAGCAGCAAGTCACCAGTACAGTGGTTCCACTGTATCCTCAGTTAAGCTGTAACTGATATACAAACAGGAAAAGAAGCTGACTTTTTGTTTGTAACAAGCAGTGCATAGAGTTAGAGAGGATTAGATTTGTATTTTGAAAAGAGCAAATTTCAGTGGCTTTCAAAAACTTGGATTTGGTTCAGATCCTGCAACAATGGAAAAGGTTTGCAAATCTAAGCCCAAGCAATCTTAGAATTACTAGATTTTTTTCTCTTTAACTTGAATTTCTTCCCATAGATAGGACCAAATGAATAGTTTCCCCCTTTATTAAATATAAGTAAAAATGATAACCCTTCTTCCAAAAGTTATGTTTTTTTTCTAGCACTTTCTTTTGAGGATATGGTTTGAAATTATTTGTCATACATTAACACTTAAATGATCAGTTAAGATCCAAACCACATTTGCTGAATGCTGTACACAGTTGTCATGCTCAGGCAGTCTGCATTTCAGTAAGCTACTGGAGTAAAACATACTAACAGGAAGAGAGAAATATTTTCCTACCCCAATACAGATCACTGTAGAATCACACAGACCAATAGTTTGGCCAACAGGATTCAGAGGGTCTGAATCACTATCTTATTGCCTGCTGCTCTTCACACTCCCTGTTACATCCTGGATCTTCATCAAATGCTACAGGTGATAGACCAGCCCCTGGAAGGGTGATTGGTATCCAGAGCTCCCTTCATTTAGACAATTGGCTGATCAATATAAATGTTACATGGAAGACCAGATTAATCCTTGAGGTTATTTTTCTCAGATATCCCATGTGCTTCTAGCTGAATTGTTTTCAAGAAATCAGAAGAGACTAAGGGCTGGAATGGGCCCAGGTGATTGATCCTACAGCTTTTGGATGGCATGGCTTTGTTAGCAGGTTGTGTGCCTGCCATGTAATGCTCATTTCTTCTATGTCCTGCAGTGCTAGAAAACATGCAGAACAGATTGTGACACTGTATTGTCATGGCAAAAACCTATGCATAAGAGCCTTTATAAAATCACAGCCTATAAATTGTTTCTTTCCCTTTCTAATATCTGAAAACCAGATAAGCTCTTACTGAAAAGCTTTTAAATATCCTTCTGCTTCAGCTCTCCAAACAACAGACCACTGGGACAGCGTTGCTGTGAATAGACCACATCTCTCAGCAACTTGAAGAGCTTTCCTGACTATAGATGTTTCCCTGACCCTTGTCCAGACCTGTGATAATGCAGCCCCTTCTGGAGCCACTTTTAGTGAGATATTTGAGTATTTTTGGAGTTTTGAGTCTATTTATCTTCTCTGTGATAAAGTTACTCTGTTATGGCAGCAAGGCAATCAAACTAGAATCTCAGAAATCAAAGATTACCAAAACATGTCTCACCTTGTTAATGTTTTACTAATACTATGGATGCATTTTTGCCTTTTTTTTGGGAGGGGAAGGGGAGAGGGGGGACAGAGGGGGACAGGTGGAGGGCAACATATTTTGTTTTGCTTATATTCCTAGAAACCTGGATCTATCACGCTTTGAGATTTAAAATCACAACCTGATTTAAATGCCCCTCCATTTTTAGCTTTCTGAAGTATCATTTAATGTGTTTTGCAATTATTTAATTATTGTCTTTTCACCTAAGGTAAAGGAAGACAACAGAGCATATAGTTTTCAGAATGTTATTTACAAGGTTTTGTAAGAGCCATCCTCTGACCCGGGCTATGTCTCCACCTTGGCAGGATGTACTTTTGAGCAGGGGAACCTATAAAGGAGTCCCACTGTGACATGGTCTCAAGGTCACCATGGCTGCAATCTCAGAACATGCAGCTCTGGATAAATTATAGCCTTTCAGACCTTTTCTGTGGCATACACATCACTGCTGCAACAATGGGCTCGTAGTGATATCAGCACTGGAGGAGATGGCTGTAAATGTGACATAGCATGTGTGCTACATGCCATTTATGGTGGCACCAGTTCCCACCAGGGAGGCTGGTGAGAGTCTCAGGGTTCTTTTAAAAGGTTAATGAGGGAAGAGAGACACAAACATTGCAACTGAATTTCAGAATAACCCCTATCAGATTACTCATAGTTCTCTTACTGAGGGTGTGGGGGTGTACTTGAAGTGTTTCTACAAGACCAGATACATCCTACTGCATTATTCATGGCAAAAAAACTCACTTTAGCCTGAAAGACGTGTAGGAGGAAAACTCAGTTCAGTTTGTTCACAGTGTGAGATTACCTTAAATCCTTAGACAGCCAGTGTGGCTGTTGAGTTAGTGGTGAGCCTGTGTGCTGTTCACAGGGCATGATGCACTCTTGCCACGTGTGACACACTCACACAGGTGTCAGCAGGGCAATGCTCGTGTCCTTCATGTGTGGAAAAGGTGAAATTAAAAAAAAACCCAAGCCTTTACTTCAGGACACAGTGTGACAGAGTGAGCTATGTAACGATCATTTAAATTTCTGATATTTGCTATGTTTCTTCAAAAATTTGCCCTAAACCAGGACACAGATCCTAATAAAATACAACTTGCCTCAGTTTTAAAGACTTGCTGCCTTTTTGAGTAGCTCAGAGATGGTCAATGCAAGGGCAGATCCAGCTCAGAGCTCTGGCTGATTTGTGTCTAGACCTGAGATGCTTTCAGTTTAGAGGCCACTACTGCAACTTCCTGTCCTTGAAACCTTTCTGAAAATGGTCATAGATGGATGGTCATAGATGAATTTGAGACAAGGCCAGTTTCAAAGTGCAAAAGCTCTGGAAAGGTGTTTTCATGTATCTCTTTCCCGAAACCAACAGGAGCTTGGCTAGAGGAGCTCGATGAAGAGGGTGGGGTACATTCAATAAGTGCTGTCTCTGAGTTACTAGTTATATCTTTGCATTGCTAGTCAGAAAAAAAAATCTTTCAATTTATTTGTTTTACTTGCCCTGTTTATTAACTTGCACTTCATTATCTCAGTCTGGGCAAAGGAAGGAATTTCTCCTTTTTCATTATTATTGTTAGTGACAGAATCCTCAGACATCCATCTTCAAAACGCAATATTTATTAATGTAAAAAGAAGTGCTTTTAAAATGAAATGGAAATTATTCATACCTGTTTTTATTTTGCTTGTGGGGTTTAAATTTAGGTAAAGTTAGTCTAAATAATACCCTTCAGACAATGAAATCCTGGCAAATATCTCTTTATATTATGTACTGTTATCCAAAGATTCAGTGATGTGGCAGTCAATAGATACACATATTTATATCCACTGTCCCTGTAGTTAAATAAACTTCCAGACAAAATGCCCCATTAGCTCCTGATCATCAATCTTCATGCAATAACAGAGCTGTTTAAACTCAGATAGGCTTCTCCGTGCCCACCTCCCTACTACCACCCCATTCTATTAAAATATTTACATTGTAATAACTCAGTAGGGTTTGTGTTTTGGGGTTTTTTTTCCTAAATTGAAGGTCTGTAAGTGGGTGAAAGTATTTTAAAGCAGGGTGAGACTGAAGGGACGTGACATGTTATTGAATTAAGGGCCTTAGAAGGTGAGGGCTGTGCAGTCATAAATTCCAGGAATGCGGATGTAACTCTCTGAATGTGTATATGAAGTTGACAGAGTTTGACAGCTACCATCTGTGAACAATAATGTATAGAGCAGCAGGGCTACATGATGCAGACTGGAATGTACCTATCAGGCTCTAAGGACTATAACAATTTACTACTCATTATCAGTGACCATGGTCATGATTAGCTGCAGGGGTTGGAATGAAACTTGGAAATTATGAGAACAAAGTTCCCCTTGTTAAAGCAGAATAATTAGTTTAATACATATGAGGAGAAAACAAGCAGGAGACTTCCTTCTTTTTCCTGTTCATGAAAACTAAAAAATGCACAGTGAAAATGGATAGACTGCTACCTCCTTCTGCATCACAGGAAATACGAGAAAATGGCGATTTTGTATTTATTCCCTTACTGTTCCAGGATTTTCCACAGCTCTGCAACCTTTGCAGCATGGAATGGCAGTAACATAATTATGTGATAACTGTGTTAATGCTACATTCATTTATCGAAGCTGATTTCTTGTGGTCTTTGCTTTCCTGTGTTCCATCAGAGCATAGAATTGCAGCCTAAATATACCTTTGAAGCACAGCCTCTCATCATCTCATCATGCAAGTAAAATCTCCATCAAAAAAAGGAAAAAAAAAAAGAAAAAAGGTTTTTTTCTGTTTTCTCAGTAGTTTGTATTGCAAACAAATCTGTGTTTTCTCACAGGTTTATATTTTTCTTGGTAGACACTGTACTTGTAAAGTACAATGCAGCTGGAGTCACAGAGAAATATTGCGAATTCTCATTTCAGTCTGCCCAAGTACACTGTTTTGAGACTGAGAGACATTTTATTGCTTAGTGTAATGCACCTGGGTCAGTCCCACTGGAAATTGTTTATTTAAACTAAGAATCTGTCCCAGGAAATCAAGGAAATTATCAGATAAGAAACAAAACACACAGTATCCACAATGTGTATCCCAATGTCCACAATAATATATATTCATTCCCATTCTTTTCCTGCAAACATTTGCTTTTCTTACAAAGATGGCATTAATCCTAGTCTACACACAGTAGTCAATAGTGAATTCTGACAGCAGTTTAAGATCCAACAAGGTGCCTGGATTCCTAGGAGGGGCATTTGACTTTGAAAAACATCCATTAAAAACAACACATTGAAAGAGAGAAACAGCAGGAAATCTACTGAGCAAGAACAATATCATCCATCCTCTTTTTACTGAAAGAGAAAGGTTAAGGCTGGTTAAGAAGAATGTGTGACCAGACAAGAAAAGTATAGTAAGCAGTTCCTGTGATAGATGGTTTAAATTTAGTTGTTCCTGCCTGGGGTGGGGGTTGTGGGGTTGGACTATGTGACCTTGTTGGGTCCCTTTTACAGATATTTAACAGGAAGGGATGAGGTTATTTCTCAGTTGGAAAGGTTGTGTGCTTTTTCATTATCAGCTTTAGAAAGAAGTACACCAGTGAGGTTATCAATAGAAAGCCATTAATAGAGAGACTTCTTATCCCTGAAAAGTGACTGGCTTACCCAGAGCTGACTTAAAGATGTGTCTGTCACAGCCCCAGACATGCATCTTAGCTCGTAGATAAGGGAGTTCTGAGTGGGCACCTCTCTGCAGTCCCAGCTACCTTGGTATGTTTGTTTCTGCCTTGGGCTGGCTGCGGGCTGAACATGCAATGGCAAACGGCTGCAAAAAGAGGGACAAGGGGACACTCCTTGCTCTTGTGTTCCTCAGCTTGATGGGAAATTTTGCTTACACCAGCCAATGCATACATAGCCTGACTGGCAGATCAGATTGTTTTCTGAACAGATTATTTTCAACTAAATAAAGTGAAAATAAATCAATTTAACATTTACCTCAACATTTAATTTTTTTCTTGCAACAAGCTCTATGTCAGAAATGGAAGAAAGGTGTGTAGGTTAGGTTTTTGATGGAAATAGGTTTTGTTCCACTGGAATAAACCCCATTTTTTTCCAACTAGTTGTAACTACCCATGTATATGAACTGATCCTGGACAGAATTAACATGCAGATGACTGTTACTGGTGAGGGAAGGAGTAGAGAGTGTAATGATTCTGTGTTGTAATTAATTATTTTGATAATGATAAACTTGGGTTGTGCCTTCTATAATTGTCAGGTAAGTGATAGCCACTGGCTGACAAAGCATGGACACAGAAAGTGGCTTCTTCTGGTGCTACTGATGTGTCATTTTGTGCCTTGCTTTTTTGTTCAGAGCCTGCCTAGGTGCCTGTGAACCCAAATTAGTGGCATCAGCTTAATTTCATCCCTTAGACTGGGCTTCCCTATTGCTTTGCTCTATTTGAGCAGCACCTGCCTCAGGACAAACAGCAGTCTTAATGATGATTGTTTTAAAATAAGTTAAGCAATTGCAGGAGATGTTAACCAGACATTCTGGTCACTACTTGCTAGGCTGGATTTGAGATAGTCTAAAGACAGAGTTTTACTGATTATTTTTGATCTTGTCTCCAGTCATTCCTCAAGTGGTTTGAATCACCCACAGAGACACAGGTTGCCAAACGTAATAAAAAGCACCAGTTGAGACCCGTGGGTCTTTGTGTTCTGAGAACCTCCATCCCTGCAGATCTTTTCTAACAGATCTGTTCTCATAGTGTCATAGTTAACGTGGATGTGATATGCAAAACATCCCCCTGCTAACAGTCTGTGATAGTGTTTGGTGTTACATGTGCTTCAGTTTTGTCCATAGCCTGTTCAGATTTCAGTGGCTGAGGGAGAGCTCTGTTAATTAGGCAGAGTTATCACTTGCATCTACTGCCTATAAGACAGAACCATGTCTACACAACATGATGGACTGACATGCACTGGAGCACAAATCAACAAGCCAAATATTAACTCTCTGGGGGCAATCTCTGTAGATGTTATAGACACATGCTGGTGTAAAAAGCCTTTTCTACCTGCTATGATTTTGATGCTATTGTTATCTGTGGTAGCAAGATAAAAGCTTGTTGGGGATTATCACACCATTTTGTGTCCTTTATTTTGCTGTGTGGACATTTCCAAAGGCATTGAGGCCTTTGAGGCTATAGCAGCCTGTAAAAGAGAACCATTTTCTAAGCCTGCCATTTTAATGCAGGTAATCCACTGCATTCCTTCAAAGCAGTAAAGAAAATAGCAATGGGACTAAAATTGCCTGTAATTTTCCTCCTAGCATTTTGTAACAGGAGTATTGCTATGTTATTTTACTTCTCTTTTTTTATGTGGCTGTAATTTCTGAGGTTTTGGGATCACATTCCTCTAAAAAGTCTTTCTTTACTTGCTTTAAAATATCAGTATTGCATTAAAGTTGGTAGAGAAGTTACCAAACAACTTAATGCTAAGTTACACCTATTTCTTATCTTTACCAGTGTTTGTTCCTTTCCCCATTCCAGCAAGCCAGTAAGGTAGTGAATCTGAGCAGTCTGATCTCATTCTCTCCATTTCCTGCTTGTTCATTTTAAAACCTGTCAGCCAGAAATTTGTATTGCAAGTTCCCTTAGCTTCTAGTTTTCCTTTGCATTCAAGCTGTCTAGTAGTGATTAACCAGCTTGTAAACACAGTACAAATTACTACCAAAAATGGGTCTAACCTAAAAGATGGTAATCTCAGAGGGTTTTGTGGCTGCTTCATGCCCTGCAAGTTCAATCTCAACAGCTTCCACAGTTAACACTTTAATTTCTGTGATACGGTTTTGAGACATTATGGGGTTGTTGAGATTTTTAACCTGTCTTGTTGCTTTTGGTTAAGCAATAACTTCCTGAAGATATTTTCAAATTGTGAAACATCAGTGTCACTCAGCAACTATTTTTTGACTTTCATTGATTTTCACTATTCCATGCTATTCTTTGCCTCTGTTCCCAAGACATTAACCTGTAGATCTCCGAGGACAAAAAGTTAATTCTAAAAGATAAGCTACCTTATTGTTGCTTGCCCTTGCAAAATTTTATTTTAGTTTTACAGAGTGTCTGTCTGAATACAGATTTTTAAAGAGTTTTTATTTCCATTCAAATACCTGCTGTAAAACTTAACCTTTATGCAGGGTTCTAGTATGTTGAAAAGAAGTACAAACACCTTTTATTCTGTGATTATTCTTGTCTTATTTAACTCAATTATTTCTGAGATGGTATTTCCCAGATTTCAGACACGAGACAGACTTTCAGATACAAGTATCGTGGTTCCTGTAAATTTAATGTTTAGTGACATCCCTGAGTACCCAGAAAATGGATTCAAGAGTAAAACCTAATGCTGTTCTTTTAATAAGAAATCCGATGATGAATAGAAGGCCTCAGCCTTCAAAAATGGGCTGGAGCAGTTTTAAACATCTCTGGCAGACAGAGCAGCATTAGCAGCAAGCCTGGGGTGCAAGACACACTCAGGCACACTGCACTGACCCCATATCCTGGCTACAGGCTCCCTGCTTATCAAATAAGAGATAATTGAACTTGACCTTCACTCCCTGTGAGCATTTCAGAAGGCTGGATCACTGTCAGTCTCTATCCCCTGCTGTTCTCAAAAGCAGAGTTGGAGCAGGGGGAGAAAAAGGACACCATAAAATCCATGCACTTACTCATGACCTTAACAAATTTTACCCATCCCCCCAAAGTGATCACTTAGGCTGCCTTGCTGCTGAGTTGGCAATTTCTGAGGCCCAGTTATCACCACTTCAGATCTGACATTGTGACTGTAATAGCCGCAGGACTGGTCTGTGAAGTCATGTCTTTGGACTACCTCTGATTCCACCAAGCATGAGAGAGTGCCAGGGGAGGTCTGGACACTTGCCACAGTGCATATTGACTCTTTATAATAACACTGTTTGGCTTGGGCTGGCATTCAGTTTGTACTCTAATGAGAGATAGAATATTACACTCATCAACAGGACAGCAGCCCTCACCTGTCCAACATGAGTTATGAATGAATCCTTGGTTTGCCTCTGCTCATATGGGATATGGCATTCTAGCAACAGTCATTATTTCTAGAGAAAACTTTTATTTTTCAAGAGAGGGACTGTTCATATTAATTATTCTTAGTGCTGGAATGGATGTATACAGCTTCTAAAGTCCTTTTACCATTCAGAGTTAATAAATACCAATGGAGAGTTCTGTATTTCATTAAACAATGACTACAGTTTTTAGTTGTTCAGGCTTTTTCTCTCTGAATATTTAGTGCTGTAAGGCATTGGCTGAAAATATATAAACAATGCCTCATTCCTGAATGTTGCAATAGTGGATGACACAGGGAGGCACTTTCTTGAGTGTTCTCTCTTCCTCTGGCCCTCTGAAGCTTTTGTCTGTGCTACCACTCTGCTCTGTGAAGAGGCAGGGAATGCCCGGTCTCCACTCCATAGAAGTTTACAGTCCAGAGATTGGAGGAGACTCCTGAAGGGAGCAAGATATAGCTTTGACTCATCTCAGGCTGAGGAGAACTGAATGTAGATTTTCTCCTTTCTAGATGAGCACTTCAGCCTCTTGTCTGTCATGGGTAGTCATAGGCAGTCTCCATCATTCTGCCCTCTGAAGAGAAAAAAAGTGAACTGAAGATCTGCACTCAGAGAACTGACCTGTGTCTCTGGGCATCACTGGCCCCAAGTGTCTTAGTAAATCTGGGTCTAAAAAACTTCACAGCATCAGTCTTCATACAACCAAGATCATCATGTGACCCTTTGGACATAAGGAATGGACTGGTTTTGTGTTCTTTCTACTAAATCTGTCTGCGAGCAGAGTCTCTGTGAAGCTCTTCTGGGCTACAGAAAGTCCTGTGGGTGTCCTCCTGAAGCTGCTTTGGCCATGCTCCAGGAGAGGACGACCACCACTGACAACAGCAAAGCCTCCAGACATTTTGCCTCATCCTTGATTTAGCTGTTGGTAGGTGGCTCTGCCAACTTGCCAAATTGATAAAAGTTAACTTCTCCTAGGGAATGATGGGACTTCACTCCCAGAAAGCTGTTCCAACTTTCATCCTTAGCTAGCACAACCTGGCCTCACTTGCACTCTGAAAGCAACTGCACTTTTTTTTGCAAGCCACCATTTTACTAAGGATGCACTATACCTTTATAGTGCTATTATTCCACCCACCTTTTTGTACTTGATGGTCATGTGAAAAATTATTGTCTCATTCCAGAGATGGGTAAATGGAAAACCAGACAATTCAGCTTGCTTTTGACATAATTCAGAACTGGAAGAAATACAGCATTGCAGCTAACATCTAGGTGAATGTTTCAATATTGCTGGTCAGTTGGAGAGGGCTAACTACATATTTTATAGTTAGGTAAAGAGAAGAACACGTTTAAGAAATGCACACTCTGTGTCCATAACTAATACACCCCATAATGTCTATCAGCAGACTTAGAGGGTGGGAAGGAAGAAGAAAGGAGAGGGGGAACCTTGCTGACTTTCTTGAAAACAATGAGGTGCTGTTTTGAGTTTTCTGCAATTAGGAAATCACCTACATGTACCTTTTTTCCCCTAATATTGTTTTTGTGTACAGCATGTTTCCTCTTGTTAAAGATGATTGAATACTGGGGATTTCAAGAAGCAAGTATGAGAAAGGCACTAGCAGGAGGACTAAGAAACCTCCTGGAGCAATGGTGCTGATTCAAGAACTCATATGTTTCTTTTATCAGTGGTCTTGTTTGGGGTTTCTTGGAAAGCCACACTGATGTTACTCTGGCTCTCTAAAAAAAAAGCATGCACTACAAAATCATAGCCCGCAAGTACTTGTTACAGCACATATTGGTTCCATTTGTTTTCTTAAAAAAGACTGTATTTCTTTACCCTCGGTTTTTCTTCTCTGTGGGCTGAGGTATGTCTGAGCTGGGAGGAGCTTGCCTTTGCTGTGACTGTGCTGGGTGCCATCTGGGTCTGCTCGTTCTTCACAAGGGGCTGCAAGGCAGGACATGTCAGCTGAATTTGGCAGATAAACAAAAGCCATTTGGATACCATAAGATAAACAACTGCTCCATGGTTTGGAAGCTCTTGATGGATTGCACACTCAATCTGAGCATGTTCCTCACTGTTTCACAACAGCTCTGCTCCTGAGAGCACAGCCTTGCAGCAAGTCCAGAAAACAAGCCTTGTGGCACGTGGATTTTTGTCTTGTAATAGCAGCTTCATTTTCTAGACATGAAGTACATGTTCTGCAGTAATACGTGATGAAATGTAAATTGCACATATTGTGCATCCAGCCTCACTGCCCGTGCTGGCAGCCTCTCCTTGGGAGCCTCAACAGCCCTGCACACTGTCATGCTTAAGTTTCCTCACACACCCCCTGACAAAGCCATTCCTGAAGCCACAAGCTTTACCTACAATCCACCAGCAGGTCTGACACAAACTTTTTGGCAATTAGCCAGGGTAAAATACATGAACAGATGTTGAGGGGACAAAAAAAAAATCAGAAAAAAACCTCTTGTGAGAGTGAACAGATTAACTTGGTGTGAGAAACAAGACTTCTTGACCTCAGACCCAGGCCATTAATCTCATTTACATCATCACTGCAGTGTGCCAGTGCTCATGCCACTGGTAAGAAGGGCATGAGCAGAGGCATCTCCAAACTGGAGCTTTCTCTGCCTTTCTCTTGGCACCACTGGGATGGCAGCCATCTGCTGTCTGGGGTGTCCTATCAACAGTGGTGGTGGATAGGGGAAGCTCTGGCTTCTTGCCCAGCAAGCTCTCAGGTGTGAGGGTGGCCTGGCACCAATGCCTGCAGGAACACCACCAATACAGGGGCTGTGCTTTTGGTTCAGGGTGCCAACAGACTGCTCAAGGCACAGGGCAGGAGCTGGCAGACAAGTGTAGAGATGGGCTCAGCATGTGGCTTCGTATGGGACAAATGGGGTGTGAGGAAAGGCAGGGGGGTTTGGTTGGGCTTGGCCTGGTGTTGGGTTGGGTGACATAAAGATGGAGGCAGAAGACTTGGGGGTGCTTCATCCTGAGATGCGACCAGAGACAGACCCATGATCACTGCTGTTCAAGGTCTTGGAAATCTCTTTACATTTTGATACCTACTGCTGTCAGTGGTGGCACTCAAGTTAACTTTGGGCACCTCAGGTCTAGGAGGGCACTCACATCCTGGAGAGCCTGAGGCAAGGCTCTCTGATCTGGCCATGGACAGAGACTGGGCTGGACTAAGCCAAAGAGATAGGTTTCTTACTTTTTCTGCTCATGGCAACAGCCACTCTGTTTTCTGAAGCAAAGGAATCCTGTTTGTGTTTCCCTCTGCTGCCTGGATCTCAGGAGCCCACAGCTGCTGGCAGAGCCTGCAGGGGAGGCTGGCAGCAGGCTCATCTCTCAGTCCACAGACACTGTTGCACATCATTGCTGTCACTTTTGGTGACTGACAGAATGCCAAGAATGTAATGACAGAAACAACTACCTGCAAAAAGTATGTCTGTATGGCTCTGCTTAAGAAACCTATGCATTATGGACTACAAAATATTATAATGGGAATGCATTCTTCCCACAGCCTCACTTTCTATACCCAACCTGCCCACAGTGTCCTTCTCTTTCAGATCAGAAGTGCTGGCTGTGATTCACTTCCTTTGCAGAATTTGTTTTCCATTCTCTATTTATTGGGTGCTTCTTTTACCATATTAAAATAATTTTCCCCTGAGAATATGTTGGACAATTTTTAAAGTACTAGTGGAGCTATAGGCCTGAAAGATAAACCAAAACTTACATAATTTGCCTCTGTAGTTTATTTAAAATGATAAGAGATGACAAATAAAATATCCTTGCTTAGTACTTTTTTTACTAACTAAATGAAAGCCTGTCCTAATGTGAGGAAAAATTGTAAACTAAGTTGGCATAAATGAGATGCTGTACAACTTGCAGAGAATCTTGAAAAAAAGGTTTCTTTCTGTAAATGCAATCTTTTATTATAACTTCGGACAAAGTTTTCCACTTCTGCAAAGACTTAGTAGTCAAAGAAAATGGGACATCCATTGATAAATATAGATGTTGGTTTAGAAAATACTGTATGAGTAGAGTTTGAAAAAAATATGCTTTATTGTAACCAGTTGTTCTGTTTTTTTCTCCAGAGTATTTTTACTAAGCATTAACTGCTTTTCAGGTGCTTTAACATTACAAGCTCTCCCAGATCAGTAATAATGTAGTTGTACTGCTTGCTGAGAGGACAGAAGAACGAACTGCAACTTCAGTTTTTTCATAGCTGATTCATAGACCAAAAGAGAATGAATCTTTTATGTACCACTGCCTCCTGGTATTTTGAAAGAATACATATTTTGAAACAGCTGAGACTGCAGTTACTGTTCAAATACAAGTGAAAAACATTCTAGTTACGTGTTAATGTTTTATTCATTGCTATATGTAATATTAATGCAAAATACTTCCACTTCTCAGTTAGAAATCCTATTATCAGTTTGTGAGGTTTCAGCTATTTCAGATGTCAAGACGTTTGAGAATGTGGGATTTTAAGCAGTGAGTCAGCTGTTATCTACATCTACAGATAAGTAGTATGGCTGGAATAACACCTGGTTTTCCTAATATTTTGTGTGCAAAACCTATTCCCTTTCACTGCCATGGGAATTAAGGAAAGATGCTGACAATAACTACTAGGGAGAATTACCATTCGTAGTTTGACCAGCAGATACAGTGATCCTTTGTCTGGAATGCAGTAAAAACCAACATGTATCAAATTTCAATATTGCCTAATTTTCCGGTAGTTGATTCTAATTGGAACTGCTCTTAAGTCTGGCTTATTGCACCATTCTTTTCTATTGCTCTTAGAAAGCATATAGCTTGCTTTACAGCTAGCTTGATGCTGATTCTTAGTATTCTTTTCAGCAATTTGAAATAATGTCTTGAGTCACAAGTGAGTCTTGGTCAGAATTCCCTTTCAATATAAAAGAAAAAATGCATTTTACAAACACAACTGTGAAAAAGCATAAATTTTCCCAGACTTTCTAGATACCTTTTTTTTCCTCCAACTTCAGACTACGGGAATGCATTCTGTAGCCTGTAATTCTATTCCCATACAATGAAAATTAATGTAAACTTTTATTAATACCAACAGTGGGATTAAACCTCTAGGAAAACACATACTGCATGAGTAGTACAGTGTAATATAATGAGGCATTTTCTTACATACTCAAATAAAGAGATATAGGGTAGCACTTTGCATTTAAATGCCCCTTCATCTAAAATTTAAAACATAGTATTTCAGGTTGACTTTATCAAGACTTTAGCTCCAATCCTCTGGCAGTTAATATGTGAAGGCAGAGGAGTCCTGAGGTCACACAAAGCCCACTGGTAGCTAAGCTGTCCTGAAGCCACTGCTCTGCAACCTGCTCCAAGCACAGGAAAATCCCTGATGTAAAGAGCACAGAGCTGTGAGGTCTCATCAGGAGCAATACTGAAATAAGCCACTGGCTGTCTTGATTGTTTAGCTTACATTGCAGATATTTTAAGTTTTGTAACAACAAAACCAAGCCCAGTCCTACTTGGACTGGGGGCAATTGCTGTGGTGTATTTGTATCCTTTCTGTGGCCATCCCATAACAGTGACTCCATGGAAACCAGAAATTAGGGAAAATCCACATTAAACCAACAGATCCAGATGGAAATCCCTCTGCCTTTAGCCAGCTGGTTTGTTCTCTGGGCCTCATATTCTCAGCAAAACTTGCTGCCCCAGCATGCACCCAGGAGAGAGACCTCTCTCAGAGGAGCTGCTTTAAGCCCAGATTTTCTTTCACATCTTCAGCTGTGCCCAACAAGGATTAGTAGTGATGGGCTTTATTTTGGACAGCGTGAACAAGAAACTTCCTCTCAGGTTGTAGTTCAGTCAGGTTTGAATGACAAATGCTTGCTAGGCAGCTGGCTAAAACTGCCCCCAAGCTATGGTGTGTCAGGGCATGGGGCACCGAGGCACAGCCTGTCGAGCTCTTACCTCTCCAGCTTCTAGCTAGAACTTAGACAATAAACTGCTCTCTGTTAGCATTTTTCATTCTCATTTGTCGGAGATTTCTGTAATTTATTCAGAAGAAAACATGACAAATATATTCATACATAGAGACTTTTTACATCTGTGTGTTTGTTTCTGAGAAATCAGTGAGACTGAGTGCAAGGTAAGCTGCAGTTCAGCCACGGAAACACGTCTCCAGGCTATTCTGGGCAAACAAGATTGTTTCTTTTCAGAGTTCCTGAATATTTTGGGAAGAAGGCAAAAGTGCTCTGTCGCAGCTTAAGAAACACATGGAAATATTTTCCTTCTAGCTGATATTGATGCTTTTCTTCCTTCCTATTATTAATATGGCATTATACCTTAAAAGATGTAACTGAATGTGCTGCAGCAGCAGTGTGCCCTTCGACTTGGCCAGCCGTGCAGTGGCCCTGCAGGCTGCTGGGGGAGGCCATGCCAGGGTGAAGGGAGGAGAAAAGCTGGCGGGACCAGGGCTCCATTTCCTCCCTTGCCTGGGGACCCATTCCAGCCATTCCACGCCACAGCGCTGCAGGTAGCACAGGGCAAATACCTCTGGGCTCTGAGCAAGAAAGCAAATACAAAAATGACCTTGAAATTCACCCAACCAGTTAAATCTGGTTCCAGCCAGGAACTGAAGTTCTACCTTGAAACACTTAAATCCCATTTGGACTGCATAGATTTACATTCCAGATGAAGAATTAATGGCTTTTACACAATATTCTCAGCAGAGATGCCCCAGCATACCAACCTCTGTGTTTTTGGTAGATGGAATTTGTAATTCCTCCAGGAGCTGCATTCTTCAAAGTGTTACTTCTATTTTTGGACAACTACTTGCTTTATTTAGGGAAAAAAAAAAAAAAGAATCCAAAAACCTGTGCTCTTGTCAAGCTGTAGATGCTACATGAGTCATCTTTACAATAACACAAAACCATACTTTCTGCTGTGGTGCAGTTCAACTTCATCACAAAAGGTTTATAGTAAACAAACACAGAACATAGATGACAGTCTGCTCTTAAGCTTCCTCTGTTTAATCCTTGAGTATATTTAGCCATCTGAACACTGTACTGTTGAAAAATGGATTGTTATTAAAATGTTGGGTGTTGCAGTAGCTGCAAAGTCTCTTTTTTTTTTTTTTGCTAATAAAAATGAATGCCATTCCTCTGACAATTTTTGGCTGCTTATCTCTAGTCATCTGCCTGCACAGTAATTGTGTGAATGTTAATGATGATCCTGAAACTTTGATGAATAAAATGTTTTTAAGACTGCTGACTGTCTTGTAGACAGCAAAGCCTGCTCATTTAAATGCTTTAAAACACATCCTTCACTAAGTATCACCAGTGGTTTTGAGCCTCAAGCATAACAGAATATAGAAATTTATGACACAGAAACGCAGTGAAGCAGAATATAACCCATTTCCTATAGTCTGCATGCCTATATAGCTTGTTAGTAGTGTTTCCCAAGTGGGAATAATTTACCTTCCAGTTTTCCCTGTGACTTTTTATTGTTATCTAGTTTGGATATTGACAAAATGTTTGGAATCACCTGGTTCCTTACAGAAATCTCGATAGTTTCAGGCTTTTTATAAAAGTGTCACAAATTGTTAACAGAAATTGCTTTTGTAAAATGGTATGCAGATCCATTTCCTACTGAAAGGCAAGATGAATAGAGGATCTAGTTCTTTTAGGCATTTAAGGTCTGCAAAACCCACTCATAAGGAAAACCCTCTGATGAGCTGCTCCTGGCTCTAAGGAGCTCTACTCCATGATCGCTCATGCGAGCTGGCAGCAGGTTATCATCTCCTCTCACAGGTACCATTTGCTGGGCTAAGGAAGTCTGTCCTTCCTCCTCTCTTCTTGCAAAACTGTCATTTCCTCCCCCAGTTGCCCTCACAGCCCCTTGCTGCACCACTTATACCTGCAAGGCTGAGCCTGGTACTGCTGGGGAGCTCCCACCCATCCCATCACCCTTTCCTGCCAGGTAACATCATCTGCTGCCATCCTTGCTGCCTGCATATTCAGGTTGTCTCTTTTTTCCTCGGTTTAAGGGAAGCCCTTGGCCCTAGACTGCGACATTTACAGAAGAAGGTTCAGAGATGTGGTCTGGCATGTAGGCTGAGATGTGATTGTCTCAGTCTTCCTGCCCAAGTTGTTCCAGTGTCCTGAGGCATTTGATGTTCATTCAAGTAGAGAGAGAAGGACTCCCCCCGTGTTTCAACTGCTCATCTCAGAAACTTCAGGGGCTGCAGTCTCTGCTTCAGTGCAGGGTGTTTATGGGACTTTGCTACAGAATATTTGGGTGTATAAAGTAATGAGATGTTTCAAGATGAGGTAGCAACTGGAAGGAGTTGGAGTGGCAGATACATGCTGGGCTTATGCAGCCTAGTTCACCTGGAGTTTGAATTTTTCTCATGCATCTTTGCTATACACAATGATAGAAAGAGTTAGTAATTCCTGTACCAATGGAATACTTCCTGTGTTGCAGCACGTGCTGATTAATTCAGAATTTAAAAGAAATGCAGAATAATGTCCAGATTTTCAAGTGTATTTAGGTTCCCTGTTCCTATGGGCAGATAGAAGACGAACTGCCAGTATGACAGGAGACAGTGTAATGGTAGGACATTATGCAACTGAAGCTCTAATAAAATGCATATACCTGTGGGAGGATGAGTTAAGGTTGCCCAGGCAATCTTATTTCTGGCATTATCTATATTTTCTGCAATTGACTTTGCAACCTACACGTTCATGCATCATAACTGTCTGTTGTAGTATGCAGCTATGACTTGAATTTACATTACAAGGTGTTACATTAGAAATGTAAAGATTTCAGTATCTTATGACTTCAGCACAAGGCCAGCTCAAGCCATGTTCAGAGAGGGTGTGTGCCATCCTGGCTGAAACACTGAGCAGGGCAGGACAAGAGCACCCAGGGTCACTCAGCAGCTGCCCAGATGCTGCATGCCCAGAGGTGCCAGCTGAAACCTGGGGAGGTGGTGATCAAAACACTGCCTTCCCTCTCTGCAGTTTCAGGGATGCAACTTCTGGGTGACCACTCCAAAACTTAAAGGATCTGCAGAGTTTAGACTTGCAGAATGAATATGAAACAAGCTCTTTATTTACTTAGCAACTGAGAGAAATTGTGCCAACCCCAGAACTCCTCTGCCAGTGTCAACATCATCCTACAGTTGGTGTGGAACAGCAGGATTTATCACTGACCTTCCCTAATGCAACCCAGGCATTAGCCCCTTGATGAACTGACTCTGTTGTAACATCAGGTGAGACTGAGAGGCTGGGAATGTGACTTTAATCCCATAGTTTTTAGAAGGCTTAATTTAGATCCTAAGGCATTCCTAAAATGGCAAACAAAAATTTTGCTATGTACTATAACACACGTTTTTGAATGATGTATTAGAAATTGTATTAATTCAAGTAATTTTGCCATTGGGACTTTCACCCCCCACTTTTTAGATCAAACCAGCACTCTGTGTGCAGAACAACTGCTGGTAGTGTGGGGGCACAAACCAGCACAAAAAAATACTGACAGCAGATGGGCAGCCCTGAATGAAAAACAAAACCTTTGAGCTTTTCACTTCTTAGAATAGAGTTTGGTACCATTACATAAAGAGGAAATGGGAAAAAAAATGCAAGCTTAAAAGAAGATAAAATCTGATTAAAATGCAGACTAATATAATTGCAGAACATTACTCAGGCTTTCTTGTGGAGAGAGAAAAATGTCTGCTATTGTGCTGCTATAGAAACCACATAGGGCCTGTGAGTAGGTGAGAGTGCATGGAGCATGTTGTTCCCTCTCTCCCGCCTTTCCCCTGGAATGAAGATCATATCTTGCTCTGTAAGCTTGGCTTTTGCTGGCCAGGAGATCTCTCCCAGTACAGAGAGAAGTTGTTTTCCTGCTTATGTAGTTTCTTTTAATATGTCAGCTCCCACCCTCTTTTGTTTTGCTTTTGGAAGGTGGCGCAGGGCTGTGTCAGAGGAGGGATAAGCTCCAGTCTTCCCAGACTCTTCCCAGGGGCTGATTCACTTGGCTTTCAAAGTAGGGAGCATGAAATATGTGTTGTGCCATGGAAAGGGAGATTTCTTGTATTTACTCTTATAAAGCCATTAAAGAAAATGCTCATCTGGAACAAGCAGCCTTTGACCATGTTCCTGCACACCGCGTCCTCCACAGAACGTGTTTCTCTGAGGAGCTGAGTTAGAATTACCAAAGCACCAAGTAACAAAGTAAGGTTTATTCCCTGGCTGTTGATGGAAGCGTCTTTATAGAAAGTGTAAAACCACATACAAACACACAAACAAACCCTCTGTCCAGTAGCATAAAATAAGCCCTAGGAATGTGTCCCTGGACTGTGGAATTGTATTCCCACCAGCTCTGCCCCATGACCATCTGGGCAAAGGCCTCGTCTCTGACAGCAGCAATTTCTGCCTGAAGGGACAATATAAGAAATTTTTTATTGAAGAGACTGATGGATGAGAATGCCTGTCCAGACCACATTAGAACTCTTCTGGTCCATAATACTTAAGAGATTTGTGCAAAATTTGAGAAGATTATTTACTGCTGCTAATGAATTCTAAGGTAACATTAGTACTGAAAAATACATCTCCTCCTTTTTATTACAGATGTAATTTTAGTTTTTGTTCCAGTGCCTTCCTACAGAAATTGACTCAGTGTCTCAAATATGCATTTTACAAGAACATATTTTGTATCTCAGTTTTTCCAAAAGTTCCACCTTTCAACCTGGCTGATTGTTTTGCTTTTGGTATTTTAAGACAGAGAAAGAAAATTGCATTCTCCAGTTATTTTAGCACTTTCATCCAGTCCCTAATTAATTATCTCCTTTATAAAACCAGTTTACTGAGGTGGTGTCTCATTTTCATCATCCTTTCCTGTTTCCCATTTTTGTGGTTTCTACCACACCCCTTCACGTGTTGGAGACACCATGGCTGTTATATGTTAGCATATTTATTTATGGAATGATGTTAAAATACTCTGTAGGCCTCTAGAAGTGATCATTGAATCTCATTGCCACCGAAGTCAATCACACCACATATTTCCTTTCTTAAAATCCTCCAGCTCAATTTTAAAAAAATTAGGCTTGATTTTGTCCTTCCACACTTGTTAGAGATCTGTTCTGGTGTTTTGTTACTCTGACCCAGTTTATACCCACTTATTCTTATGCTGACATTGGCTGTCAGTATTAACTTTCCTGGCTTGTCCATTTTCTAAGCTCCACTTCTGTATATTTTATTTTGTCTCAGCAATTGAACTGTTCTTACCTGAGCCATGAGCTTTACTTTCTCTCAGATTCTCCTTCCAAGAGAGGCAGGCAGGGTGGAGTAAGCAAGTAGCTGTGTGGAACTTAGTTGCTGACTGGGATTAAACTATGACAAACACTGATTTACTCTTGACTGGTTGACAGAATCACATATTGTACTGCAGATCTTTTCTAAAATTATTTATCTGATATTACTATATATACACTTCCCTTTTTAAACAGCTCCTACTCATCTCAAGATTAAGTAGTCTCTCTTAACCAAATACTGATCTTAGAGCCAGTGGAAGAAATTTTTTAATTAATATCTGCATGCCATTAATGTTATTGAATTTAATTATATTTTCATTAAACTTGTTCTAAGAGACACACAGTTTGTCCAATATACTAACTACTCCCAGCTCTGTCAACAGCAGATTTCATTAGCTTGCTTGTGTTCTTGATGACACCATTGTAATGAAAACATGAAGGATGACAGGAGCATTGATGAATCATACAGAGCACTTTCCTTCAGTCTGACACTTCCCATATAAAACACCCCTCTCTATTGTCTCCTGATCCATGTTCTTCTGCTTCAACAGCTGTTTCCTGTGTGGACAGCATCAGGTATTATTGATCTCAAATAGACTACATCTACCCCATTTAATTTCATTTATTGAAGAAAAGGGGAAACAGAGAAAGATATCTTGCTGAAGCAACATCTCATGTAATTGAATACATAATTTTTATTCCATTTATTCTCATATCTTTAATTATTATTTCCTTCAAAAGTTGTCTAGATTATTGTAAATTACTTCCCTCCCTTTCTTCAATGCAAGAATGATTTGAGCGCTAGAGCGAGTTTGTGCTCCTTTCACCCTCATCTCCACATACCTGGCCTGTTTGCACACTGGATGAGATTGTTTGTTTTCCCCCACTGTAGTAATTACCCATGATTTTCTTCCCATTACTCATCTTCCTTCTGCATCCATCTTTCATGCAATCATCTTTCTTAAAACTAGAAGCAAAATGGTTCTTGGTTTTCTAAATTTTGCCAGACTTTCTTCAATATGTATGCCCTTCTTGCCACATGACTGCACTGCCTTGTTTCTTTTTCCCTGGTTGAGGTAACTACTTCTAGCTGACATTATTTATCTCCTGCATTTCCTCATCTTCAAGACAAAACTTTTGTAGGAGAGTGATCCTCTTCACTTTCACCTTTAGGTTTTCTATTTCCAATGACCTTAATCACCAAGATGCCAGATAATCTTATATGAAACCCTTTCACTTTGCTCAAGGTACAATGTCCAGTTCATTTCTGCTGCACTGGCATAAAGAAATCCAGTCTTTTAGTTGTATTCAAGTCTTTGAGTCCTTCAGCCTTGTTGACTTATTTCTAATTGTGTCTCTTATTTTTCCCTTTTGACTTGGAATACCTTTCTATAAATCTCTTTAACCCATCTATGTATTTTAAATGGCACCTATGAAACTATTTTGCTCCTCTATGACTTTATTAGCCTTACAACACACCCACTACTCACAAAGCTAATCCACCATCATCTCTGGTGTTGGCCTGGTGGCTGGCAAGGAGAGCAGCTCCTCTATTGTACCCAGCACTGCTCAACCCCAGGCGTGGTTCAGAGTCTGCTCTCACCTCTCCTGGCAGGGCAAGGCAAGGCAAGGCAAGGCAAGACATCCGGAGGTGGTGGCCGGGAGGTGTGGGGCAGCAGGTGCAAACCAGACTGACAGCCACAGGACCGATGTACCCGCCAGCCTGGGAACCAGGCGAGTGGCTGAGCCTTTATGGAGGCCGAACGCGCTTCTGTCACCCTGGCGGGATTTTGGGAGAAGAGGGCGTCGCTGAGATCTTCGGAAACGCTCGATCCGCCGCCGTTAGGGTGCTGCGGGTGTTTGAGCCCCGAAGAGCGGGAGGTCACACGCAGACACAGACTCCTCATTTCTGACATCCTTCGCCAGCCACCCCACCCGACGCGCGGGGTCCGCCGCGCCCCCCGCAGCCGCTCACCCTGCCCGGCACGGGGCGCGTTTCGGGGCGTGTTTCGGGGCGTGTTTCGGGGGGTGTTTCGGGGCGTGTTTCGGGG
>VZTB01012671.1:747498-793658 GCA_013397245.1 Thryothorus ludovicianus
GGGATGCGCCTGACGCAGAGCATGTGCACCATCGCCGAGTGCGCGCCCGGCGGCGACGGCCCCGCCACCGCCCGGCCCCGCCTCGTCAAGATCGCGGTGGTGGGGGGCAGCGGCGTGGGCAAGACAGGTGAGGGGACAGCGGCCGAGGCCGGGCGGGCGGGGGGCNTCACCCGGCGGTTCATCGGCGACTATGAGCGGAACGCAGGTAGGCGGGCGGCGGCGCGGCTTTGTTCGGGGATGGAGCTCGGGCAGGGGCTGCGGGGGGCGCGGCCCCGGCCGCTTCGCTGCCGGCGGTGCCTCCCCTGAGGGTGCCTGGGCCGGGGGGGCAAGCCCGGAGAGAGGGCGAGCAAACGGCGGCGCTGAGCCGGGGCACAGGTGGGAGGGGAAGAGCTCGCTCCCCGGCTCTGCGGGGCCCTCGGCAGGTGCTGCCGGCGGCCCGAGTCCCCCGGGGTCCGCGGCTGCCGCCTCCGAGAGCCGCTCCCTCCTCGGAGAGGGGCGCGCCGGACACAGCCACATGCGGTCTGTGGGCGCAGCAGCTCTAGACATGGGCTGTGCTGCAGGTCCCTGACAGAATTCAGACTCCGTTTATTAAGGAGTCTTTTAGCTAAAACAAGAAATCATTCTGTAAATCTACTGTTGTATTGCTCTCTGGAAACTGAGTGCCAGCAGCTACATGGGCTAGGCAGGGCCAGTTTAAAGAGGCAAACGGAGAGGTGATGTTGTGTACTTCATTCAGTGAGTACAGAGCAGCGTCTAAACTAATGCTGGTGTAAAATATGCAGCCTTCTGTTGAGGAAGTTACTTGAAAAAGCCAAACAAATGAAAAAAAACCCCAACTAACCCAGAGAAGCTTACAGGCCAGCCCACAGGGAACTTCACTAAATTGTGGAAATACTAAATGTTGAGAAAACTGCTTTTCTGTATAATGAAAGCTGCTTATTTTGCACTCTCGCCTTTATCATTCAAGATAAGACAGTCTTTAAGAGTGGTGAAGTTCCAAATTGCCTACCATTTAATGCCTAGCTTCAATACAAATCAATTAATGATTTAATCCCAGGCTTCTAGTAATATCATAAATCTTGTTCACACCCAAAGCTAACACTGATTTCCTGCTTCATGAGTGGTGATATGACTTTCCCTACATAACTAATGGGCAGCAGAAGCAACATTTGTCTGTGGAGTGGTGACTGTACTTGTGAACCTGTTGGTATTCTTGTCAGGTAATCTTTACAGCAGGCACATCCAGGTAGATGGAGAGATGTTGGCCATCCAAGTGCAGGATACTCCAGGAGTTCAGGTGAGCTAGATGCAACCATGATACCAGAGTAGCTCTAAATGTTTGTGTGCTTGCATCCCTCCGTGCAGCATCTTGTTATGGTCTTTCTGTAAAATATTTTGCTGTCTGTTTCAGTTTGGTCTTCTGTGCGGGAGAGGTGGTAACTTGTTTTAACCAGTCAAGCCAGCTGTGTTGAGAGACTGTTTCAATGAATCATTTGTTCATTGGAGGTCCATAACTTTTGAGCGGCTGAATTACTGAAGTGCCTCGTTCCTGTATATTGGGAACACTAGGCACAAACCCAGAAACAATTCAAACTGGTATATGTGAAATATGGTCTATGAGAAAATAAATGTCATGACCACTGCTCAACAAGCTTCATAAATGTGTGTGACAAAGTCTGCTACATTGTGGCTGTGCTCATTAGTGTGTCACAAGTTAAAGTTTTGAATGTATAGACCTGAGTAATACTGGATTGTTGCCTTTTTGAACTGGGCAACAATCCAGGTCTAAATGCTTCCAGCTCATATCTTTGCTTCCCCAGACTCACTGTCTAGCCAGTTAATTTCCCATTCTGTGGAACTACAAAGTCCTTCTCTGCATGCAGAACTACTCAGGTCAATTTTCCATTTGAGTATAGCAAACTCCAGTGTTAAATTCCAGCTTTTTGCAGCTGAATCAACATCTGCATTTATTCGCTATGCTCAGATTAAGTTCATACTTACTATGTGAAATCCAAATATATGTCTGAAGCTGTAAAATGCTATTTGGCTTTACAGACTCTTGAAGACAGTTTCCTTTAATCTTTTATGACTTCAGCTATCTAATTTGAGACCATTCATTTTTCAGATCCACGAACACAGTCTGGATTGTAATGAGCAGCTGAGCAGATGCATTCGCTGGGCAGATGCCCTTGTGATTGTCTTCTCCATCACTGACTATAAGAGCTTTGAACTACTCAGTCACCTTTACCATCATGTTCGACAGCTGCATCCAGGGAACATGGTCCCTGTTGTCATTGTGGCAAACAAAGCTGACCTCTTGCATATCAAAGAGGTGGAGCCTCAGCAGGGACTTCAGCTGGCCAATATGCTGGGCTGTACTTTCTATGAAGTATCTGTCAGTGAAAACTTTAATAATGTCTTCAATGCCTTCCATCTCCTCTGTAAAGAAGTCAATAAACAGCAAATAACCAGCACCCCTGAGAGGAGGAGAACCTCCCTTATTCCACGGCCAAAATCTCCCAACATGCAGGATCTGAAGAGAAGGTTTAAGCAAGCTTTGTCTGCCAAAGTGAGGACTGTCACTTCTGTTTGACAGCACAGCCCTTGGTCTACCCAACATTTAGCTTGAGATTGAAACCTGGGGTGTTTAACACTGGCACATGTAAAATCCAAGGCATTGTGAAAGGAGGATGGTTTGAGTAGCCTTTTGCATGGTAGAAGTCTTTAAGCAGTTCCTTAAAAAAGGAACAGTATCAGATTAGAAAAGGAAAAAAAAACCCTAAAACCTCCTGAAAAAGTTCCAGGATGTGACTTGCTGAACAGGTATTTTCATTTGGAAAGGGAACTTTTCAGTAAATGAAACAGTTTGCCTTTTCCCCAGTTGGACAGATTTGGCTTTCATTTGTGCAGAAACAACCTTTTTGCTGTAACTCAGCTTGAGCAGGGAAAAGCCCTGAACTGCAGATCCCTGTTCAGAAGTACCCACTTGAGTTTTGTTCTCATATGGATGAAGGACAGCGTGATGCAACTGTTTAATTTTATTGCACAGTCGAACTGCTTTTTCCGTGTATTTCAAAATAAATGAGCAAACATGAAATGGTTCTGTAAAAATAAGTGTAAAATAAGTGGACAGGACTAAGCATCAAGACTGTAAACAATGGTCCTTTATTTTTTACTAGCCATGTTATTGCTGACAACTTGACCGTACTCTTTGTATGCAAAGCTATTGTCCACAGGGTGTAAACATATCTAATTACAAACAACTCTTTTACTGTCTTAAAAAACTACTTTCCAGACTAAATGATTGAACATGGAGCTTCTGAAGAATGTGTGTGGAGTGATAGTCTGTTACAGATGCCATTGTAAAACATCCTTTTTTCTCTGTCTCTCCTGTGTGCAGTAGGCATAAAAAACTCAAAAGGTGTGAAGCATGGCTGGCTCCAGGCAATGAAGCTGATGGCTTGTTCTGAGCTGAGCCAGACTCTCTTCGTTCTTAAACACATGGCAGATTTATATAAATACTTTTTTTTTTTTTTTTTTAATATTGGGCCATTGGAGTTCAGAGCCTAAGGGCCTTACACACATGCACTTTAAAAAGCCAGTTGTGCTTTTGTTTTAACAGTAACTTATTTATTTTGTGTACAGTTACTCCTCCTAGGGAGTGGACTTTTCATTCTTACTGCCTGGTACAACATTAAATTTTTGAATTGCATGTTTCCTTGTGTGTTCTTTGGGGGTGAGAAACAAGTAGCTTTCTTCAGGTAGTTAACATACACTGCAGAAACAGCAAGGTGTCCTTTCCTGCCTAAGCTGTTGCTTTATTAGCATAAACCACACGGGTTTTGCTCTCACAAGTGCTTTACAACTTCCTTTAAAGAAATTCTTCTAGGAGAGGAACTGAATAAGACAAAGACTTTTCAAATTAAAATGAGATTCTTCATTTCTACTTGTCAAAAATACTTTGGTCTTTAGTGAGAAGGGAAGGTATGAGGTAGGTCAAAACCTGGAAGAACATGAAGTCTAAGTGACTGCCACTCTCTTTAAGAAGAGAGCTATTTATGTTTTGAGTATATCACCATGAAGAACTTAATCAAATTGCAAGTCTTAAACTACCTTTTTCATGTTTAAAGTAGCTTTGCTAAAAGCTTTCCTGAGGAGGATGTTTGTGCTGGTACTAGGCTGATTGCCATACAGGCTCACCTTGTTAGCACACAGCTGCACTAAGTGAGGCAGGGAAAGGGACAGGGTCCTGCTGATGGTAATCTTTTGGACCATGAGTCACTAGCCAAGTGACTTAGGATTGGAGTTGCAAACAAAACTGACCTTACATCAAACAGTGCTTAGCTTATTAATAGAGAAGTAAATAAATTTCCCAAGGGTAGCTTTATGTTTTCTCTTCTTGTCTCTTGAGCATTGCTTGGTGTTGTAGACAGAGGGCTCAGGCACTCTTTGATGTGGTCTTGCACCTGCCCATGAAACTTTATTCTGTGCTGTTTCTACTCATGGGGAACTGGCAAGAGATCCCTTATCCCTTGACTTTTCCCCCAAGCACAGGGTCCATGTAGGACAGTACAGGTATTTTCTACAAATAAGCTTACTATTGCACTAGGGCCACTGGAAAGACTCCACTGTACTTTTGGTCTATATGTACTTGAGTATGGGATGGTGGCTGAGTTCCAGCATCAGTTACCACAGCTGAGGCTTCACGGGTGAGAAGGTTCCTCCAAGTGTGAGTGGGCCTGGAAAATGAGTGTGTGTCTCAGTCAAAGGAGCTACTTGACCCAGAGGAAGTGCAAGATCACCAGTGTCTGCTTAGACTCACCCCTGCCTTCTCAATAGAGTGGGTCTTTAGATGGCCAAATCAGAGACCTGAGGGCATTTGATGAAAGAGAGGTGAGGGAGTGAAGAATACAACCAGCAGCCTCCATTAGCTCAGGAAAGCTAATTAGCTCAGCAGCATCTCCAAGGTGAGAGTTCCTGAGCTCAGCAATGGCCACTGAACACAGGCAAGCCTTTCTGCCACGAGCAGAGTGTAGGAAATGTTCTAGCACCAAGACAGAAGGTCAAGACTCCTAGGGGCAATCAAATAATGCAAAAGTAAAAGGGGTTGCAGAAATATGCAGTTCTGGCATGTATAGCTCTGCATACTAGGAAAAAAGGAGAAGACAGATCAGGTTTGGCATTGTGAGAACATTGCTTTATTGATTACAGAATTTACAAAACAACTGTATTCTAAGAAAGATTGAACAGTACAGAATGACAGAAAAACCAAGAGACCAGCTACTTGCTTTCCAGTTGCTCTATTCAAACTATTCCTTGAGCTTTTAATTTTGCAATCTCATAGCACATTTTTCATTTTTTATAGCACAAAGTTCCATTCTATAGTCATTCTTATAAATTTCTCTTCCATAGAGGCAACATTGTCCATGCATTATAATCAGTCCATTGTTTACTTCCAGCCACTCAAAATTGAACTTAAACCAAAATGCACCCTTTTCTGAAGACCATTATAAACATTTAGGAGAACTAATGCTAGCTAGTGAACAAAATTTAAAAATCTACTTCCCATTTAATCTACTCCTTTGGCATAATAAAGAATGCTATGATAGAGCAAATGTCACATAATGTGACATTCTCATTTCAGTGTAAGCTGTAGTCATAGCATTACTTGGATGAAGCAAGAGGATGCAGCTTTAGAGCTCCACCATTTTATGTTGCAATTCAGAAATCTTGGTGCTATATGCAATTAAAATCTCTATTGGCTGCTGCTCTTTCATCACAGATTGTAGCAAATTTTTATAAAGAAAAATTGCATAACTGAATTTGATTGCAGCTGTTTCATTATCAAAAATTAAAAATAAAAGCTGTTTTTTAATCATGCTCTTCAGAAATCTAGCTCAAGAAAGAATCTGTGCTGTGGCCTCTTGAAAATGGGATCATGCCTTTTTTTTTCTTTCTTTTTCTTTTTTAAATGCATGTGAGGGGAGGATTCTTTTGGGGGCTATCATCAAACCATCACAGCCCATATGGCCTCCTGCATAATCTACAGAGAAGTGTGCCATCAGAAACTGTCTTTTCTTCTTGGATTGTGGGTGGAGGAACTAGAGCAGGAAACAGAAAGATGAGGGAGAAGCAGCCATGTAACCCAGCCCTTGAGTCTGGCTCTCTGCTTCCCCACCTCTAACAGCCCTGCTGAAAGAGCATCACCAGGCTGTGATCACAGCTGCTGTGCCAGCAAAATCAGGGCTGTGTTCCATGATCTCTCTGGAGAGAGGGACAAAGTAAGAGTAGAGGCTGTTAACATTGTATAAGGCACACATTTTGCAAGGTAGCATGACAGAGGGTGGATTTTGCTAGCCTCTCACTCCCTCAGCAGCATTTCCACCAGCTGCAAGCCCAGCAAAACCATCAGGAAAAATGGCAGTGCTTGGGGAGTGCAAATTGTGCATTACCTGGTTCTCAACTGCTCCTTTTCTAGGGAATTATTACAATCACCCTCACCATGCTGAGTGAGTCTGGGATTCTGCACAGTGCTATTGTCAAGGAGGGGAGATTTGTTGTTGGACAACTGGACCATTTTGAAAAGCTGCCCACGAGCTGCAGGTGTTCCCTTGCAGCCAGATACCCAGCTGCTTCACCTGGAGCTGTAATTGCAGCAGCTGACACATCAGTTTTTGGAGGGCTGTTGAGAAGAGTGACAGAGCAGAGATTTGTTTCCAGGCAAGGCACTCATCCTCTCCACAGCCTCCCCCATCAGATATGAGGCTGGAGACGGTCTGGGGCAAACAACAACTCAACAGCACTGTGTGGTGTCAGGAGTACAGAGGAGAGCACAATTACCTGAAAGAAGGGGAACAAGAAGCAACAAGTCAAACTGAAAGGGATTGAGACAGTACTAATGAGCCATAGATAGTAACTGTTTGCTTTACCCACCTCTAGGCAGGCTGTCTGTTTCTGGTGTTTACTGACAGGGCAACACAACTTGTCCAGTGAAACTGTCTGCTCACTAATAACTGTAGTTAAATTGCTTCAAGGAGCATAATGACTGGTAGCATTGTGTGCTTACTCAATGTGTGCTTTGACACATTTCTACCCACATCTTACCTGGTGATTTATTGTGACTGCCAGTGCATTTACTGCGAGGCACTGGCTGATGAAGCCATGGTTTCCTTTCCCATAGCACAGATTTGAGTGACGCCTGTTTCCTCTCTGTGGAAGGAAGGTGAGCACCACAGAAGTGCCTGCTGCAGGGATCCAGACTGCCTGTTCTGAAACATCTTTACAGACCAGGCACAGGCTGTTCTGCACATCAGGCTCAACCTTGAGCATATTATCACTTTCGTTTCTTCCAGTTTTTAATCCCAGATGAGTCTGATGAATGAAACTATTGCTCACTACAACCATGAAACACATCCTGCTAGGTGCAGCTATTGTTTTCCCTAAGTGAAAATCAGTATACAACTATGTGGTGTGAAGGCTTTTCTGCAGAGCAGAGCTATCATCCAGGAGTGAGTGTGTGCAGTCTTGCTGTGAGGAGCTAACCCAGAGTTGAAATCATAGGACACTGCTGTTACTGAGCCTCAAGTTTAGGAGTGTCCATAGGGTCAGGATTGCAGGCACGGATCTGGGGGCAGATTGAATCATACTAGCTCACTTGAAAATGAATTTGCTTTTTCAGCACAAAACCAAGGAGAGGAAGCACAAACATCAACAGAGTATGTCTGTGTGTCCATCTACTGCAGCAGCTATCAAATGCCTTGTGCTGTCCATCACGTGGCTTAAGCATGTGGTAATGCTGCACTTCAACTTTTTTTGGTGTTTTTTCTTTCATCTTTTCACTTCAAATACTGAAAAGATCTCTTCTGTATTGGTGACAGTCTCCCCTCACTACTCCTCTTCCTTTGTCCTCCCACACAATCTGCAGCAAGCTGACACTGATTCTCTCTTCCCTCATAAGCCTGAAAAACTCTCTACAACTTGCAGATGTCAAAGGCTAACTCTGTCTTACTTATGTTACACGAGAATCAGACTATAGCACAGTATGTGCTCATCTTGTTATCACGGAGCTTAACTCTGAGAAACACGAAGGGACACGTTACCAAAGTTTTTTGAGTGTACAAGCCAAGCATCAACAATAGCCACTGACGGATAAAAGCAATTTCTTCTTGGAGTCCTACCACTGAACCCTCAGGGGTTTTGTGCAACAAACAGCAAGCCCAGAGAGAAAAATGAGATCTGTAACTTTAATGTCTCAGAAAAGATGCTTGAATACAGCAGGATTTTCTCCTTTCCCTCCAGTATCTCCAAGGGCTTGTTGGGGGGGATAAATGTGAATGTTTGTTCTTTCATTTTTAAGGAGAAGAATTGCCCAGATAAGTAATGCCCATCTCTTCTCCAGGCAGCTCTCTTGAAGACAGTCCTTTGCAGACCTTCTTGTTGTGTACTCCACTCCTGTCTTTCATGCTTCACCTGAAGGGATAGGAGGGCCTAGTGGCAGCCAAGGTGGAAGAGCCAGGACCTCCCATCCTGGCCCACTGAACTCCAATGGGAAGTTTCACCCAGCACAGCAGAAGGCAGGAAGGGATGCAGCTAACATCTAAAGGTTCATCTGAAAGAGTTTTTTGGTCTGCCTGCCTCAGCCACACAGATGGTTGTGCATGTTGGGAGAAGGGGGAGGAAACATTCTCTCATACTCTTTCCTCTTTATTACTTACCTGATTAAAGTAAAAAAAGAGAAGTAATTTCTTCCTTCAAAAATAGGATACTTCTCACTAGTTATGGGGAGCTATTTACCACCATCCAAAATCAAATGGTGCAGAGAAAACACTGTATTCCTTTGTGCTTCTCCATGAAAAATAAAATTGTCATTCACATTCAGATACAGACCAGTTCTGTGGATGGAAACATGTGTCTCTTATTTCATAATTAAATGTCATTTGCCTCAACTCCAAACAGTTCCTGAAGTAATCAGTGCACCCTGTCAGTTTTTCTTCAATTACTTTACTCAGTTTTTGTACTTGCACATTTCTGCATTTTTCCAAGAGCCAGTAATTAGTATAAATGTTAGTGCTTTGTTTGACTGCAATGGACTCAGAAGGCCAGTGTTTCCCTGAAGCCTGAACCTGACTGCCTGAACAGCACAAAAAGGCTCTGTTAAACCCTGGCTTGGGTTAGATAAATGCCTGGCTTTTTGAAAAGAGAATAATCCTAAACAGGTGGTGCATATTCACAGCTATAGTGCAAAAATCCAAGTAAAGCCAACAAACTTACAAACTTTTTTTTTGTGACAGACTTGAACAACTGCTTAAGTTTTTCTTTCTCTTCCTCCTCCCGCCTCTCCCCAAAAGTTTTTTCACCTCTAACACAGAGCATTTGGATAAAGGGCAAGATGCAGTAAAAGCTTAAAATGCTTTAGGAATCTGCCTCAGAGGGTGACCTGCTGCCAGGGTTAAGCCAAAGCAAAGCAACACCAGATCCCATGTCACCACTGTCAAGCCTTAAGTCCCTCTAGAAAGCCAGTCGAAAATCTCACTGCATAGTTCTCAACCAACTCAGATGTTAACCCTCTGTTTATCTTTCAGGGTGTCTTAATACACTTTGTGTGTGGATTAACTTGTCCATCAGTGTGTCACAACTCAATTCCCCTCCAAGAGGGAAAATTTAATTTGCTATTTTGAGGAGATTAGCAGTAGACTAATGGGGAAGAAATGTGTTATCAGATCAAAAAAACCTGCAAAATGCTACTCCATCTTACAAAATACTGCTTGAGACTGCCTTGCAAAGACAAATGAAACATGGAAAACACATGTCAAACTGAGGGGCTGCTCTGCCTCTGGTTGGCTCAATTTTACTAATGATTTCTCACTAATCAAAATGGCCTTCCATAGGAATTGAAAAGATGCTTAAATGCCACCCTGGAAAACAGAGTTATGTTTATGATGCAGCTGGTTACACAGCACTTTAGAGTTTTTGTATTACTCTGTATCTGCATTACTTAACAGACACCTGATTGGTCTTCCACAATTAATGATGATTTTTAACATCAGGTGCCACCAGAACTTACCCATCCTCCTCCTCTCCCTCCTCAATTCAGATGACAATTACTGTAGTCAAGTTCTGCAGCCAGAATGGATGAGGCAAAGATCAGCCCTATGGACATTACTGAAGCTTCACTGTGGGAACCATCCTCCTTCCAGGAGTCCAACAGCACATTCAAGGGATGAAGAGACTCTGGGTTTTCTCCACACAACCTGCTTCAAGCTACTTAAGTTCTAGTGGTCAGGTATCTATCAGAGACACCTGGCCACAGAACAGTACAGCTGTATCCAGGTTAATTCATTTTGCTTCTCACCATTGCTAATAGGTGTGCCTGCAGGATCACCACTGGTAAGTTACCAGGTGCTACCCAGACTCCTGAGTATCCCTGCACTATGTCCCATAGACAGACTGCTGGACCCTCTAGCTTTTTGGACAGCAAATGTTTCTGTTTATCAAGAATACAAAGAAACTAATCTTTTGAGACATGATGGAAGCTACTTCGAATTAATGCAAGTCTGTTCTGAACTTTCCAAACCGAGTTTGAACTTTTGTTGCTGCCTATAATGTAAATAACCAGACTCTTGGTGCCTGAATACTTGTTGCCTACAGATGTTTCACAGCAAAATCCTAACATTATTCCTGCTTGTCTGGCTGTGGCTTTCTGTAGGTTTGGTACCAGTGCTATAGGGAACACTATTCGATGAATTTTCTTAGTTTTTGTTTGGATAGGAACAGAATGCTTAGAGCTGTTTTTTTACCTGGGTACCTGGTTTGCGTGTTGCTACCAAATCCTTCACCATTTTGACCTCGGAGACTGACACTCCTCCAACCATGAAGATGATCAGAAGAGGATGATCACCAGGGTGAGGCCGATTCACCTGTAAAATGAAGAAAAGCACTATTGGTACTTCCTTCATCCAGGTCCAAACCTATGGATTAGCAGTGATCAGCTCCCTAAGCGGCTAGAGGAAGACCAAAGAGGAAGCTCAAAAGAAATATTCATGGAATGTTGTAGCAGCTGAGAGGGAAATCAATGGGGATGATGCCCAGTTAGAACTAATTAACTGTTTCCAGGGAAATAAAGTCTCCATGGATTCCACTGAAACCTATGAGAGTTTCTCCTGATGTCTCTGGGTTTCTCTCTCCATTCCTTCTTCATTACTTTCCTCCCTTCCTCAGAGTGGGAGGAGAGTACTTGGGTGGATGTTTACTTTGGATACACATACACAGCAGACTTTAAGGAATGAGGGGTAAATTACTACCCAGTAGAAGCAAGGAGTCCAGCCTAAACATGCTAGAATCCCTGCCTGAGGTCAACATGGAAAAGAATTTTATCCAATGTGTTTTCACCAGTGCAGTGAATAATTTTTTACAATTCATCCAATAAAAATAAGTCAGGTCCATTATAATATAAAATCAGTTTCTATCTTGTTTCAATTCAGGGTTTTCAATGTTTCTATGCCTGCCTTCAAACTAATAGAGAGAAAATTTAGCTCCAAGAAAATACTTATTTCATTTTCCCCCAATTAACTTTAAAATGGCACAAACATCCCACTTCAGTTAAGACTTTATATAACTGCATTTTAATTTTAAACATGAAGGTGATACTTTACATCAGTTTCCTCTGAGCCACTTCTAGAAGTTTGATGACTTTGCTGTTTCCTAGCAAACTGTTTCCCTCTAGAGAAAACACTCCCCTGACACTACCTTGATCCATTCTTTGGGAGGGATGTCAACAGAGCCCTTGCAATTCCTCTTGTCACATCACCCTGGAGCATGAAACACTCCAAATGTTTGGGTCTGAAAAGTGACAAAATAGTTTAATTCCTTTTTAGACCCTCTGCCTCCTCTCCTTGCATGAGTGTAGGCTTTTAACAGCATTCACTCAACAGAATGAAAGTGGTGTCAGCCCATGTTTGGGCAGAGCATGGTTCTTTTGCTTTCCCCACCACAGCAGCTTGCTTTGATCCTTGTGGCTCCAGCTCCTGGGGGTACAGCTCTTCTTCTTTTCCTTATTGTGGCTTTCCTATATTTAGTCTTTTGGCACGTTTTCCTCCTGCAGGTCTGTCAGGCTTTCTGCCTGGTAACCCTCAGCAAGGACTTATCCTTTTGAAGCCAGCACAGGGAGATGCCATGCTCTCTCTTCAGGCTAGCTGGCCTTGATTACATGGGGCTCCCTGTTCAATGCTGCTCCCCAGGCAAGGAGCTCTTGAATTCCTGAGTGTTTGAAACTAGTATGAAAGCCTTAGACAGATGTATTAGTGAGCTGAGTATTTGCATACTGGGTATTTATTCCCTTACCCTGACTTTGCTGGCCATCTTCATTGAGCTGATGGCACAGCATAAATATTACAATTCCAGGGCACTGGAACAGGCTTGGCAGGAAAGTGGTCATAATACCATGCCTGCTTGGATAAAACCCTTGGGCATATGGTGTGATACTTGGGAATGATGCTGTGCAGGGCCAGGAGCTGGACTTGATAATCCTTGTGGGTTCCTTCCAACTCAGAATATTCTGGGATTCTATGATTCTTAATATCTTTCCTAGCAAAAACAAACTCATAATAAACATACATGGAGAACACTGTGCACACTGAAAGGACACCCAGTATAAGAATCAGAAAACATGAGCTTTCAGGGTAATGCTAAAGAAAAAATGTCTTGACAAATAATTTCCTTCAGTCAAAACAAACTTAGATCCAAACACATGGTGCCTATATAAAACTTACTATTTTTCAGAAGACTAAAGTTCAAACCACAAATTCCAGAAATGCGTATTAAAAATACTATTAGGCATGCAAACTCTAAATTAAATTAAAACAGAAATGAAAAGGGTCTTGGAATCTGTAATTTTGTTATGCTATGTGTAAGTGTTTTGAAGGAGGACAATACTTTGGGTACAAAATATTTGGCTGTGTTAAGAATGCAAGTTTCTGCCAATTTTTTTTTTTTTTATTATTTTTTGTTTGATAATACAACCGCCCAAGACTCTCTCTTTTGAAGGAACTGGCTGCATGTAGCTAAACACAACTCATTTCAGTGATACAGAAGAACTAAAATGGATTGCAACAAAAGCAATGTGTATCTTCTGGGATCCTTCCACAGTTTGGTTGAGTTGGGACATTTCCACTGCCTCTGAATTTTGCCAAAATCCCCAAGTGAAATTCACTTTCAATTCAAAATGCCATACATTAAAAAAAAAAAATTGGAGAGCTGTCTCGGGCAATTAAAAAAATTAACACCATTATGTTGACATGAAAGAGCCCAAAGGAAAGGGAGATGCTGCCCTGAGCCAGCAGAGAGCCCCAGAAGGCCCCACCAAGACCTTCTCCCCAGCTCTGAGCTCACCACACAGGGTATGCTCAGGATGCTGGCGCTCAGAGGGCTCTCTGCTGGTGCACGAGTCTGTGTGGAGGAGAGGGAGACAGGAGGAGGTGGTAAAACACAGTGGCAGTGGTCAATAAAACTCTAAAACTGAAAGTGGGTCAATAAAATTCTAAAACTGAAACAGGAAGGCATTAGAGGACAGGTTTGTTCTCATGGCTCATGGCAGCTCAGAAAACTACAGTTTTTTGCTGAGGAAAGTCAGCAAAAACAATCATTGTTCTGTAAGTCACCCAATAAAAACAGCAGCACTGATGATTCTGGTATTTGTGACCAACCAGAAACTAATTAATTTAGCTCAATAACTGGAAAAAAGAAAACATGTCAATCACCAGGAATTAGGCTGCTGTGTAGGGCACTTGGTACCAACGATAGCAAGCTCAGATAATCAAAAAACACATGTGGTTTAGAGCAGCAGTCAAAACAGGAGTCCTTGAGGCAAGGGGACTTTTTCCCTTCACCATTCCTTATCCTCAAAACAAACATATCTGCCAGACAAACAACTTCTGGATGAGAGGTATCTTTAAAAGCCTCTTGAACTAACACACCTGAGGCAATCACCAAAGTATTTTTATATGAGTTGGCATTTATATTCAGGCATTGAGAACGAAACAAAAATAAGGAAGTTCACAAAGTAATTACTGTGCTGATGGTGTGATTGTGTCAGAAATACAGGCTGGTCAGACACTCATTCATGCAACAACTGAGCACATGCCAGCAAGCCAGGCTACAAAAGAAGGGAGCAAGCATGGACACATATTTGTGAAGGATGTGATGATGCCCATGAAATGTTTATCCTACACAAAGTTCACTTGCTCATCTCTTAAATATTCCTTATAGTAAGATATTTGTCTTACCAGGAAAGATACACTTACAGGTACATATTGCCACAACTACTTATATCTTTCTTTTACACACACACATCCACACCCACACCCACACACCTTTTAAAAGGACAGATTATTCCTCAAACTAGTTAAAGGTGTCAATGTCTCCATCTAACCATTTAGACCTTCTGAAGTCCTTGTGTTCTTTTTTTTCTTTTTAAGACTAAGCTACATTTCTGCTTAAAAATTTTGCAATAAAAAATACAATGAAATCTATAGAATTGTGAGAATTACTGGTAAATTAAACCAATAATTTAAAAAAATTACTTGGTTGTACCAGTTTGGTTACTTTGTTTGATAGTGGAATGTGTTTTTAATTTTACTACTTTTGAAGTGTTGGCATAAATTTTTCAGTTCTGACACAAGAATGGAGATATATTGGGTCACTTTTTATATACATATCCTCTGTTGTCTTAGGGCTTTATCATGAACTGAGAAGAGTTGAGAATTTCAATTCAGGAACTTAACTGAATGTATTTTGGAAATCCATTTCAACTGTGGAAACAGATTCCTGAAAACAAGCACTAAATTTTAGGCTTACTTGATTATGTGATCAGTACAAGCTTTCTTTGAAATAACAGAAAAATAACTTTGTTATTCTGATACTGAGTTCTAGAATAGTACCAACACAACAGTCAAAACTATTTTTGTCACCTGACTTTAAGGGCAGGTCTAGCAGGAATTTTCCCAATAGAGAAAAAAACTTTTTTTCTTCTCTATTACCATAGAATCACAGAATCAAGTTGGAAGGAGTTTTGTAGCTCATCTAGTTCACCTCCCAAAGCAGGGCCAACTTCAAAATTATGTCAGGTTGCTCAGGGCTTTGTTTGGCCAACATGTGAATATGTCAGAGATGGAGAATTCTCTGGACTTAACTACTCTCACAGTTAGAATTTTTGCCTTTATTCAACTAGAATTTCCCTTGTTGCAGCTTGAGTCCACTGCCTCACACAGTTTGCTGATGTCTCTTCCATGCGGACGGGTGGTGGTAAAATTGAAAGAAAAACACTGGGCACAGTACTGAAATGTACTGTACCCATAACCATAGTATTGATGTGGTTTGATGTGAATTTAGGACTGTTTTCATCAGAGAATTCAGGATATGCAGCAAAGCAAGGCTGAATGTGCAACATGCTGTCTCCTCCACACTTCAACTCTGTAAATATTTACTGGACACTTAGCATGGGCTAATTTGTAAGACAGAGTAAATTCTTGTAAAATTACTGTCTTAAAATATGCTAAGAGGATCCACAAAGAAATTTCTAACTTATGGGCTTCCTTCCTCCCCCTATGGTACAAGTTGAACCATATAAAATTATAGAAAAGGTATTGAATATGGAGCTCCTCCTTCATCCTCTGTGAGACCAGATTGTTCATACTTCTCTCCTGTCTCAAGGCTGCTGAATGTCCTTGAAGTCCTTTGAGGTGCCATGTGGAATGCCTTTCAGAATGCCAGGCAGGTAATATGAACTGACACTTGGTTATCAATTTGTTTGTTGGGTGTCTCTGAAGAGCTCTAAAAGCTATATGAGGTAGGATTTCCCTTTAGCAAAGCCACATTGTCTCTTCCCAGATAGATCATCCATATTTTGGTGTCCACCATCACCTTTATTTAGATGTTCAGTCTGTTTGAGTCCTGTTGTTTTGTTCAGCTGTTACTACCTGTCTGCACTGTACCTGCAGTGTAGCCTCAGGCTATTCCCAGCCCCACTTCAAGGATTTAACTCTCCCAACCTCCCCTTAAGTTCTGCTGAACAGTAAAATAAAATCACCTACTGCTGCATGATGCTCTGATCTCAGGAAAATCTTACAGATAAGCTTGGGAAGGCTGGTTTACCTTCATGAACATGCTGAACCCAGTTTTAAGGAGATCAGTGAGGCCTGATGAAATATGCTCAATGTCAACAGGATCGGGCCGATCAGGATTACAGATCTCTTCCACAACCTGCTTCAGCAGAGGTTTGTAAGAAGCCTGCACAGAGAGAACAACACATTGTGAGCAAACCTGTTTAGGCTCAGTGCAACCACAATTACAAATGTTCTATTTCTATTAAAGGTTACAGAAATAATTATCCCAGAAATGAAAGCATTCAAGGATGTTGTGACCTTGACTGCAGATGGTGTGCACCAGCACAACATCAGACTGAAAAGACTGGAAGAAAGCTACACATTTACTCTGCCCCATGTGTATTATATCAGTAAAGAGAGATAAAGGAGAAAGAGGGGACTTTCACTTTCTCTGGAATCTTTTTGGAGGTAATACAGAAATGGATGACCATACAGATTAGACTCTGTTGCCCACTGTGAACCCATATCTCATTCTCTTTTTAATAATTTTACAAACACCTAAACAGGGTTTTTAGGTTGTTTTTTTTTTTTTTAATTGACCACTCCTGCCTTATTCCAAGTGTCATGTCCCAGCTGAAGTCTGGATACCAGCAGGGAAGGGAAGAGGCCAACCTGCCTGTTTGTCCCTCATGGGAGAGCAGAGCTAAGGAGTCCCTGCTAGTCCTTTAGCTTCCATGGCCATGGCACTCTACATAATACTTCCATCTGTGGAAGACTTTTGGAAAACAGGCCAAAGAACCCCACTGTTACCATGAATGTCAGAGCTTCAGAGAAGTTAGGGGCTAGGATAAGTGGAAAATGTAAAGTTACAAATGGTCAACCTGCTGGAAGGTCTACTCCCAAAGGATCTACCTTTTATCCTCTTCAGGATCCACAAATCCAGGCTAAACATGAAGTAGTAGCCTAATAATCTCCACATTCCAATACCAAGGTTTAAACCAGTCTAACATGTTCAAAAATTTTTTTTAAGATAAAACTTGTAGGAACCAATGGAAATATCTTTGAAAATTCAAGCTTACTTGGTTTACAGATAGAGCTTTGTTTTACTGCTTTTAACTTTGCCCAAACTGCAACAGAACCACAATCATTTCAGAAAGTGCAAACGTCTTAGTAAATGAGCAGCTTTAAAATTAGCATGCTTATTTGGCTTTGGGACTACCCCAGGTATATATCATCCTTTAGATTACTTAGGGGAATCAAGTTTTACATCATTAATTTTGCAAAGATGATATCTACAAGAGACATCTTGCAAGATAATAGTAAAAATGGATGGAAAATAAAACACAAACCAGTTGGCTTGAAACTAAAATTTTCTGGAGTCATTAAAGAAATGTTTTTCATCCAACACTTCAGAGTGAGAAACAAAGCTTACAGTTTTTTAATACAATCCTGTCAACAAAGATTTATACAACTCATCTAGTTCTTCTCACAACATGTGCATAATTTTTAGTTGAGCCAACAAAGCAAATTACAGCAGACATGAGCTGCAGGATCTTTTAGAACATGTCAAGATTTCTGTCAAATCTAGTCACGCAATAAACAACTGTTTGAAAATACACATGCAGGCATGAAGTTCTATTTATAAAAATCTGTTTAATATCCCCATAGATGAGGAACAGAAAAACATTAGGAATGAAATATTTTTGGAGCAGAGATCAAATCACAGTTTAACAGAGAGGCTTACTCCACAAAATTAAAGGAAAAAGATAATCTGACTGAAATGAAAAACATCATTCACAGAAAACCATGTACTCAAAAGATGTAAAAAGTGTGCTATGATTTTGCAGATCTGAATTTTCAGCATCAAAACTCAGTGCCCTTCAAAAGGACCCAGGTAGACTACACAGATACTAACATACAGATGGTAATAACCTACCTTTTTTAAGTATACTTTTATAATGATTTTAAATATTTTTTTAAATCTTCTATGACTTAAAATTAATCTGCTATATTTTTAGTTGGTTGATTTTTTTTTTTTTTTTTGTACAACATCCAACAGCTGTATTGGTTTCTGTCTCATATAATGAAATTTTAAATTTTGGCAGGCACAAATTTGTTTAAAATAGCTGTTAAAAACATCAATAGCTATGGGACACACTCCATACAAGATTATAAAGGGGAGAAGAGAGAGAAAGAGTGAGAGAGAGAAAAGAGAGAGAATGACAAAAGGAGAGTGAGGGATGGAAGAAAGAATAGAGGAAGGGAAGGAGAAAGGCAGAAGTATAACTTTAGGAAGAGGAAAGTAGTTTCAATAACAGGCAAAATTCTGTTCTTGTCACTACATGAACAAGTTTGATAACCTGATGAAAACATTTATTATTTTATGTACAACATACAAACTACAATGCTACAAAACGTCCTTTTAAGAGGCTATCCAATTGCCAGTAACTTATCCATAGAAACCTTTTTATGAGTTTTAAGAAGAAATGGAGGCTTCCCAGCTTTTAACAGACAAAGTGAGAAAGTGTGCAGAGGCTAATCCCATTCCCATAGCACTAAGCAGGTTTGGTGATGAGTGTGGTCACAGGACAGGCACTACTTCTGAGGAGCTAAACTGATCACACACAACACCTGCCAGTCAAGAGAGGCCCATTTCTAGAGAGAACAATCACATACTGCAGGCTTATTTCTACTTTTATAACTCTCCTAGACTTACCTCAGCAGAAGGTTTGTCCTACTCAAGCAACTAGATCCCTTGCATGGCTAGATTAAAGGACTGCAAGGTGTCAATATACCCCTTGCTGTCTTCCAGCACTTATCCCTAAGCAAGAAAAGTGAATTTCATCCAAAGGACATACTGATGCTAATTACACTTCCAAAAAACTTTTCTTATAATCTCACTGCCCCTGCACTGAACTGTATTAAATGTTAAACAATGTTTCCCATTTTGGACACCAGACTGGTCCAAACTGCTAGAAGACTTCAGGAACAGGTTTTCTTCACCTTACATTTCCAGTGACATTTTGCAACACTCACGTTCTAACAAAGCAATGCTTAATTTGAACTACATCCCTTTGCTGGTCTACAGCACTGTTAGGAGTTTGGAAGGATTTTTTTCTGGCTCAAGATTAGAATGATGTTTTATAACCTCTCTCTAAAGCACTGCTTTTTGCTGTAAAACTCTATTTTTAACTTGGAAAGGTCTTCAGGGGAGACAGAGAGAAGGAAAACCCACTGACTGTTAGTCCTGGTGACCTAAAGCAATATTGTAGATCATGTGTTCCTGTTTCAGAAACAGAAGCTGCATTTGTCACCTATTTACAAACAGGTTTGTCTCTCATGCTTACAGGGATGGGAGAGAAAATAAAACAAGAATATAGTTGCTGTATGGACACAGACATCCTGCTTCACTCTGCCTTGAGCTGTCTCATTTGAGAGCCATCTTGACCTAGTCCTGTCTTTCACAGGCATTCATGTCATTCCACAGTGCTGCAGAGCAAATTTCTTCCTCAGAGCTGACATTGATATGCATATGCCTGAATCAGGACAAAGGACTTGAGGAAATTTTTGATGACTAGGTCAGTTATAAAATCTATGCTTAAGCATTTTCTTCACAGGCAGAATGTGTATAGGATTAGCACATCCACAAAATTAGTGCTGTAATTTTGACAGCATGCTAGAGAAATAACAAACACAGGGAAAAGAAAGCTACACTTGCCTGGTGGGTGTTGCTGCCTGGATTATGTATAGAATTAAACTGCTTCATGTGCATTCGGACTCTGGCAATGTCCCTGAGGGACCGAAAGATCCTGTCCACTGCATCTGTGGCTTTCTGAGATGTCAGGTTAAGTGACGAGTCACAGCCTACAGAAAAAAAGAAACACACAGCTGAGTGAGTGAAAAATGTTCATGTGTTTTGATAATAAACAGGAGGAAAAGGGTAACTGGGAGGGAATTTCAAATTATTTTCATGGTAGTATATTCTAGAAACTCAGGGGCTTGTTAGACAGCGTGTCCTTAGCATGGCAAAGTCTCTGCAGATAAGCAAGAAGGCAAAAATTCTGGACAGCAGGCAAAGTGAAGGGCATCTCACTTTGTGACCTCAATCACATGGCATTTTCATCAGCACAGAGTACATTTTGGTCTCCACAGCAAACAGAAGGTTCCATGCTAGCAGACCCCAAAGAAGAGCCCCCTGTTATGTGGAAAGGACCCAGCTGGTTTGCTGGTCTGTTTGGGTAAACAGCCATGAAGAAGGGAACTGCTCTCCCCTGGCTGGCAGCCTGTTGACTCCAAATAGTTTTCCTACCTTTGTGACAAGAAAAATGGAAGAGTCTGTGCTAAATACAGAAGAAATGTCAGCCAGGCATTGGAAAGAGTTGCACTAACACAAAAAAAGTTCTTATCCCTCAAAGTGGTAGAGTTATTACCTCTAATGTATTTTTCCAATGCAATTCTGCTAAAGTATAATGCTTATCTTCCACTAAGACTAAATTCCAATTACAGGACCACCTAAAATGTCCCTCTGGGTGGCCAGACAGTGCCTTGGAAAAAAGGAATTCTTAGTCCTGGCTCCATCCCCCTCACCACAGGACCTATACTGCACAGAAGCATTGAAAGAAATGCTTTCTTGCCTACACTGTTGATGAGAATTAGCCAAGTGAGAGGTAAATTATATTTTTATTGTCTTGTCAACACTGTTCTACTCCTCTTGACATCTCTTCCTACCTCTCTTCTTGCTTGACTCTTCATTCCTGTGGCAGCAAACCCACCACAAAATAACCCTTTTTGCCACCAAGACACTCACTCCTGCTTATTGTTATTGTCTTCTCCAGGAATGCTGCTGTAGTGGTTTCTGTGTCCACCCTCCGGTTCCCTCCAGGAACCAATCCTGCACCAGCAAACCTCCATTCTATGCCGAATGCTGCTGAGAGGGCAGGGTCTCCCTGCAGGTCCAGCTTGCACTGTGCTGCACCCATGAAAACAGGCATCCAGACTTAAGAAAGGACCTGGATTTTTGTGTAGGAGATCCTGAACAAACTTTCCTCTGCAACTGAAAAAAGACAGAATCCTTATGTACTAAAAAAAAAAAATCAATAAAAGAGGTGGTAAATTCAAAATGTACAGGGAATATCTGACAGTGAATCTGAATTACTTCCATACCTTTGCATTCTGCACAGTAAAAAACATATTCAATATAAATGCATACACACATGTACACTTAGAGAATTCTGAAACTATTCCTACAAGATGGAGGACACTGAGCTTTCCTCTGTCTGAATATGCTTTGTTGAGGAGAGGTGTGGGAGCCTTGGTGCATTGGTGTTCAGCTGTGCCTGCTGGCACAACCCAAAGCATACCTTGAGGAGCACTGGAGCAGGGAGTGACCAAAGTCCATTTCCAGTCTCCCCATCAGAGTGCTGTGCTCGACCCAGTTTGGGACCCTGAGAAGGCACTGGGAGCTGGAGATACAGTCTGGTTGTTTATGGCTGGCCCAACGGAGGGAAAAGAGGTGTACTTTCAAAGTTTCTCTAAAATGTGACTTCCTTGGGACTTTTCACCAAGAAATATCGTGTCTGAGGAAACCAGGGATATCTGTTTCCAGCCTGACATCCAGTACTTCTTTCTTAAACGTAAATGAAAAAATAAGTTCTCTTTACAATCCCTTATTGTTGAAATTAAAATCTCGGAAGGCTGCTGTCTACCTTTTGCACTGCACTGGGGTTATAGAGGGGAGCCAGGTTTCTTTCCAGCCTGAAGAACAACAGAAGCTTGTTCTTTACAAGTGGCAGGCAGCTACAAATCACCTCCCATTCACACCTTCCCTGCGAATGGGGCTCTGCAGCGTATGGAGAGCAGAACACAATCCCTCTTCTCTGCTCGCTTCATGCTACCCAGAAATCTGCTCCTTTTACAACAGTGCAGAGGTGGAATACATTAACTGCTGCACAGCTCATGTACTAATTAAAACAAAACTTCCTGTTACTGTTTTTTCTTGGGAAGTTAAATGCCATTTGGAGAGCATGCTGAATGAATTCTTTTGAATCCCAAGCCCTATTATACATGGGGAAAAGGTGTTAAAATAAAATTTGGGAATTTCCTGTTTGGCTTGAAGAAGCCCAGTTGTGGAGAAAAAGTAACCTGCAGAGGACTCAAGGTTTTAAAGAACACAACCTGGTTCTGCAGTAAGTGGTGCCCATCCTTACTGATACTGTTTCTGTTCTCCTCCTATCCACTTGTGCCAAATTTGAGGAAAATGAGTCTGTCAGGAGCTCCATTCAGTGCCTACCAGGATGAGACTTTTGAACTTTCTCACGAGACAAAGTACATCTATTCTTAAGCAACACATCTGCATAACCATTTATACCACAATTAATCAATTTTCACAAGAAGTTTGAAAAAAAGGAGAATGAATGAAGATGCTGTTTTCTACAGTACTGAGTGACTCAAGAACCAAATAGGACTAGCTTTTCCACTGATTTCTGAAATTGGAAGGAAAATGCTTTAATAAAAGGACATGGGCACTGTGAACCCATGAGATCTATAATTATAGAGCAACATGTGATTGATTATCCTCCCTCTACCTCCAAAAATGTAACAAATGAGAATTTCAGACCTGAGTTCCAGGAAACCTTTCTCTGTGCTTAGTCCCTTCTGGTACACATAAAGACATTCTAAAACAAACATGTTCTTTCCCTAAAGCAGTATGATAATTATCAACATTTTGTGAAGGGCTTTGATAATTCAGAGACATCACTAGGCCTATGATTCTTACAAAGTTAAAGCTTAGGAAAGCTGAAAGCCTACCACTCTACTCTGTTCTATTGGTATTAAATTCTGGTCTCTCCACTTTAGGCTCTCTCTATAGCCCTTTTACAGAAATAAACCAATGTAAACCCCACAAACCCTGGAACAGAACCAGCAGAATAACCAAGCCATTTCAGAGGCATACAATGAATCATGGGCTAAACCAGAAAATTTGCACTTTGAGGCAGATAAAATCCAGTATCAGAATTTCATTATGCAGGATTTCATTATTTTCTAGATATGCAGAGTTAATATGCTTGTCAGCAAAAGAAAGAAGAACAAGAGAGATAAAGGGTTCCTTGAAGGTCAGAACTCAAAATACAGCACTAAGATATTAAATTAATTAAAATCTTCTCTCTTTATACTTTAGGCGACAGCATAGAAATGGGGGTCCTTTTTTCTAGCAAATAAATCTAAGGATCTACATAGGCATAGCCAGAGCCATATGTTTTACAATAGTTTTGGTATATTTGTGCATTAAGGTTTTTTTATGCAAAAGTAGGTACAAATGTGTACAGTGACACAGACAATTGCTGGTTTTTGCAGGGTAAAAAAAAGTGTAAAACTCAAAATTAGGATGTAATTTGTATAATTCTCCTGTCACTTTTCTTCCCTATGGATTCTTCCATGCATTTTTAATCTTTATTCTTCAATCTGATTTGTACTGAATTGTCTGATGTTCTCTGATGCATCTAAAAAGTGAAGCTGCTAAGTGAGTGTGACACTGCGGGACAAGGAAGGATGGCCAGAACACACATCTGCTATTTCCCTAGAGTTACATCAGCAGTAGGTGAAAAATTGTACTCGATTCCATTTTAGTTTGGGGGATTTCAGAAGGAAGGTGCATTCTTGAGAAGAGAGTGTCCAGAAGGGACAGGCACAGTGGTTCCTGTGACATCTTCCCTGCAGCACACCCATCCCTGGGGCTTGGAGGGTGTCTGGCTCTGTGCTCGCTCTGTCCTCTGCATCCCCAGCCAGAGCACATGTGGTGACCTGGATGGACAGCCAGGTCTGTGCTGGCAGCTCACATTATAAAAAAAATAACATGGCCTTTTTGCTGAAGCCCTGGTAAAGCAGAGTGTTGGTGCTGCCAGCAGAGAGGGGAAGGAGCTCATCAGCTGGGGAAGGGCAGGCACAGACCTACATGGACAACCTGTCCCTATCTACAGCCTTGGGATGCTCTTTTCCCATCTCCTACCAGCAACCAGAGCAGATTTCTAAGCTGTCATCCCTTTTCTCACGCCCCCTCTTCCCTCTGTCTTCTGGGATGGCTCCTTGCTTCACTCATGCTTCAGTCCTTTGTGGCTTTGGGAGGCTGAACTCAGCTTGGACTACACGGCTGCAAAACCACTCCAACCCCACGAAGGGCAAACTATCTCTTTAACAGAAGTGAAGAGACCCAAACTCTTCCAAGATGTCCAAGAGTTAGCATCGCCACCAGACTGGGAATTTAGGATTTCTCAGTCCTGGATTTGACCCTTCTGCCAGTCCACACAGCACTGAATCACAGAATCATAGCATGTTAAGAGGTGGAAATGGACCTTAAAGATCATCTAGTTCCAACTGCCCTGCCCTGGGCAAGGACATCTTTCACTAGACCAGGTTGTACCAGACCTTATCCAACCTATCCTTTAACACTGTCAGGGGTGGGGCATCCACAACCTTCATGGCCAACCTGGGTCTAATGGCGCTCATAGTAAAAATTTTCTTCCTAATATCTCATTTAAATTTCATCCCCTTCAGTTTGTACCTGCTACTTTTGTCCTATCATTACAGTTCCTGATGAAGCCTTCTTCTCCAGCTTCCCTGTAGGCCCTCTTTAGATTCTGGAAGGTTGCTAGGAGGTCTCCACACAACCTTCTCTTCTGCAGGCTGAACAGCTCTGTCTTTCTCAGCCTGTCTTCCCAGACAGGAGAGATGCCCCAGCCCTCTTATCAACTTTGTGGCTCTCCTGTGGACTTATTTCAACAGTTCTATATCCTTCTCAGGTTGGGGATCCCAGACCTGGATGCAGCACTCCAGGAAGAGGTCTCACAAGGGCAGAACAGAAGGGGAGAATCACCTCCTTCATCTTGCTGCCCATGCTCCTTTTGATGCAGCCCAGAATTTGGACTGCAAATGCTAGCAGGCAGAAAAGATAGAGAGCAGGAGGAAAGCACAGAGCAGTAGCATATGGGAAAAACATTAGAAAAGGGAGGAAAAATGCACACACTATCAAAAATCAAACCTCTGTGTTGCTATAAATTTAATTTATGATCTGACTGGCACATGGAGAATGAAAACAGCGATGTGTTTTGGGGCAGTCACCAGCACCATGCAGGGCAAGTGATGGTGTGGATCTGGTGTCTACGACAGGAGGAGAGTGCATCGGATCCACTTCCAAGGAAACCACGGAAGCCAGCATTGTGAGCAACAAAGATGCAATTTGTAGTTTTATTCTCATCACAACAAACATCTCTCATTTGAAAAAAAAAGCCCAGGACGGTTTTTTTAAGCTTTTAGTTTAGAATCCTATATCTCTGCTTCAGTTTTTAAATATGCATCCACACTTTAGCAGTGCTGAGCATCCAGGGAATGCACATGTCTGTCTCCAAGGGCATTTCAGCACATCATCTGATCATCATATAGGGACACATCCTGCTCTGGAGTTTCCTGAGGAGCACTGTGCTTGGAAAGGTTGTTTTTTGCATCAAGTCTTTGAACCCTCTTCTGGAAACTGCTCTTTGGCGTACAAGGGACACACAGCCTATGTGGATAAGTACTTTGCTGTATCTCAAGTTCTAAAAATGCACATGTAAAAATCTGACCACTTACCTGTATGATTAAATATGGATTTAAGAGCTACCTTAGAAGAATATTTTTTTTTTTAAATTTTGCCCTTAATATCTGTCATTTGGATGTTTCCATTTTACAGGAATATTTTATTGCCTTCTTCTTGCCAAAATCCAACAGCACAACATGTAATAGCAACTTTTATGAAGCACTGCAAACTTGGTACTGCTGATTCTCATGTTACATGAAATTAAACCTGTCAGTTCAGTGAGCAATTACAGGGAAAAACCACAGAACTTACTACAATAAATTACATGAATTAATTGCAGGAGGAATTTAAGTTAGGCTCAGATGTGCTTTCTGAAGGAAATTAATGAAACAAATTCATTAGGGAACCATTCAGTTGCTCCCTCAAGCTGCCCATATCTTAATTAAAAAACCACAGATGCTAACAAAGCCATGGTAAATGTTCTATAAGTCCAATAAGGCCTCCCAATAATGTTCTTGCAAGAACTCAGTAAAACTCCAGGTTTCACTAAACAATATAGAGCAGGCAATACCAGCCCAGGACCCGTATCATCAAAAGTCCTTGCTCAGCCTTTTGCAAATTATTCTCAGATACCCTCTTTTTGTCTTCAGACTGGTGGCTGCACTGTAGCAAGGACAGATTTTTACTTCCATCAAGGATGTCCTTTCCATTCAGGTGGGGTGTTAGCCAATAACTTCCAGTGATGCCATAAAGTTTCAGCCTCGGATCTGCTTCCTCCCACCTTGTCCACAAGGTGTTCCAAGGGGTACCAAGCATGTGAAGGATGAGGGATGTAGTTTGTGTCCAGGTAGCAGCAGGTGAGGCAGTCAGTACAACCAGTACTGGTGCTGCACAGCTGCCTTGCCCAGAAGTCCATGCACCTATGGGGAGTCTAGGTGCTTTACCCACTTATATTCAGAGGAGAACATCCAGAAAACATCGCAAAATCTGTAAATGTTCTTTTTTTCTTTATGTTGATTAAAATGAATCATACTTTTAAAACAATAACAAAGTAAAATAAGTATTTCAGTATTTTTATTTGATTTTTTCTGCATTTTTTTTTTCTTGGATGATGAAAATGAATACAATCAATGTTTTTTGCATTCACAGTCCAATTTGTTTGTGTTTTCCTTAAACTGCCAAATCAGGCTTGCAGACAGGACATAATTGGAAAATGCTTCCTTCTGAAAACAATGGCCATACCAAGAATTTGTAAAAAATGCAGGAAACTATTTTAACTCATGGATCTAAGAATGATGATAAAGGAGAAATGTCCAAGAGACATTTTCCTTCCCAGTTTAAGTTCTGAGCCAAACTCACAGGACTCAGAGTATTCATAAACCAGTGTAGGCAGCTTTATACAATAATGTAAATGTATAAAAACATAAAACTTTAAAACTAATTTTTGTAACCTATTTATCAGCTACTGAAACAAAACAATATTTTTAACAGAAAGACAAAAAGTAATCACATTCTAATGCTATGTATAATTATCTTTTCCAAAAGACCTCTTCACCCAGTATACTACAGCACAGGTGATAAGTTTGATAGCTGACATAGACAATGGGCATCTAGGTGCATTCAATGGGCAATATTTAATTACAGAAAAAAATGCTAGATTAGAATAACTGCAATTTAGACTTAGCTACATCAGATACTGCTACTGCCTAAATAAAAATCTAACTCCAGGCTCAGTTCAGAGCAGGTTTGCTGAGGGAGTAATGACTTACTGCAGCCTGCTGAGCACGAGCTGATGAGAAGAGAAAGTCAAGTGGCACGTCTCCCAGGAGCTATGGGTGTTAGGAGGAGGAAGGAAGGCTTCCCCTTTTTCTTTACTATCAAAAACCTGCCAAGTCATTAGAGGGAACAGTTTTCTACCTGGCAGATTGCACAACCTTCTCTTGTCTTTCCATCAGAGGTGCAAGAACCATGACATGCTGTGCCTCCATAAATGTAGCCCAAAGCTGACTAGGGTGTGTGAAACCTTTTATTACCCTGAAAAGCAGAGAAATGTGGCTTGTGATGTTCTGCTGGAGACCTGGAGACCAGGGGTTATGCTAGGCAAGGACCATATTGTATTTTTTTTGTTCCTAATGCTGCTTCTCCTGAAAATGGACATTAACACTTTGAACACTGAGGCGGAATGTGGGGATAAAACAAGGTAAGGGCAAAACAGCTGTTCTTTCATCCTGTAAGTGAGGATAAAGTATAACAACTTCCAGAGAAAAGCCAGAAATATTTATGGTAAAGGGCTTAACTGCATAACATTAAAAAAACCCTTTTTAACACATAATACTGAAAGCAACAGCCACAATTCTCCATACTGAAATCAGAAATTCTGCTTAAATGGCAACCTGCCACATTGCAAGTCACACATGACCAAGGACAAAAGGACTAAGAACTGGAACACTGAAAATTTCTGCACTCACACTGCGACAACACTTGTCCCTCACTGGAGCTGTTTTGTCCAGCCACTGTCAGCAGTACCATGCACACAAAGGACAGGCCACGTTCTCTCTGGTGTCCCAGCCTTGCTGGGGGTGCCTCCAGCAAGGAGCTGAGGCTGTAGAGAGCTGCAAAGAAGCCATGCATGAGTCCTTCTGCTGGTCACACGTTCCAAGGGTGAACACAGGGCACAGATGTCCCTATGCTGCAGACAGACAAGAAGTTAGGCTGAAGCACAGCCCTCTCAATCCCCTCCATCACAATAAATAGAGATCATGGCAAGGAGCTCGTGTGGTTTAATCCATGCACAGCATCTACTCTGTGTTACCAGCTCAACCATAGTGCATGCTGTGCATAAAACAGAGCCTCTGGACACAAGCCCCTGCCTCTGGTACTGTACTTAATCTGCCAAATAAATGACCTAATATGAAGTTACTGTGTTTCAGATCTTTCTCTAAAGAATACACAGAGAAAAACTGCCACTGTTGGTACAGATATTCATCTATCTGTAAAGCACAACGTTGTATGTGTGGGCTTGGGTTGCATGAGTCAATTTTTAGAGCTATGAATCATGAACAATTTAATTTTAGTATAAAAGCAATGTGTATTATCTGTTACCTACCACAGCCTGATACTGAAATGCTTTGCATTTAGGTGAAAAGGTAAATGCTAACTTAGACTACAGTATAGGTGATTACGTTATTTGGAATAAGCATTTTATCTCTGATAAGATTGGGAAAACTGTTTTGCAGAAGCATTTGCTCTTCATGAATCTCAAGAAAATATTTAAGCAAAACCTATACTGCATTTGGAGTCAGAATAAAACCAGGAGAGGATTTTCACCTATTTCTCTCTCTGGTTTTAGTTTAAATGGTTGTTTGTATTTTTCAGCACCTTCTGTAAAACTATTTCATTTGAAATAATTGCTGTGGTACTGTCTCAAAAGATAACTCTTCTTGTTTTGGGAATATGTCACATCTGGTTGAGCATAACATCCTATAAAAATTACCTTCGCAGAAGACTTTTTCATCTTTATGGAAGTATAAATTACCTGGAGGTCCTCCTATGTCCATCTACACTCATCACCCATTGTAATTGCACTTCCCTTTGCAGAGGTCATAAATACACAGCCCAGTCCAAACATTTTACAGTTGGTGGATGAATAAGAAAAGGAAAGCAAGTAAAAAGCCTGGGAAGAACAAGAATAAAGCAATAAAAAATGCAAGTTAGAAAGAAAGCACTGCATGAATTATCCCACTTTCTGTTAATTTTTAACTTGAAACTACTTTATACAAGAGACAAGACAGGCAGCATGAAGAACACTTTGGATGAAAAGCAAAATGAAAGAAATGAGGCCGTGGGAAGGATCTGAAGAGAAGGAGCCCTACTATGGGAAGATGGATCAATGCAGTGCCATTTTTTTCCCAAAGAACAAACAACACAACCATGTGCCAAGCCACCCCTTTCTCTGAGTACATGAGGGTTGCAGCTGCCCTAAGACACAGCAGATCTCCAACTATGAATAACAAAATTATACAATCAATGCTCTTTTTATTTTTCTTGTTATCTGTTAATTAGAAACCACACTTTAGTGCAGATGGCAAGTACCAGTCAATGAAGAAAATGATCAGCAGTACAAGCCTCAAGTGCATGTAGGAGTATCCTAGAGTATTAAGTGGAATGAACTCATATTCATAAAAGACAATTACTCATAATATGCGCAATAGATAAAAAAATATGCTGGCAGAGATCTCAGTTTAACAGAAAATGTAAACACACATTCAACTTAGAAGGTGTGACAGGATGGTGTTAGAGCAGTGGTTAAATGCCTGTTGAATTACTCACTGGTTTAAATTCAGAATTAATTGTGCTATTTTAATTAACAAACAATTGAATGGCTTGTGGAGTTGGTCTAAAATGTTTCTTAGGCACACAAGAAATACATTTTTTTGCCTTTAAAACCAATTGAAAACGTTGGATGCATTAGCAAAAATACAGCTTTTAACAGAGGTTTGAAGAAACAAGTAACTGACAGAAAATGCCTGAGATCTGTAGTCATTTCCATTTAGTATAAATTGTTAATGTTTTCAGGAAAAAGAAATAATGAAAAACACTAGTCATCTTGTAGTCGAGTTTCAACACCTGCTTATTTATTGTGGCCAAAGGAATAAGGATAACTTGGTTTATGTTCCAAGTATGTGGCAGAAGCACAGGGATTTTTGCTTTTTTGCTAAAAAATGAAAGAAGACATGCAATTTCAGAATAAATGAGGTTTTTTTGGTTGTTGATGTTGTTTAGAAGACAAAGACATTACTAAGTGCAAACAACCAGTCAAGTCTGATGGGCTGACAGCAGAAGTTTAATCATGAGGCTGGTTTGTGGCAGTTGAATGCTGTTTGCTGTTCTGGGACTGGGCAGGTGCAGGGTGCTCACACAATGAAAATTGTGTAGCTACAATAGAAATATTAATATATAATATGTCTAAGCCAATAGGTACTCAAATGATCAGTAGACATAGATTCACTTCCATGGATATGTAATGAAGCCTGTGGAGGAGAGGAGACTTCGTAGATTCCTGTCATAACCATGTTTCATTTCAGATAGGGAAAATACTAATTCTGATCAATTGAGTTTACATGGAACTGCTTCTGAACAACAGAAGGCTGCTTTCAAAACCTTTCCCTGTGTCACTGCTGCTTGATGGACATCCTTCAGTCATTCCTTCTTCCTCCTGCTATAAGGAGACCCCCCCACACACAGAGGGAGATACAGAGGACATGCACAGTAGAGCAGCTCAGTCCTATCAGTGTTGCCACCAGAGCAGCCTCCATGTGCTTAATTTCCCCCCTCCTGACAGTGATGTGCAGCCAGCCACGGGGCTTGGCAGCAGCAAACGTCACCTCGGCGTTGAATCACCCTGGAGTAAGAAATGTTTACAAGCAGTGAAAAATATTAAATGAGAAAGCTTCCGCATACACTTCATTACTATGGGGTTTTTGGTCAGATATGCAAGGCTGCTTACTGCAGATTCTGTGCAATCTTATAGTCTTGGCCAATGTTGTGGTGATGTTCTAGATCATTTTAGTTAACCTCCTTTTACCGACCTCAGATGTAAAATTATGACAGCCTCCATTATCCGTGATGTAATAATGTCTTATTTTCCTCATATTTGTGACCTACCTTTATTTTTTTTTTTAAAAACAGATTTTTATTTTCACACCAAAGGATTAGAAATTAAGTTATTCTATATGGCATCTGAAAAATACACTGTTTTCTTGCACAGGTATTTCATCTCTTTGCTGGCTAAAACCTTAGAACAGAGCCTGGAAATCATTACACAGTGATCTTTATGCTAGAGGGAGATGGCAGAAGATGCTCAAACTCCTGGGTTGAGCTCAGCCTGTGCTGCAAAGCAGCAACACACCATTTTCAGCTCCCAGAAAAACAGTGACTCACAAGGATGATATCTCATCCAAACCTACCATTACAAGATCGGAATGCTGCATTTTCTGGGCACAGCAATTCTGTGTCCAGTTCCTGAGCTGAAGGGACCCAGCCCTGATGCCACCAAGTAAAGCACACAGCAAGCAGAAATTGCTCTGCATTAGGTGTAATATCATGTTAAAGCTACTACTGCGATGTCCCAGTCTTGAGTTGTCCTGTCACAGCTTATTGTGACTCTCTGCATTCCCAGAAATTCAAATAGGCCACTCATTGCTCTTGGAGACCAACACTAGCACTCATTTTATGTTGATTATCTGCCATTAAAAAATATTCTTAAATTGGATTATTCTCTAACAATTAGCCATCTTAAAAACAGAAACCTAGTCCATGTGTGTTATCCCATCCCACAAAATCTCCTGGAAAGGCCAATCTGTTTGCACTGACTAGAGGCAGACTTTCTAAAGTTTTACCTGCTAACATCAAACCCCGAAATAATTCCCACTTTAAACTAAAGGGCCAAATCATTAACAAGGAATAAGGTAAAGCAATACAAATCTGAGACAAGAAAAAAGAAAAAGCATTAATCTGTACACCAAAAGAACTATGACAAGCACAAAGAGGCATGTATTGTTCATCTAAGAAACAGCTATGAATAGATGCTACCATCAGCCCCCAGTGCATTCAAAGGCAGAAACGCTTACTCTACAGATATAAATAAACTGTCCTACTTTCTGCTTCCACCAACACCACAGAAAGGAAAAAGGACAGAGACATAAGTAGGAATATACCTTGTCCTGCAAATGATAAATGGAATGCTATCCATTCATGAGGAATCTTTATTATGTATAATGCTTGCTTAATTTATTTGAGTTTTTTACATGGTCTTTTTCATAGCTTCTCCAGAGTGGTGACCACAAAATTCAGGGGCTGGCCTTCAAAAAGATTAACTCAACCAACTCTTGTAGACAAAGGGAAACAAGTTATGGCAGAATAAAAGTAGAAAAACAGTAGGATACAAAGCTCCAATGCATGGAGCCAAAATGGACATAGGTTGGCTTAAAAATCTGAGCACGTTTTTGCAGAGGTAGCAGCTAGAAAAACAGATTTGCAGTTGTAAGTTGAGCAAATTTGATATGAGTCACAGTGGCTGTAAACATGCAACCCCCACAGAGCTGTTTGCAAATCGTTTCTCTCCATACATCCACTTGGTTCAACTGAGTAACTGAGTAACTGCAGAACACTAAATACAGCACATAAATGCAAGGGAAGAGGAAAAATTACACAGGAACCAACAGTCAAGTCACTCACCTTTCAAACAGGCACAAAGTTCAACTAGATTTTGAGAAGAAAAACTAAGTGTGAAAAATGAATGAGGAAGGAGGACAAAAGCTGACAAACTCAGGTGATAACCTAGCCTGCTGTACCCATATTTCAGGGTGAGATAACTGAGTGTTCAGCTGACAGAAGTTTGGTAGATGATTATTGTGATTTCAGTTAAACACTTGATACAATGCCACCTGGAGAATTAGTCTGGAGTGAAGAGATGGGACTTCATAAGGCAGAAGGAGAGATGACAATGGCCTGGGTTACACAGAGTCTTAGTGATGTTCCTTGAGGATTGGTCTTACTACGTTTATTGATTACTTTTGCACAAAACCTAGAAATGTTGATGACAGAGCTATGAGGTATTGCTAAAGGTAGTAGAAGCTGAAATATTATACAAAATAAAAGTTCTGAAGAACCAAAAATGAGACAAAAGAGACCTATACAGTAATACAAAATGAGATAAACCTCACCTGGGCCATGAACTTGTTGGGCAATAATAGAAAATCTCTCCAGCTGGGACTCTGTGATCAAAAACAACAGGAAGAGAAGAATCTGCGTGGCATTTGTTGATTCAGGGACAACTCTGGGCTACCAGCACTGCATGAGACATGCAAAACTCACCAGATAATATGCTTACTGTAATAATATACTTCCTGTAAATACATAGATATGCTAGTTCTGTCCTAAAAATGGTAGAACTACAACAGAAACAATTCTGGTCACTAGTGCTCAAATTCAGACTGCAACAGACTTTGAGCAGATCTCTGAGCATGACTACAGAAATAAGAAAACATTTTTATCTCAAAAAAATAGGGCTTGTTTAGCTCAGCAATAGGAAAATTAAAGATAAGTAATCTAGAAAGTTGAACGAAGTATCCAACCACTAAAGGAGCCTTTGTATGAAAGTAGCTGGATGCATCTGGAAATAAAAGCAGTTTCAAGATGGATTTTGATAAGTTTACAAGTGAGCTTACACAATATATTTGCCTTGGAAGGAGCAGAGGGTCTGGTTTGGTGGTGAGAGAAGCACCTACTTGCCCTATCTTTCCACTTACACCCCTGATCATTATGGACAATTTTCTTATTTCAGAGAGTTAATATTACATCAAGGAGAAAACCATGCAATTGCTCAAACTCTCTATAATGTTCTCATAAATGCTAATGTAGGATTTTGACTATTAAAAGTGCAGCCATATCTGGCAGCCTTTTTGAAAGCCTGCTCAGTCTAGCTGCAGGCTGCCAGTGACCAATTTCAGCAGGCACATTTTTCTGCCCTGACAAATGGCTCAGTAGATAGCTATGGGACAGCCTGTCTGAGAGGTTTACAACCCGCTAATGACGAAGTGCTCAAAGCTGGGAATCAGTTTCTAACAGAAATGAAAATATTTCTCCCCACAGAAAGTTATTACAGTTCTCCTTCCTTCTCTCAAAACATAAATGTTGAGTAAGTTGTCTAGCCATTGGAAAAGCCTGGTAGGAATAGTAAAGCCATCAGAAAACACAGATGTGTAGCTCTTTAACTTTCCTAATAAACCAAGCTGCTTCTGCACTGAAATGTGGAAAGGTCATCAGAGAGGCAAAGTAATGAAACAGCCAAGGCTGACAGGAAAACAGTCAGAGGAAAACACTTCAAACTAGTGTTATGTGATATGTTTCTAAAAGGCAGGAGAAGCAAGACGTTTTGTGGTGTACATGGGATTCTGTAGGATGTGCAATTTATTCTTGCAGGGAAGGGCTCACGTATTTCTGGGTAGAATGGCCAGGCAGACTTCACTTTCTCGCTATTTAGAAAACTTAGCTGAGGAGAGAAGGCTATATCTGTTTAAAAGTATATTTTAAACACCTCCTGCTGCCTGTACTCCAGAGAACAGGGAGGTGGCATTTAGCAACTGCCTGGTTCTACAGCCAGACATGCATTTCCTTGCTCCTCTGAAAAGTCTGGGCAAGCTGGAAACCTCTGAAAGATCATTGCTCACACATGCTCAGCTAAGCCTTGCTGGATTTTCACCATTAAGCTGTCTAAGGATGCTCTTGCCAAACATACTCCAGTCTTTCACAGGACATAGTGCTAACAGAACAGTCCATCCATCACTCCTAAAATGAAGCAAGCTGTGATCTGTTACTTCCCAGCTCCTAACTGTGATCAGACAGTTAAAAATGTGTAATTCTCAAAAAATACTGTGAGCCTGGTGCATTTCCTGGAGTTTACCCAGACCAAGGCTGCTCACCCACTGCACTGGGTGAGCCATGTGGTTATATCCATATAACCATGGGGTTATATCCACAGCTTCAGAAAGGAGCAGGCTACTAATGACACCCAGGCAATGATAAGGCTGTTTCTAAAGATAAAGTCCATATAGAAATGGAGTTATAGAAACACAGTTTCGCCTTCTTTTTTTCTTTTTTTTTTCCCAATGTTTAGTAAGATGTTAAACTAGAGAGGAATTTAATAAAAAACCCCAACTATATTTACCAATAAATCTATTTTTTTATTAAACCTATTCCTTGCCAGGTTAGCTCCACAAAATTCAGCATTTTGTTTTTATAGAAGACTCAGGAAAAAGACATTCATACTTGAGATGCCTAAAGGGCTCCAATCAAGCTCTTCATATTTACTAAGAATGTAAACAAAATGACATGAGCTCAGTAGGAATAATTTACTCCATACTTTTCACAAAGGACAATAAACATATGGAAGGAATTACAGAAAGAGAGTCAGTAAAAAAGACTAGTTCATCAGAGAAATTATTTGAATTATAAAAAAGAGACAAAAAATAGATAAGCACAAACAAAAGGGGTGAAGTGTGAGGAACAGTATTCTTTTCTTTGGGAAAATGTTTCTTGATGTTCTTGATGAAGTTTCAAGAGCAGCTGCTGCAAGAATGTAAAATCAGATGTCAGGAAGCAACAGTCTGTGTGTCATCTGCAAGGAAGGAATTTAATCAGGTTTGTTTTAGGCAGCCTTAAAATGCTCTAATGGGCAAAAAACAAAATCACAAAAAGCATTTAAAAGTAATGTGATTATAAATGTAGAAATTATTAGAAATTATTAGAAATACAGGACCTAATATGGCTGAGGTTTATTATGAAACATTGTAGTGGAATTGGAGGCAGCATACCTAAGAATACTTGGCAGTAAGCACTGAGGAGGATATCAGGATGGACTGGGCATTTTCTGCTGCTTGGAGATCCTGCTCAACATGAGAAGTCCCCCAGTGACAGGACCTGAACAGCTGCCCTCAAGATGGAGAAAGCAGGAATGATCAGAATCATAAATACTGTGTGAGCTACAAGCAATACAGTCTGGAAGGTCCAAATCCTCCTGGTTCTGTGCACCCTTCAGCTCTTTGGATTTTGCAGAAGACTCAGTGACATACATCTGGACTTCCAGCTCAAAAGAAATACATTTAGGGAGGAAGGGAAGACACATTGAACACTACCAGATGAGACCTCAGAAGACTGAGCAGCAGTTGAGGGACATCATGAACTTGGTTTCTCACTGGAGAAACTAATTAGGTTTAGCAGACTACTTTTTATTAGCTCGTATGCAAGTGTTGCTTTTACATCTTTATGAGGAAAAAAAATCCACACAAAGTTACTGAAAAAGCAGTGTTTGAAAGTGACATCATTGGAGCGACATTAAAAGGAGATTAGCGGTAAATTTGGGAAGAAGTTTTAAGAACCAAAGGCTTCAGAAGTATTAGGTCACTGTTTAAACACAAATTATTTAGTCTCAAAATATTGCATTTATCTGTTCTGCAAATGTGGCTTAAAAACTGTTTTAGAAAGGCTCCTTTGGCTAATGGAGAAGGGAGACAAGGACCTTGACTTCTAGAGAAGAGCTCTGGAGATCTCTGTGTGGCTCAAGTGTCTTTCTTCAGGCAACCACTGATCTTAACAGGAGCCTATTCACAAAAGAACTGTGATTCAAGTGACCTGAGTTGATAGACCCTCTTTAATTTTATAGATACCTGCAAATTAGAATACCAAAGCCAGCTTGGTCAAAATAAAAGCCAAAGACTGAACAGGCACACAGAATAGCCTGGATCCTTGCAGGATGCTGGGAATCATGGTGAAACTTGTGCTGCTGCTGCTTTAGGTTTCTCTGCTTTCAAAACATTAAATGTGTTAAAATCAGAGTTTATTGTTCCCCTGACTGTCAGTGTGTAGCTTCCACAGCCACCCCATTTACTTCATGAACTGAGAAGACTATCTGCAAACCCCACATATTTGTTACAACAGGATTTTCACTGCTAAAACCTCTACAAACAATTAAAATATTTTAAGAAATGAACAGTATTTCAGTGAGGCTGCACTGTACTTTCAGTGAAAATACATTTCATCCCTTGCTTCACCAGGAGAAAAACTGAAGCAAAACTGAGCTTCAATGAAAATTGCATTATAGCTGTATTAATAAAAGTCAGAGATGCTGGAGGTGTATTTCACATTGAGCATACTTTCAGCTAGGAATAAAAAATGTTATGATAGATGTCAGCACGATAGGTGGCCAGATACATTAAATCTTTCTAAGCACTAAATTTAACTTATTTTTCTTAAGAGATCTACTGGCATGCCAGCCTCCTGTATGGGTGGAGAGCCTGAATGCACAGGGCATGCCAGAGCTGGTCACTTGCTGCTGCACTCTGAATAGCTGATGAAGCCTCTTTGCATCAGTGGCTTCAGCCTGGCCTACTTCAACAGGTCGACAGATGGATTTAACCAATGGATTTTTTATCTACTATCAGATCAGAGTGATAAACACACTAAAATAGGCAGTAGGTCAAATTCTTCTGAATAATACACCTGCATCCCTCTGGATCATTTAAGAGAGATATTCCAATGATAATACATCAAAGCTATAATAAACCCTGGTGTTTACTTTAAAGGTGAGATTTTTTCCTTTCACTTTAAGATCCTTCCATTACAATACAAGATGATGGGGGAATTATTTCTGCTTTGATTAGTCTATTATTATGTAACCAAGAGAAAGAAAAGATAGGCCAATGAAATGCACTAGTATTAAAGTTCTCTATAGTGTATAAGGTATGTAAAATCACTGCTTTGATAATTTCAGTTCACAGTTCTATACACAAGATATTGTAGATAACACTGAAACAGACTGAAGTCTAATTTGCCAACAAACTCTGAAGCTCAACAGGGACTCACACTTTCTTCACAATTGGAACCACTTCTCAGCAGTGACAGCCTTTAGATCTTCACCACCAGGATGCATCTTAGCCCTCCAGTAACTACAACTGTTCACCTATGCAGTGACTTAAAAAAACACTGAACACATTTTAGTCACATTTTTAGGGTAGTTTGAAGCTAAGAAAAAAAAAGAAAAGAGTATTTGTATGGTGTGATGAGGCAGCTCTTGGCGTAGTACAAGTAAAGGCAGTTTGGTCACTGCTTTGGTACAGGCAGCCCAGGCTTCCCCAAGTCTCCTTCTCTCTTTCCTCTCCTTTCTTGAGAGAAATCCCTTTGGTAATTCAATACTGCAATATCTTTCAAATCAAAGGAGTTAAGCCAATTGCTTTGACAGACATCTAGGAGATTCCCCACCCTAAGGACGAAAGAATGAATTTTAGCACAAGTCAGTGTGAAAAAGCTACTTCAAAGAAACAGCAACACAACACACAATTCTATAAACTACTTGAAATGATCCCTCTACACATTCATTAGACTGAAAGGGGCATGCCATTGTATACAACCACTCCCAGCCTTAATGCTGCCTTCTGGCCTCTGATGTTCAAGGCATGGCCTCAGGGAAAACAGAAAAATTTAGAAAGAAACAGAAGACTTTTTAAAGGTAGCCGTCTACCCAGTCATCCTCCCTTGGGTAATAGCATGAGTCTCATCAGCTTCTATTTGTTATTCAAAAAGAGCTCTTCCAACTGAGAGGCTAACTGAAAAAAAAAATTAGAAAGAACTAAGAATTGTGAGTTTAGTAATGTAGAAAATTGCTAGAAGAGATCCCTTGTAGAAAGTTGGGCAGGCGCAGGCAATTATCTGTTATCTGGTAGTGTCTCAGCACATACCCATTTGTACCTTTAAGAAATTAAAGGGTTTTCTCAAGTCAAGAACTTAAATTTGTCAAATTGTGTTGCATCACTTCCATAGAACATTTTTTTTCCTCCCTCTGACATGACGTTTGCTGAGAGGTCAGCAGTGTGCATGCAGATTTTTTTATGCTCATAAATCTACCTGGTAAGAGAGCTTGGGATCAGATTGTTGATTTCCAATGCTTAAGCCTGAACGTTTTAGAAATCAGATGAAGATAAGACCTTTGTGATGTTCCTACAGAACTCACCTCCCCAACAATGTTTATTTCTAATATATTTACCAGCTCTATTAACTTTAAAAGAAAATACTTTATCCAAATCAAGTTTTATACCAAAAAACTTATGCTACTCAAACTCCAAGCCTAAGATCTAAAGGTTACGTACAAAATAAAAATTACACAACCAACTAGCTAGGGCAGACATTTGGTAGTGGTGTCACTCCAGTTATCTATGCCTTAAAGTCAGTTGTGTGTTCCCTTAAAAAATGCATGTAGACAAGCTGAGAAGTAATTCTGATTAATTTTCAAAAGTATCTTTATGTTATAGGCACTAAATCCCATTAGTTGCCATCTACATTAGATTTTAATTTGGATTAGGAATTTTGATCTGCTTCTAATTCCTGCTTTGATTTGCATTAGACAGTAACCTTGGAGTGCATGAACAGAATTCCTTCTCACTGAAACTAAACCAAAAATGCCCTCCAATGACTAATTCATATCAGAGGACCAAACAAGAATGAGTCTCCAGCTCATCAAGCATGAGCTGTGACAGTGTGTATGGAGAATAAGCAGAAGGGAAACAGAAAGTTACTTCACTGAAACAGAAAATGCTATGATGTGCACATTAAGCTAAGTGATTTAATGAAAGAAAAGTAACATTAGCAGGCAGCAAAGATATGCAAAACTGCAATGAAACCTTCTGCTGTTTGAAAAGCTCTAAAAATAACAAATGACCATGCTGCTAAGTTCCATAAAAGATAATGGTGTGGAAGTAAACATTTCAGAATTGTTAGGATAAAAAAGGGAGGAGATTGTTAGAGGATGTCTCTGAAAAGGAAAAAGAAAAGAATGAAAGAAAAAAAATCAGTGAGTCTAGGTCATCCTTTTCCTAAAAGGATGTACAAAGCAAAGCAGAATTGTGCTCAAGAAATCACTAATAGATCCTATTTTTTTGTTGTTTTGATTGAGTTCCTCTCCACCTCTCCTCTTTAAAAAAAAACTCAGAACAACAATTACAAAAACAACAAAACCTATCAAAAAAACAAAAGAAATTATTTTGCCTGCTTTTTATTTTCATCTACTCACTGTGTTTCATGCTTTCATTTAGCTATGTGAGTAGAAAAGACCCACCATCAGCTCACGGTACTTAAGCTTGCAAAATAAACCAAGCAGCAAATGTGTACTGGTTCAGTACAGTCCTTCTCTGTCCTGTACTTGTGGTGTGGGTCTTGAGAACTGGTACAACTGGGTACAACTGGGTTGAGACATGCAGAGTTAAGATGAACCCTGATGCTGACTTCTGTATCAGTGTATGGCACATGGATGTTAGGAGGGATTAAAGGAGCAGAACTTTCTCTCTTCCTTGTACTGACAACTGCTTGTAGAGCATCAGGTGGCATAGTGACCCCTAATAGGTCTGTGTTACCATAAAGTATGATCAGGTCTTTTCTAACAGGTTCTTAAAACAGATAGTAGGAGATAATTGCAATCTTTTTTGTAATGCTAATATAATGCTTCCCTATTTCAAGAAATAAAGGGATCTTTAGGAAGACTATGACACCTGAGACACCTATGACACTCTGAAGATTAAAAAAAGGCTGTAGCTCAGCTGACTAATTTGTCTTATACCAGTCCCATATGTTGTCTGTGTCAAAAGACCAGACTGTCAAGCTCATACTTCCATTGATGAGCTGGCCTTGTGCTTTTAAAGCTGTTTCCGTGGTTTTGTAGAGAGGAGGGAAGGATTTCCTCCTGTCTGAAGGATGACCTTTTTCCTTTGCCTACAATCATCCAAGTCACCTTGTAAGATATAGATTGTTTTGGGAGTCAGAGAAAGGCAAAGCTCAGTGGGTGAGCCTCCTTCCAGGAGAGGTGGGGGAATTAGGCTGACAGGATGCACAGCAACAGTGGATGCTTATTCATGAGCTCGTTGAGCTGTACTTCACTGTGGAGACATTAGAGCACTGCTGTTCTGTGAAAGAATTGCACTGAAAGGCTCAACTGCTGCCCTGTGTCAGAGGGCAAAGCTGTCTCTCCTCATTCCATAGTGCAGCCTCTTAATAAAGCAATGGCTCAGCACATTCCCCTTGCTCAGCCACACCACAAATCCCAACACATGCAGCTGGATGCAGGGATGCAGTCCCATGAAACTGATCTAATGCAGCTCAGGAAAGATACCTGAATACATGTGTCTAATATCCCAGATTATCCTTTTCTGAATTAAAAATTGCTGTCTTGCTTTTTTTCAGCCCCATAAGAAATGGTCCTCTCTTATCACAATAAACACCACATGTCAACATAGATAATATCATCCTCTAGTTTTAGCCACTAAACAATTCTAAATTTCATTTACAGTATGTCTATGATATAAAAACATTCATTTGAAAAAAGCAAATGGAGTTTTAAGAGCTTCTCTCTTGTCATCGATGAGAACAAAATGTGCATCCTAAATGTCCATGTGCCTGCTCACCCTATTTTGCTCTGGCAGTCTGGGTGCTCAGACACTCCTGTACTGCCCTCTCCTGTTCCAGCTTCAGCCTGCTGGGTTTGGACAAAAAATAGGCAGCTGGACAACCAAGCAAAGAACAGATTATTTTCTTTTCCTGTGAGGTAGGAAAAAATTAAGTTTTAATGCCAGCTGTCAAAACAAAGCTAGATTTGATCTCACAAATTTTAAGAAAGGATAGAAATTTATAATATAGCAAAGACTGCACTAAGGACTGAAAGCAACTGCTTGACTGGATACAAAGCTTATTGTGATTTCTATTTGTTCCCCAATCTTTCACCTCTCCTATGTCACTCCATTCTCAAGTTTAACCAGAGACATCTGAAAGATGCTGCATGAGGGCTACCCAGGGAACCACACACATTTCCTGATATCTCAGGGAATAGTGTCAAATTTATCATGCTCAAAACTGCAGCTCTCTAGTGAGAAGCACACATGATAATAAACCCTCTTGGGCTTCTCTTGCAAATTACATTTGTCATCTAAAAGCTTTTTGGTATTTTAGGGCAATGACTAAAAGCTGCCCAGGGTCTGTTGTTGCACACCCTCCAGTCCTCCAAGTGACAGATATTAATTTATGAAGTTTCCGTATCCTTTTCATAACCTCTTCAGGTTAATGGCAGTGAGAATTCAGAGGATTCTTCTTAAATGCAGATTTTCTGTTTACTACTGGCCAAAAGATACTGTTTTTTAACTACAGAAAAACTAATCTGAATTAGCAATTCCTTTCTGGAGGAAGAAAGACACTGTTTTTGTCAGCTGAGGACTGAAACATCCCGAGTGCCTTCCGATTTCCCCACTTCTTTCCTAATGAGCACACTGACCTCTGCTGACTTGTGAAAGAGTTTGTTTGGAAATGCAGCAAGGAGAACTTCCCTGCCTTCCTCCTCTTGATCCATTCCCTGTCTTACCCGCTGAATAAACCTATTGCTTCTTATTGTTCTTTATGTTAAAAGGAAGAGAGAATCCTTCTGGATGTCTGTCTGTCTCAGCAGTGGAAAATCTTGGAAATTCTGCTCTGGGTGGGCATCACCAGCATGTCCCAAAGTTAGTTTTGTTGTCCTTTGCCTTTTTTCAAAGAGAGAGGTTTTGATCTGAATGCTCCCTAAATAAAGCAATGATTCACTTATTGTCCTATAAGACATAGGGATTTTTTTTAATCAACTGCAACCATGTCAACAGCTTCTCACAGCAGAAGAAGAACTGGTATCCATTTAAATCCATTCTGGGAATCATAAACAGCTTGTTGACAGAGGTCAGATCCACAGGGGAGCTCACAGTTGATTAGTTCTCCTCCACAGAGCTTTTGCAGGCAGCGCGACTTGCGCTCCAGGAGAGGATTTAAGACAGGGATGTGCTGAACTAACCAGAAACAATTTCAAAAAATTGTGTTGTGTCTGCCAAGATGTCTAAATAAATGGGAAATGAAAATAGCCATGAATTTTGAACTCAGCTTTGCTACTTTTGATGTGTGCTGTATGTCTGCATTTTTGATGTATCAGTTTTTGTTCCCTGTGCTGTGTTACACTGAATTCACAGCTTCTACCTCAGTAAAAATACCTCTTAAATAATGACATGAAAATGCTTCTCATCATATTATTAGGTTTGAAATGCAAGTAGTACGGAGATTTTAAGTACACTTGAGACACAAATCTATAGGAAACTATCAGCTCACCAGTTCTGAGGCATTTGTTCATTCTCTCCAACCATTTTATTCTATAAGCTCCTTCTTAATTTCCTTTACCTTTATTTTCACTGGATAGTATTGACTGAATTTCTACTTATTTACTTGCTATTGCTTTCTTATCACTGTATATTTGCAAAACTCTTGATAAACAAACAGAAATAATGATAATGTGCAAATAAATAAAAGTCCCAGTATTATATATTACATGAACGTTCTACTGAATTAAAATTGATGAGTCAAATACTTCACAGTCACTGTTTACCCAGTCTATTTACACTAGCTGGTATTTATTAGTACTCCAAGACAATGTCCCATCTAATTACATTTTATACCTTCACCAGTATTATTCTGAATGATTGTCATTTCTCTGTTAAATCCAATTCTTAAGGCTCCCCTCTATTGGCTCTGTCCCCAAAGTATACTTCAGAGTTTACCCTGCTGGTGAACTTTGATTGACACAATAGGCAATCCTTGCTTGGCTTACAACACTTAGGGCTAATTACTTGTCTAAACCATCTCATTAAATGGAAACAATTATCAGAACTCTGAATAAAAGATATTTTGCAACCCTTTGCCCATATATTTTCAATAGCTCTTAGCATACAACCTGAAACAGTTTGTTTGCCTAGTACTTTTTATGCATATATATTTCAGTTTTGTTTAATATCTTTCCAGTTCTTTTAGATATATCTCTCAAAGACCTCCACAAAGGGATCGAAGGCACCCTCAACAAGTTTGCAGACAAAAGCAGGTTGGGTGGGGGTGTTGATCTGCTGGAGGGCAGGAAGGCTCTGCAGAGGGATCTGGACAGGCTGGATTGACAGGCTGAGGTTCAGCAAGGCCAAGTGCTGGATCTTACACTTGGGTCACACCAACCCCAGGCAGTGCTACAGGCTGGGGGAAGAATGGCTGGAAAACTGCTCAGCAGAAAAGGGCCTGGGGATGCTCCTTGACAGCAGCTTGAACAGGAGCCAGCTGTGCCCAGGTGGCCAAGAAGGCCAATGGCATCCTGGCCTGGATCAGCAATGGTGTGGCCAGCAGGAGCAGGGCAGGGATTGTCCCCCTGTGCCCAGCAATGGTGAGGCTGCAGCTCAAATCTTGTGTGCGGTTTGGGCCCCTCACTAAAATAAAGACACTGAGGGGCTGCAGCGAGTCCAGAGAAGGGCAATGGAGCTGGTGAAGGGTCTGGAGCATAAGTCTTATGAGGAGTGGCTGAAGGAGGCTGAGGCTGTTTATCCTAGATAAAAAAGAGGCTCAGGGGAGACCTTATTGCCCTCTATCACAGCCTGAAAAGAAGTTGAGCCAGGTAGAGGTCACTCAATTCTCCCAGGAAACAAGTGACAGAGTGAGAGAAAATGGCCTCAAGTTGTGCCAGGGGAGGTTTAGATTGGATATCAGGAAAAATTTCTTCTCTTAAAGGATGTTCAAGCACAGAAACAGGCTGCCCAGGCAAGTGGTAGAGTCACCATCCCTGGGATTATTTAAATGATGTGTAGATGTAGCATTGAGGAACAGGGTTTAGTGGTGGACTTGGCAGTGCAGGCATATGGCTGGACTTGATGACTTAAGGGTCTTTTCCAATGGAAATGACTCTTAAAATGTGTCATTTTGTGATTACATACATATGCACATGGAAAACAGGTTTCATATAATGTCTGACCTTTGATTTCTTATCTTTCTAACGTATATGCACAAATAATACCAAAAAATGAAATTATTACTGAACAGAGGTTTCACCTCATGTTATAAAAGTTGGTATTTCTTAATATCCATATATATCAATGGCTTAAGATTTTAATGGCTGTACCATTAATTGCAGCAAAGGAGGAAGATTGGCATTTTGTGAATTTTGAGAGGAGAGGAGACTTGAGGAGAGGAAAGGAGAGGAAAGGAGAGAAAAGGAGGGAAAAGGAAAGAAAAGGAGAAGATTCCTTGCCATTTCAAATATTTTCAGCAGCTCTCTTGCTTATCTTTGCTCCAACACCTAGAAGGAGCTGGGAAGCTTAAATCCAAGTTTGAGATTAGGTGGTATATATTTTACTGTGTCTGTTCAACATCCATTTTGATATGGCCAAGCCTTAAGTGTTTCTACAGCACACAGCTGTACCTTATGAATAATGGCATCTGAAATACTCAGGAGCAGCTTGAAGATCCCAGAAATGTGAAGCTCCAATCACTGCGCCTCGCTCCCACCTGGGGGTATTTCCACTGTTTATGCACAGCCCAGGCAAACAGGGGCAGGAAGCAATGACACAACCTGCCCCAGACCTCACAGAAATTCACAGCAGCCCTCTGAGAAGATGCAGCTCTCGTGCTGCAGGCTGGTGGCTCCTCAACTTCCCATCCCTCTGGGAGCTGCCCTGTGAAATGTTGGGGTGGGACCTTCCTTGGACAGGAGGAATTTATATTCCTGTGGCTGCCTTCTGTCAGGCCTAGCAAGGAGGAAACATGGGCAGCAAAGCCCCAGTCTTGAATGAAAAGGGTTCATTTCCTGCAGATTTTGTAAAGAATGGAAGGAAGCATTTTAAATGTCAGCAAGGGAAGTGCAATTTCTTCCTGTACCAACAAAGGGTGCAGAGGAGATGAGCGACTTCTCCTGACAAGCCCCATTTCCATTCCTGCTGAAAGCAGAGGCAGTGTTGTCCTGTCTCTGCTCTTTCCAGTGGCATTGCTAGGCATAGTGCCACACAACATGCTCCAAGACCCCCTGCTCTGCTCAGGGAAGGCAAACTTATCCCAAATGGCAACTGGAAAAGAAAAGAAGAAAA
>VZTB01012671.1:793664-882331 GCA_013397245.1 Thryothorus ludovicianus
AAAAAAAAAAAAAAAAAAAAAAAAAAAAAAAAAAAAAAAAGACTGACTAATTGAGCCCAGTGCAGGAGATAGATTTGTGAATTATTACATCTCTGACCTCCACAGCAACACAAATCCTAGGATGTGCCAAGAACAAATTAGGCTGTCTGTGGCTGGGACTTCTCCCCAGAAAAAAAGCCTTTTTTCTAGATATAATAAACAAGCAGCTTTGCCAGGGCTGGAGAACACACAGATAAAGAGTCCCTCCTGGAAGTCTCATTTGGAAAATTCAAGGCTTTAACAGAATGAACATAGTGTTGTATTTTTTTGTTGTTGGTTTGTTTGTTTGTTTTTTGGCAAGGGGAGGTTAAATTAACTACACAGCAAAAGTAACAAATTGAACTTCCACTAAGTTCATGGCCTTCCATTTCTATTGCTGTTGTGTCAAACACATGCTCCTGGGAGCTTCATAATGCTTTAAAACGAGAGGTGCTCCTACCTCGATTGCACCCAGGTGGGCTCTGGCTGAGGAAAGCAATTTTAACATCACTCTCAAGTATCCTGCTAATTTTCCAGTCTCATTTTGTCTGCCAGACACAACTTTCCTTTCTCTTTCCAGAGCAAAATGAGATATATGTAAACAAAGAATGTGGGATTTGAGTTTCACTTCCAAAAGCAGTTCTTCAGCAGAATGAATAAGAGGCAAAACATTAAATCCCAGGAGCCACTGGAGTCCCAGAGCTGCCTGGACATCCCTTAGAAGGAAACTGTATCTTCAAAAATATACTTTTCTGTACACTGCTAATCAAGGCACTTATCTTCAGCATAGAATTAATTTCAGCCAAAGTAAAATTTCAGCCATAGCCAGATTTGCAATCATAAAGAAAAATATTAGTTCAAAAATGATGGTACTTTTTAATTTTTGTGATTTGTGTCAAGCTATAGTTAAGGGGCAAAATATTTAGTTTTCCCAAGTTAATCTGTCTGTGCTATAATGTGCTATAGAGGCACATTGTTGATCCCCAGATTCATTTGTGATGCTCTAGTAAAATTTTGTAGGATGGCTGTTCTAGAGTAAACCATGCTATGCTGGGGGAAGTTCACTTGAGCAGAGATAAATCATTCAGCTGTCAAAATAAAGCCAAAGAAATCTGACAGCAGGGGTGCAATTTCCTAATATTATCTTCCTCACTCATGTTTCATTCACCCCTGAGACTGTAATTGAGTTGCTACTTGGTGTAAACCCTTTGCTCTACGGTCCAAATGGGAGAGAAGTGGCAAAGTCAACCTGTAATATCACACTTCAGCACACCTGGAGAAATTGAAGCATGCTCACATTGAATGTCTGTGACTATTTGTGGTACCCTGCTTTTTTTTCAATGTTCTAATTTGTAACCAGCCAGTAATCTGTAAGTGAATTTTCCGTACTGACCTGTGGCCATTCAGTTGATGAACAAGCCTTGGGTGATGGCTGTGGATGAAATGCAAGCAAATCATTCGGAGGATCTCAGCCAAAGACAGTTGATTGCTGGCACCTTCCTTTACTCACTGAGCACTAAAACATCAGAGTTAATTCTGCAGAAGCCGCAGTGACTTTTCTCTCCAGCAGGAATGATCAGACCCTGCTTTATTGGCTCCTTTGTCTGTAACAGAGCATTACACTTCCAAGGCAGAGCAATGTCAATAGAAACTGCTCAAGTCTGAAGGCAATCAAAATTTTCTTTCATTAGTATTTGTTTTGGCATTTGGTGAATAAATTTTTTGAAGAGAGTTTGTTTATGAAATAATAATTTATTAAAAATAATTATGTACTTTGAAGAAATGCTCAGTTAAAGAGTAACTTTGTCAAAAATGGAATAAAAAAGTTACTAAATCTGACAGTTCTGATTAACCTGAGGAACACAAAAATGATGGGACTGTTCAGCACAGTGAGAAATAAGCTTGAAGAATGGACTTTCTTCCACACACTATAGAAAGGATATCACTGTTTTAAGCCTTCCATTTTACCCCTGAAACGGGCAGTCTTTGACTACAGATAAATGGTATCCTTCACAAAACTATTTGTTCCTCCAAACTCTCTGCAGCTAAATAAATAACATGAGAGCTTTACTTTGCTTAATGCTGGCAGAGAGAATTGTCTGTATAATTTAATTCACCTGAGTTACTCAGTTATTTCTGAACTAGCATTCAAAAACTGGGGGAAAAGGCTTCAAAAATCCATATGCAATTTAAATTTTAAATTCTTTTCTTGGCTTTGGTACATTCACATTTTGAGCCTCTTTTCCCAGCCACAGGGGATACCAACTTATTTTTCTTCTCAGGTAGTAGCCTAAACTCAGCTGCTGGAGTTTGAAGTGGAAGACCAAAACCTGACAGAAGCGGACAAGGGGTGAGTGGGAGAGTTGTGAGCAAGGGAAGAATTGTAACTGACACTGACCCTGCCTGTAGCAGGGTCATTTCTTCCAACAACTTGGACCTGAGAAAGGCTGACAGCAAACGGCCTAATTAATATGCCCAGAATCCTTAATCCAACAAATTTTTCCACATCCCTCTTGTGTTTCTGACCCTATTTTGACAAAGCTACGGAGTGGATATCAGAGCACCGGGCTGTTTCTGCTCACTGAAGATTGCTCCAGCAGCTGAATGGTATTTGTGTCCACACATGCCCTTGATTCACACTTGCACTGAAGCAAAACCACCTTGCAGTTCCTGTTGTGCACTGTGCAAGGTTTCACAAGTCACAGCCAAAGTGTCCTTCTCATACATTCAAGCAAAAACACCCCCAAGACTTTTACAGTAAGTAAGATGATCGCTTTCCTCTGAGAATGGCATGTCTGCAGATATTCAATTCCACCCAATAAATGGAAACCATATGAACATAAGGCAAAGCAGAGTGCAGCTAGTTTTCACTGCACCCTTTCCACCAAACACCTCTCCAATCTTTGCATGGGGAAAGCTTCTTCTGTAGTTGTTAGACCTGTTCATGGCTTGGGATAGTGCCAGTACAGATGTGGCCCGTTTTGTAGGTCCCTGCGCAGTTGTCAAATCTCTCTTTTACTCTGTCCTTTCCCCCTGGTTTTAGTACCTGGCATATTTATTTTCCTTCTCAGATGTTCCTAAAGGTTTTATTTTCTCTCTGTGGATTTTGCCAGGTCTCCCAGTACTGGTTCCTAATCAAGTTTAAGGTATCTCAGCTCTTCCACTTCAGGGAATGCCAGTCACAGCTGTCATTGCTCTTTAGGCAAACCATTCAATTCTAAGAGGCCTAACCCCAACCAGAAGCTAGAGCTCAACACCAGTCTTCTAATGCCTGAACTGCAAATATCCAGAAAAATGACCTACTTGCCCTGAGAGATGTGCCTCTGATCACTCACTCACACAATAGTGAGAGCAGGAGAGAGGTAGAGAGCACCTTTTCCAGTGGCTGACTCTGCAAGAGGTGCCCTACAGTACAGCTACTGAAGTACATCTACTCACTTGCAGAGCTGTTAACATAAATATAGTGAGAGATGCTATGCCTGGAGTTCAGACTTCAACTGTTTGCACACAGGTCCACAGTGTTCTGAAACGTAAATGATACCCAAACAGCTCTAAATTACCAACTAAGGAAAGTTGGGATGTACCAAAGGAGGCTCTACATGACCTATGCTGCTGTTCTTTAATCCTCTGCAGAAAGCAGATGGCCAGGATAGCTAACTCTTTGTTAGTACCTAGCACAACTGCACTTATGTTATTAGCTATTTTTCAGCTGCTCTTACAACTTCATCTGGCAAGATGCAGAGCCATATTCCTGGAATTGCTCTTATCTGTACAGTGGGATCCTGCCTCCACCAAAAGGTGCTGCTGACTGAGTTGGGCACTGCCCAGGGACTGGAGAGGAAACATGCCTCTCCTATCAAGCTCACTTACCCAGGCAGAGATGTCCTTTAAATAAGAAATCTCTAGGCAGTTGTCTTTGCCAATTTGCATGCTTGTCATCTTTCCTGTTGTGTTTTCATTTGCTTGTCCCTACCAGACAAAAGACCTGCTCTCCTTTCTCCTGAAGTCAGTGGGAATTCTGCCATCAATTCCAGAGGTAGCTGGACTGTGGCCAAAACATTAGCCACTCCACTTCCCCTTAAGTCATTCACAAACAAGACTTCTTTGATTACACACCGAGCCTGAGGGGTCTCAGTTATCTTCTAACCCTCTCCTTTATATCTCCAGTATCTATGGATTCCATAGTGTAGGCAGGAACTGTTTGAATAGAAGGGCCTTAATCATCAAAAGTTCTTTTCTTCCTCAGATATGTTTTTTCTCAAAGGGAGTTTGTTGCCAATTCCTTTGGGAATGAGATGGGGAAAAATGAAAAGGAAATGACACCACTTTAAAGGGAAGCTAAGCCAAATTAACCCAACCCCACAGAGAGATACTTTCTGACATTTGAGTACTAATGTACCTATGATCGAATTCATCAGGAGAAAAAATATCCTGGCCACAATGAAAATGGTAACTTTTAAAATTATACTGGATGCAAAAATGATACAAGCCACACGGGTAACCTTGGCTAGATTTTCAAGGTGGTTTGCAATAGAGGGCTGTGAATAAGAAGAAAGGGGAACCCTATTTATTTAGGTAACTCCACAGCATAACAAGTCCAAAATAGCTTCAATTGATTCTATCTTCTTAGACTTTTAAACAGTAATTGTGGTGTCCTATAATTAGACACTGTGATTACTATGCTCTTCAATTAACAGAAGGCATACCTAGATATTTATTTTTTAGCCACAGAGGGAAACACCACAGTACCTATGGTTATGCCTTACAGATGGCACTTAATAAAGGATGAAATGGCAGCAGCAAACAATCAGTCTGACTCAGAAGACTAATACAGGATTCTGTCCAAACTGAATCTTGCAAAAAATATTCTAGTAACTTCAGAACTTCGGTGCTGAGGTTAGTATTATTTATAAAAACACAAAGGAAAATTGATTCTGCAATATGTCTGAAGAGCTTTACTACAATTTGGGCATACAGCAGATTTCCTATACTTCAGGTAAAATGCATTCACTGTCCAAATAGGACAGATGAGAATTTGATTTTGGTTTTGCATGCAGTGAGGATGATATGACAGCAGCACTAAGTTATATATAGCTCTCCAAAAGGCTGCGTGGACATTACAAGAGAGGAATAAGTACTATCAGAAAGTCACTGTATTTTACTCTTCCACCAACAGCAGGTGAATGAATGAATATATTTAATATAAAATCAATTAACAAATAAATTCAATATAAAATAAGCACATAATATTACTGTCTGTTTGAATTAAAAGGGCTAGGTACACATCATATTTTACTGGTTTTGTCTGGTTAGATATTCTTAGAGTGACTCTAAGACTATGCTGATATGGGCCTCTAATATTTTGTTGATGAATTTTGTACATGACATAATATTTGGGCTACTATATGAAATAATGAACGAATAATGACAAAATACTAGTTCTTTATTTCATTCATGCCACACTGCTAGAATGGTGGCCTTTCACAACATACTTCAAGAAGGAGGTAAAGTATGGTAGTTGGCAAAGGATGTTCTAAATGAAGAAGGACCAGCAGGTTTTACTTCTTTCCGGCACACAAAATTAGGGATTTAATTTTCACATCATAGGAATGTTTTAGGAAAACCATCAGAACATCCAACCTGACTCTTTTCTGAGATTCCACTGTGATATGCAGAATTGGAAGGGAAGAAAAAAACAAGCAATCCAGGCTCTAAAAATGATTGTGAGAGAAAATAATCTCTACACAAAGGTTGCTGATCCAGAAGCTGGACTTCTTTTTTTTTTTCAATATTTACTTTGGTACCATATGAAAACAACCATCTTTTAAGCAACTCCTCAGAAGGGTTGTGGGACCTTTCTCTTCCTGTTTGACATCCACTGAAACAGAGCCATTGAAGGGATTTTTATATCGCTGGTCTCCCTAGGATGGAGAGTGGTAAACGTAGATGAGTGCAAGCTCACTTGTTCAAGGTATTTGCAGACTGTGAATGCCCAAAGAGTGCAGCAATTCCTGCCTAGCACATCTCAGCTGGGGTTCTTACACTGGGCTAAAACACAGGGAAGATTCTGAGATGGACTATGTGAAGAGAACTTCATGTTCAAATCAGCTGTGTGCCAAATACTGCAGATTTGGTGGTGTGATGGGGCTTCCTCGTGATCACCCACAGCCAGGAAGGGTGGATTCATCCCTTGACCTCTGTATGAGCAGCTGAGTGATCCAGGTACGTGGCTGTGTGGTTTGCACACAAAGGCAGTCACATGGAACAGCACATTAGTGGGTTGCACAAAACCAGCTCCTGAGCTCTAAAATCCTGGTGGTGCTGTTAACCACACCACATGGCCTCGTGCAGGCCTATTGGTTTGTCTCTGAATTTACATATCTGGGAGAAAGAGAAGACTTTCACGGAGACACTGTGTGCTCTGCCCAACTCACGTTTTTACCGTACATTTTAAAATATCACACACCTGATTTGCCTAGTGCCAGATCTCTTTCATGTGAGCTGAAGGAAAAATGACCTAAAGTTTGATCTGTGCTCATTCACAGCCACTTTGAACTAATCAGAGAGGTGTAAAAGGACCTACCTGGGAAAAAGTATGAGAGTCACATTCAACATGTGATCCCTTCAGGCACACTTCCAAACATACCACCATCTTTCATTGCTTCTTAGAAAGACTTATGACTAATGAGGTGGGTTTGCTACTAGAAAGCATTTCTTTCCTTAGGAGTTTTAAAATAGACCTGTATCTGAATAAGGAAGTACGAAAATGAGGTTCATTTAAATAATTATGAAAGTTAAGCTATTAATAATGCTGAATAAAACCAGGCAGATTGCAGGCTATAGCTACAGGACCATCAAAATAGCAATGGCAAGAAGCATCAGTGCTGCAGAAACCCAGTACTGCTATTTATGCTGAGTAACTATTAATTTACTAAAGAGATTACAGCAATACAACTTATCTGCTTGTTTATTCAATGTTTACCCATTTCTTTTCAAAAGCGAAAAGATTTTGTTTTGTTTTCCAAAAAACCCATGTAAGTTATTTATTAGATGTTATTATTTGTTAGATATTATATTTTATATTCATGTTATATGTTAGATTATAAATGTACGTCATTCCCAAGGATTTGGGACATGCTACTGTACAGGATGCTGTTGCAGTAAATGCAAAGAGTATTTCAAATGTCAAAATATGATCAGGCCATCTTTTTAGGAATTATCTTTTCTACATTCTTATTTCATTTTGATTCCTAATCGCTGGCGTAAGCCACATGCCAATGAGCACGCTATCTTCCATATTCCTCCATTCTTCCCTCCTTCAAACTGAATATATCAGTGTGCCAGACTGTATATATGTATATATATATATGTGTTAGGAAAAATCCCAGTGTGACTATGTGATTGCTTTAATTAATTAAGGTCTAACATATGATTTGGGCCTCTGGGAATATTATTACAATCAATCCTGCAAGAAGCCTGTGCATATGGATGGTGGATTTGCATACGTCAAAAACTAATTTCCTCTGTAGTCATTCAATTTAATCTTGGGGAAGCACTCTAGAGTATGATAAAGACAATATTCTAATGGAAAGTTATCATCTAGCTCTAGAATCCTCTGTGATAAACAGTATATAAATTAACTAAAGGATTTACATTGCACTTCTGCAGAATTTAACATTTCTATCCTAAGGTTCCATTCATACTGGCTGTAGTTCTGAAGTTAAAGACCAAAACACACTCAAAACATCTTCATGAAAACAAAATTATGGCAAAAATTATCAGCATGTTTTTAGAAGGAAAACACGTCCTTACATTCAACAGGAAGACATTTTACTGAGGCGTCAAATGCTTGTCTGTTGTTTTAGAGTTAGAAATATTTAATGATTACTCACATATAATTTTTCCTAATATGGACGATGGAAGACATGAGAAAGGGGCTATAATTTCACATTTTCTGCTTTGACACTTAGGACAACTTAATTTTTATTACTGAAACACTATTATAGGCTACGCCTGCTGTAAAATCTTCATACTACGTCCCTTGTGCACCTTATGAATTTCACTACAGCTTCACATAAAAAACCAAAAAAATCTGATTCCTTTCATAATAATAGCAAATAGTTCCAGCTTACCACAGCTGCAGAAGTTTGCTGTCCCTAGAGATTTGTCATGGTACAGCTCCTGCTTCCAATCAAAACAGTGACATAGTGGCCATGATTTACAGCTTGCAGGGGCTTGTCTGGGGGATAGCACACTACTGAGCAAATATTAAAGAACTTTTAATATGCAGCAGGACTTTTAATCTTTATACCCTCCCCAAAAATTAAAAAAAAAGAATAAACTCCTGCCCAAAAGCAAAGGGAAATAGGAGCTGGTATTTAAGACTCCTTTTCTTCTGTTGTTAGGTTTCAACAGAAATGATCACCCATAAATGAGAGTGGCTCTTTAAACACCTTCATCCTTATGATTTTAAATGGTAAATATCTGCACTGTTAATAGAATGGCAAAACTTGCATGATAGCAGGGAAGAAAAATTAAATGGCTTAGCATCAGACTAAAAATGACTCTCAGCTAAAATTGGCACTTTTCCTTATATAATTATTAAGAAATAAATAGTGAGAAGAAAAATTAAAAACACGATAATTTATTTTAAAAGAGAGTGAGTTCATATATGAAAGGAAAATTTGTATTTCTGCAAAATGTATTTTTTGTGTTTGTATTTTCATGCAAAATCTCTCAATTAGCTTCAAGAATAAAAATTACTATGTGATGCCTTTTTGTTGTTCTCATTGAATTTGCCTAATCAGAATGGAGATGGTAACTATGCATAAAAAATTCCAGAATTTTATTTTCTGTTAAAAAAAGGCTTGAAACAGCCTACAGAAAAATGCAAAATTACATTTAGCAGGCCAATGATGTTTTGAAATTTAATTAGTTGCCAAGCTGTAGTCTTTGATGCTGAAGTCTCTAGTTTCTACTCAAATCTAGCAACTTCATTTTGAGAAAGTTAAATCTATTGGACAGGATTTGAGTAGTGATAAAGTGATCTCAGTTTTCTCCAATAAAAAATATAATAGATGAGTGCAAAGAGCATGTATTCTAACTGCTAATTTCTATCCTTTTATGATATACTTTTGGACTGTGAGGTGGAATAAGAGGCCAGCAATTTAAGGTCCATATTTCTGAAAATGCCTGGCTTCACACCCATGGTGATTTTTGGTTTTCTGTTTAAAATTCTGGCAGCTATGAAAAAAAGAAAACCACAATGATGCTGTATGGATTCACCACTTGACAGAGATCTAAAGCCACAAATACAAACGGTACATGAAAAAATTTATGAGTTATGGGGTCCAACAGCGAAATGTTTGCAAATGTTGCTATTCTTCTTTCTGCAAGTGCAGGGATATATCTGGTAAATACAGAAAAAAAAGCCGTGTTCAAACCCTTGGCTGCAATGCTAATTCTGAATATACAGCTTAAAACCACTATTATCACATACGTTACTTATTAAGTAAAAAGCCTGAAGCTGTTTGTCTGTCCACATTTAATCTGATAGCCTATTTTTCCTCCCAACAAACTAGTTTTTAGCAGTCAGATTTTCCAGTATTTTTGTTCTCTGATAGCAGAATTCAGGTTTGCAGAATTGCTTCATTTTCTGCAATTTGGAGTCTTCAGTGAAGAAGCTGTTTACTTCTAACATGGTTATACAGTGAAAATATATCTGCATTTATGGAGTTAATAGTCCCCTTATTAATTTTACTCTGCCTCTTTTTTTTTTTAATAGAAACCTAATGAAAACCATGTTTATGTGCTCAAAGGCACAGAGGAAATTCATTACTCTGAGGAATAACACACTCCACAAGTGAAATGAAAGTAATCTTATTTATGACAGGAAGGGGCCTTCACTAGACTCAACTCCACCACACTTGGACTGATACTGGCTGCATGAAAGAAGCTGCAAACTCAGGAACTGGTTTCAAATGCAAGCCTCATCTCAGCAATAAACACATTTGCAGTTTAGTCTCGCAAACATTTAAAATCTGCTGAAGCGGAAGTACCCAGTTATTATATTTACTATAAACATGTGACAAAAAGAATGCAGCAATTAGAAGAAAAGCAGGGATATGGCCTCTCATTCCGGGTGCTTTCCTTCCACTTAGAAATGAGCCTGTCTCTGTCCCTAGGCCAGATCTGCCACAACGCATACCCACGGCAAGCCTGCCTGCTTATCAGATCTGGCCCTTTGCTTTGGGGTTAACAAGTGAAACCCCGAGTCCACGGGCACTTGGCTGTGGGGAGAAGAGAGATTTATAAATACACTTAACTGGAGAAGCCTCGAGGAGCGGGAGGTGGAAGACTGTGGGGAAGGATAGGTGCTGCAGGGCTGAAGACTCAGCTTGCTAAAGGGCTCGAGGGCCAGAGGTGCTTGAGGTACCCTGCACAGCCAGGTAATTCCCTAAATAAAAGGGAAATCAGAAATGCCAAAAATTACTCACTGTCCCATCCACCCGTCCCCGTACATGTGTGAGCCTGAGCATCTGGCATCCACGTGCATGTATGCATATGTGTCTGAATTGGAAAGAAAGAAAAAACCTTCCTGCAAAATAAGGAGGATAATGAGAAAACGCCCGACAAGTTATTGCTACATCTATTTCGGTGTGAGATTGAATCTTTTTCTTGAACAAAATCAAATCAAAAAAGAAAAATGTTTCTTAGCACTGTGAAAGTCAAACCCTATGTTCATCCCATTTCTAGAGACTTCAAAAGAGAGCTTTCATTAATGGAAAGTTGTGATATACAGCAAGCTGGATGGCTCCACATGCGTTTGCAATTTCTGTATCTAAACCCACATGTTTCACATTCCTTGGGTTTCTTCCCCGAATTGTCTTGAGTTAAAAAGGGGCAGGCGGGGAGAAGGAGCAGCCTGCCGAGGCTTCCAGGCGGCAATAAGCCGCACTGCCCACAAGAAGGCACTGCGTGTTAACAAATAGGAACAAGCCGGGATTTCTGCAGGGAATAGAGTTTATAGTTCCCGCCGACGCTAAAGACCCAGCACAAGATGTGTGGGTTTCTCCAGCGCCATGAAGGACAGCTGCCTTTGTCTGCCTGCAGATGTTTGGCCAGTTGCAGTTTGGATGCTTGACCAGTGAGTGAGATAAGCTCTTCAGCCTTGCACAAGGAATTAACTGATATTCTCATACATATTCTCCCAGAAATCAAATTTTAACACTAAAACAAGCTTGACAAATTTGAAGATTTAGTTAAAGAAAAACATATTTAGTTCTTCCTTTGTTATATTGCTTTTGCAATTACAGTATGTTTGCATTGTATTGGAATTGCGTTTCACTTTTTACTCGTGTGATCTAAATTCCCCCTCTGCTTCATGCCACAACAAAGCAATTAATCCTTTGTTTGCAACGCGAGTCAGTTGTCATGGAAATTAATATGATTTCACAAATTCAAAAGTATTAACATTTTTGGATCACATATTAAGAGAATAGGGTGTCATAGACAGACCATGTGTTTTAGAAATAGCTTGGTATGCAGTGAGTGCAACAGAAAAATTATATTTCGCAAGAATATAGAAGTTTTAAAACACATGAAAACTCTAAAGTCTTGCCTTGGTCTAAAATATTTGAGCATTTCTCCCAACAAGCAAGTTGTACTTTAGATCTTGAACATTCCTCCCAACAGGAAAATTGTACTTTAAATCATTTGCAGCTTTTTGTTTGCACAGAAGATTTCTCAATCTCTTTGTCTGGATACGAACTTGTCAGCTAGGAGAGCAGAACTGAGATCCTACTCTTCCCTTGACAAATGATCTGTTTGCTGAGAGAGATGAGCAAGGGAGTGGACAATCCCAACAATGTTTTTCTACAGCCATATTTTATTCCCCTCTTAAAGTGAACACAAAAAAGCAGAAGCAGCTGCATTGAAGAAATAAGTGAAGCTGCTCGCTGTGATGTCTGTTTATCTCAAGAAGTGCCTGGCATGGGCCAAAATTCTCCATGATGACAAGGCTAAAGGCCAGCACAGAGCCATGGTACACGCAAGGTCACTGCAAACTTAGATCTACTTTCAGGTAATGTATAAACCAAGGCTCCTACACGATCCTGGATAAAACCCTGTCTGAGCCTCGTGGACAAGATGACAGATAGTGCCAGATGCCTCCTTGGGCTGTGGGAGCTGCCAGACTAGCTCCATACGGCTGAAAGATGTTGTACAGAGAGATCTCTTGACATTATCAGAATCGAATTAGGTTGAACTGGCAATTACAAGAGAGGTAGTGTATGGAACTGCTTGCTATCTAGATGATGCCACTTCTCCCAAATTAAATTATCCACCCTCCTGCCCCAGCAGAAAGCCACCTACCCACAGCTCATACACATCACCTGCCTTGGGCTGTCAGGCAGGAAGGGGACACAATTCCCTCCCTTTCATTTCTCACAACCACAGTGAACAGGCTTGTATCATGAAGCACAAGCCAGGCCAGTGGTCTTTGCTCAAAGATAAGGAGGTGGAGTTTATAGTGAGTAATTCACTCCCCTTAAAGAGATTTTGAAAACAATGCATGTCAACATTTGTAATACCTATGTTCTTCCTCATATGCATGCCACACTAATGTTAAGCAGCTTGAAATTTTAAAAATGAAGGAAAGTTTGGGTGAAAATGTCAGCCTTAGATTTCACTAAATTCCACAGCAATCCATAACCTACTCAATGTAAAAGGGAACAACGGGGAAAGTGTTCCCTTGCAACACAGGAAGCCAGTCTCAGTGATAACCACCAGCCAACCATTTTCTGTCATGAAAGAGAAGTCTAGATTTATTAAAAAATATTCCTCAGATATTCTAGAATGTGTCCAATTACATTTTTTCATTAGTATTTCTAGTTGTATTAGAATGTTTGTAGAGCACTGGTATCTGAAAACCAATATTCCCCTGAAGCATTTGTAGCTCAATCCCTTGAGGACACTTTCAAGGAGAACTGGTTCAGCAAACAAGTTTAATTTTACCTCTTGGGCACACACCTCACATCTGGATTCAGCACTGGAGTGGGGCCACAGCTTGTAAAAATCTGTGTAGTTTTAACTCATGAAGCTACTACTCCTAGACAAAAAGAGTATAATTTATCTTTAGTTTGACAAGTTTCTTTGTTAGATCATCAAAACTAACTGCCAAGACACCTGGATTCTGCCATAGCATGCATATTAAATAAACCCACCAAATTTTAAGCCCACTGCGAGACACACAGACTGAATGAACTGTGTGAATATTAAACTGGATTTAAGTAAGCCAAGCTACAATAATGTAATAACACAGTAAATCAGGTATGATGAAGAAAGCCTGAAACTACACGAAGAGAAATGTGAGGCTGCACTTTCATTCAGCACAGTTATCCTACAGCAAGCAATCAGAGGAAAGTGCCCTAAATCTGAGAAGCTTCATTTCACCCTCTATTACCTGCCTAGATATTTTGTCACAATGACAGAGTTGGTCCAAGCAGCATGATTTTGGAAAGGTGGGTGCCTTGAAAGAGCCTTTTCTCAAGTTATATAGCCAGTTGCACTTAAATAAAAATGTAGCAGCCAGGTTCCCTGGAGTACTCCCCTGCAACAGTTCAGCTGACTACAGCTTGCAAATGCTTTAGGTTCATAATTTCCCTTCTTTGTGTCTTTCCCAAATGCACACAGTCCTGAGGGTGATGCCAGCCAAGAGTTACTGGCACCCTTTCAGATCCCACTCAACCCCTCCATTAGCTGAAATACAATCAAGCTTACAGCTAACAATTTGCATCCTACTATTTTCTTTATGTTTAAATAGGTCTTTCCAGAAAACGGATCTCTGCATTATCTGGACCAAAGATCATATGTAAACTCTTGAAGAACACAGAAAATAAAGCCCAGCTCATGGCAGTCTAACCTTGCTCATTAATAAGTATGTAGAGCATATGTTCATACATAACTCTGGGACTGTACCTGTACAATCAAATTAACCTTTGGGCTGCTGGTGTTATGGCCATAATTTACTATATCTAGTTTTCAATTGCATATACAGTGCTGCTAATAGTACAAAAATGCTATCCCATAAAAATCATAATCACTGATAAAGAAGCTCATAATGGAATAGAATGTTTCACTTCCACTACATTAATATAATTACCATTGAACATCCATAATCAATTGTGCCTGTATCACAGAAAAATGCTCTAATTTGCAGCCTTTGCTGAAACTCAGCCTAGAAATATTTCAGTGGGGGTGGAAGGAACGAAACAGTAAAGGCAGGGGAGGAAGAGACAAGTCAGTAACTTTTCCAAGACATTGATTTAATTTAAAAGGGTAGCCAGCTTTTTTTGCTGGGCCCACAGCATTGTTCCCACATTGCCTGCGTTAGTTCCACCCCACTGCTAATTACTGTTTGAATGTGATGTCCCGTGCAGAGGCTAAACAGAGCACTCTTCAAAGCCTCCCCCAACTGACTCTATCTGCTGAGCAAGCAGGAGAGACCACTGATGAGGGAGGATGGTGTATGCTTGTCAGGCCAGGCAGAAGGGACCAGCCTCTATCCAGCCCAAACCCACAGCACAGGACTCAACAAGAGCCTTCCCTGCCCTGAGCGGGCACCACCAGCAGCACCAGCCTAATCTGAGGGGACACCAGCAGCTGTTCCCAGCTCGCCTGCTTGCTCTGAGCAGCTGTCTTCACTGTTGGTGCCCACACCATAAACAAACAAGCGGGATCTGTGCTGACCCCAGGTTTGCCCAAATCCACAGGGCAACAGACATTTCAAAAACTTTCAGCAGGGCCAGCAGGTAAGTGGGACAAACTTTGCATGGCACTGCTTCCATTTGGGTAGTTTCTCATGATGTGTGCATAAATCACCTGTCTCCATATAAGGTTCCAGTCTCCTCTGTGACCAGTGAGTGAATTCCAACATCAAAAAAAGAAAAATGCCCCTTTGTTGATGAATAAATTATACAGGTGAAACAACAGCACTCAAAAATGCTGAGCTGGTGTTCCTTCAACATATACAGTATTGGTTAGAAGGGAAAAGAAAACATTCCATTTTACTAAATAAACCTACTATATAGTAGGTTTATTATAAATAATATTTTTATTATAGTTAATTCTACATATAAGAATATTCCACCAGAAAATGCAGGTTTTACTGCAATTCTCATAGAAATTACCTTAATATAAACCCTATTATATTTAAAAGTAATCTTTCATAACCAGGTTCAGCATTTAACCTTAAAAAAATCAGTGCAAGGAGAAAGGAAAAAAAAAAACCAAAACGAAACCCACAGAAAAACCCCAAAACCTATTTCCTTTTCAAAATCATGGGGTTTAACTTTTTGACATGTGTTGGGGAATAGAATAGGAATTTCTTTCCAGAGCAATGCATCACTGCATGAATGTTTTGATAAGAATGTTGTTTTAATTGCCTGCTTCTACATTAGGAACACATGGCAAAGTGAGGTGTGTGTGCAAACCCAATATTCTCAGCACAAAACTGTGAGAGTGCATCTTCAGTGACATGTGCTCTGAACTCTCACCAAAGTCAGACCATTTCAACTTGTGTTCAGCACAGCTGAAAAAAAAAGCTACATAATTTGTTTCTCATTACAGAAGAACAGTAAAAGAATGCTCATTGTGTAGTATTTTGCTCCTTCCATAGAAAAAACCTCACACAATACAGTTTGTTTCCTTCAAAACTGCAGTTTGTTTCACTTTATGTAAATCATCACAGTCTTTCATTGCTAAAAGAGAGACCTCATTGCCAAGAGACGCAATGGATTGCCTGCTCTACTGCAAGGGCTCTTGGCTTGAGAGAGACCTAGATAGGAACTGAGCAACATCTCCTGAGCAACCATGCCAAGACAGCAGCTGGAACCCATTAGAGAGCAGGACAATCCTGTCCAAACAACTGAATGCCAGGATCTCAGGGTATGAAAGGCTCAAAGGACATTGCTATAAAAAAACAAGGATCTTCATGAGACTTTGGATTTTGGGGTTTAAAAGAAGTTTTGCTAGCTACTGAAAACATTCCTATAATTTTGTTGTTTTGATAATAATGTGAAAGGAGCTATTCCCCCAGTACTGTGGCTCTGAGCAGTCAATGGTCTTCTGGGAGAAAAATAAATGAGAAGAAAAGTAGACTGAAAGTGCTTCATAATAAAAGAAGCAAAAAAAAAAAAGATGATTTTTAAGCTCAGAGCTAGTAACTGTCTCCTAACATCACTCAGAAAACAAAAATTTTACCCCAAAGTGTTGCACACCTCTGTTGTGACATGATAGGTTTGCAATCATTTTCAATAACTACAACTTGGATCTCAATGAGACTGAAGATTAGCAATTCTATTCTGAGAAACTTTTGAAGGTAATCACTTTGTGGTAAGGTGTCAGCCCAAACACTGGAAAAGCTGAAAGATAGGAAATCCATCTACTGCTGGAAAGCAATTCAAAACTTACCAAAGGACAGTTTGGGATAGAAATATTTCAGTTAAGAAGTGGGAGGGAGTGGGGTCTCTGAAATAAGGAAAGAGCACCAATCAGCTCAAAATACAGCTGCTTGTGCAGCCTCTCCCTTAGACAGTTCCAGGATGCTGGTTTTTGTCTGCAAAGTCCTTCCTTGTGGTGGTCCCATAAAGCTGCTGCTGATTAGCCCACATCAGGAGCAGAGGCAGACTGAGAGGAAGATCAGCAGTCAGTTGCAGCTGTAAAAGCCATGCCAGTGACCTGGTAGGAAAGACAGAGAGATGCCAGCACCCACTCACCAGCAGGATGGAATTTAAAACCTTTATTTCCACCCTACATATTCCCCCAACAAGGAAAACTGAGACTACAAACTAACCCTGATTGCCCAAATGCTGACACCTGAAATGTGCTTTGCTCCTTGTTTACTCTAACTCTGTTTCTGTGGGGTGCTCAGATACAACAGCCTGGCAATAGATGGCTCTGTAGTGAGGACTCCTAGCACAGAATAGACAACTGCAGACAGAAACCTGCTGCTTTCAGGTCTGCCAGACACAAGCCAATACCAATGGCAATTTCCTCAAATCACTCATGGATTCTCTTGCATTTGCGCCTCTTATTTTTGATAAACTTTGAATCAAGCCTTCTCAAATGGCCATATTTACTAAGGCAGGGCAAATGAAAGATTCGGGCTATATTTTTCATTACACAAAGGCAAAAGCTATGACTTAGCAAAGCCAAACTCCTGCAACTGAACTGTACAGGAAGTGAAAGCTCTGCAGGGCAACCACCAGAAAGCAGCAGAAAAGAAAAGGTGAGAGAACTGATGTGGAGGAAGGACAGCCCAGAATGTGAAATAAAACTACCAGAGCAAATATACTGACAGTGGGTTAGTTAAAAAATATGCCTCTGGCCTAGTAAAGTGATGGAGGGAGAAGAAAAAATTGTGGCATCTCCTAGAGAAAAAGCCTGCCCATGACGGGGAGAGAGGGAATGGCTGTTCTAGCTATGCCTTTGGGCTGGTTGCAAAGCCTGATTCCTGCCACTCTGGGGTAATGAACAAACTTATCCTGTGGGGAATGATGGCAGGACAACTCTGTAGTTCAATCTTGAATTCAGGTGAGAGGCGAGATTGATGTCATCACCTTCCTAATAAGCTGGTATGTATCAGACAAAGCTTACAGGGATGAGAGGCTTGCACTGCACAAAGGAGGCTGCCCAGGCAGGGAAGCTAAAAACAGCCTTAAGCATCTGGGTCTGCTGCTTAAATGGTCAACAAAGACTGAGAAATCAGAAAAGGAAAATGGGCCCCTGAAAAGAGCCGAAAATGCATTTGTCCATCTTCAGGAAACTAACAGATTCTCTAATTTCTGGGTCCAAAACCCAACACAAACCCAGGAAAAATAAGCTCATACTTTGAAGAGTTACTGCCTGTGCACAAAACAAAGCAGAGGATCACACTTTGGGACACAAGGATATTGGGGAATCAAATATAAAACTCAAAATGAGAAACAGGCAAAGAAGCAAAATGGTATCTACAATTTCTGGCTTTAATCATTGCTTAAGAGCCAAGTCTGGAGCAGCTAAGACATGTGATGACTGCTTGGATACTCCTGAGGGATAAACTTGGCTCTCAGAGAAGGAAAACTACCCCTCACATGGGACGGATGGGAGCATGAACATGTCCCAACTATCACATTCCACCAGCAATTTATGGAGTTTGACATGGATACACAATAGTTTTTGCTCTTCGGATGCTGCTTTCCCATTTTCGTGAGAGAACTTTTATGTATGCTCCTGTCCATACAGCCTAGAGAATTCACTTTTTAAGCCTGTAATTTAAAAAATCTTGAGTTTCTTTTAAGAACACATTCAAAGTCTCACTTTTCAGTTTAGTAAGGCTGAGAATGACAGTAAGTAACCAACTACTGAACTTGTCTATTGTAGAGTTCAGGTGATAAGCAGAGAGTCAGTCAGACTCCACATGGTCTGTGCCTTGGGAGGCTCTGCTGCTGTGCTGTTTCACTTTGAGTGTTTGTAACAATCCCTAGTGGCGGTGGTGCTCCAACCATAGACCAAAATTAAATTAAACTGAGAAGCACTGTTTGTTTGTGTCTGGGTCAAGAACTGTTGCAATCAGACCTCACATTTCATGACAATGATCAGAACCAGATCATTTTACACAGGGAATGTCAAATACACCCAGTAAAATTGTTTGGATTTTTGCTTCATTTTTTATTTTCTTTTTTCCCAAAACAAAAATATTTTATTTGATTGCACTGAACAGTTTTTGCATTTTCACGGAAAGGATTTTCTAGAATTTCAATCTCTATTGTAAAATAAACCTGCAGGCTAAATCTGAAAATACACTCCTCTTTTCTGAAAGCCTTGTGTGCAAGCTACACTGACCAAATTCTAGTCTATTCATGCAGATTTCCTATTAAAAAAACATTAAAAATATCAATGAAATGAAAAAGTAACAAAACAAACAAGAAAAATACCATGAAAGCAATTAGTGTAACCTATATGCTTTTATATTTATTTGATTATGATATTTGACTCACAAATGATTGCCTTGGGATCCAAAACAATGGCAGAAAGTTCTGAGTGCTCAATTGTTTCTGTATATTTGGCCATACAGCTGTAATATTTCCTTTAAAAACTACAAAAATACTTTCCTTCCAGCCCTAGCTTCATGCTAAATCTGCACACTCTCCATCTGAGATCTCATTTGATTTGTTAATAGATGTCTTGCAAACTTGGAAAAAGAGAACAGATCAGAAGTAAAAACCAATCAGAATTATACTTAAGATTATTTAGGTTATACTTAAAAGAAATGCAGACATACCACCTAACACTTGCACAGTTAAGCACACAAACAACTGTGCTCACTCTTGTTCCATGATACACTTTTGATTGCATTTAAAGCATTTGCAATCCCAGGTGAACGTAAACCTATTTTTATGGAATTCCTCCCTCCACCCCATTCCTACTTCATGCTATTAACAAAAGGAGTTAAGACTGCTTCTGTTTGAATGTTCAGATTACTTTCAAGGGTGGTTATATCTGAATATAAGATTTACTGTAATCCTTGATTTGAGCAGACTTCTATCATTCCTGCAACCTCTTTATCCTTAAGTCCTTCATTTTTTAATAATCTGTAAACATTCCTTATTTTATACACATCTATAAATGTCATACATGGTACTTCCATGGTTTGAAGATATACAGTAATAGACATATATTTTTATGTACATATTCATTGCTGTATCAAAGTAAAGATGGTGTGCATCCCCAAATAAGAAAAGTTTACAGTTAGTAAATCATCAGGGGATCTGTGGAGCAGAGCAAGACAGCTGAGATCAATGAGCAGATCTGGTCCCTGGTATGTCAGCTGGAAGCTGATTGCAGTAGCTGTGCAAGGTTGGCGTTTACTGAGGGGGAAGGCAGAGCCCCCTTTTCACAATATCTTGGGGCTTTAGGAATCTGTGATTGCCCAAGCTCCCCTAGAAATGGTGTCTAATGAGCAGTGAAGCAAAAGGCAAAGATGCTATGGGGAGCCTTTCAAGCACTGATGGATAAGCTGGTGTTCAATACATCAGAGCATCAGCAATCAAGCTGCTTAATTAATGAAAGACAACTCTTGATGTCAATTATTCCAAATTATTCCTGATTACTCCAAAACCAGCCTTGCTGCAAGATTTAGCTTACATTTAACTGCATGAAACATAAATGCAGACCAAAGAGTGCTTAACTTAGCTTTACCAACACACAGTTCTGCATTTAAAGGAATAAATTTTTTCAGAAAAAACATTTCTGTACATCTGAGGTCTTACCTCTGAGATACCAAAACTGACTGGTTAATCCATCATGAGAAATAGCTAGCAGACAGCTGCAGAAGTAGGGCAAGTCTCATCTTAAGCATTTTGAAATGCACACACACAAAAAAATCCTCATTCACAGAGTAGGACCGCATGGACCACATACACCATACACGAGCTTCAATCAAAACTTATTTGAAGGCCATTATTGTAAAGGATTCACTGCTGGGAAACACCCAGGTACTGCTCAAGCCTGTGCCAGGAGTCTTTGCTAATAACTGCTTACATCTACAGTTGTTTTTTCCTTTCCTTTTAGGATTTCCACCTTCCCGACCTGCTAATGTAGTCATGTGGCTACCAAAGTTTCTGCTATGGATTCTATTCCAACTCACTGCAGTCAGTCAAAGCTGATAACTGGCAGCAGATCATACAGGCACGGAATAAAGAAATTTTAGTGCTAAGAAATTTGATTCCCAAGAATTTGCCGTCAGCTTCAGCGGATTCAGGATTTCAATTACTGCTCCTAGGCCTTCCAGAAAACAAAATAAACTCTACAACACACAAGCTCATTGTTCTAAACCTTGAAGGGATACAAATTGTAGTCCAGTACATATAAATAATTTTTTCACATTACTTAACTGCTTTTCAGTAATAAAATCCAATAAATATGGGTCAACTTATTATGAAAAATTAAGTAACATAGTATTTTTAATTTTTGAATAAGTAAAGATACTAAGACTTGCTAAGCAAGTCCATAGTATGTACAGTGTATTTTTAAGTGTTTCATAAGACTTTTAACATGTGGTTTTAAAGAAACACATGTACACCAGCTGTGCAGAAACAAAAATAAACTTCAGAACTCCAAGGACCCATTTTGAGGTATCTTTTAGGTCAATCCTCTGCAAACTAAGAATCTGAATCTGTACAACTTAGTAAACTAAAATCACCATGGTTTCAGCTGCTAAGTAACATATTCTCAAAAGTGTCCAATGCATAGAAACTCAAGTACCTGAGTCAAAGGCAGGAGGGTACTGTGCAGTCAGCAGTATTTTCACTTTGATAGAGTGAAATGCTTGTCTGAAACACTCCCCACTCCTGGAATAAAGAGAGTTGATCTTCATTGCCCCACACAATCCTCTCTTCCTACAGGTCTCAATAAAATCTGGATATGCCTTTTGATTTCCCCCTTCCCCCACTGCTATCTATGCCTGCCTGGTCAGCTATTGCACAGTTTGACACTATGATCAAAATGATGCACCTCCCTTTGAATAAAGGCTGTTTCTGAGCTTTCTTTCTGTATTTAAACATAATCTACTAATTTACTACTTTACATGTATTATGGAGTATTATGAAATGAAGCATTTCCAGTTCAGGTAAATGGATTAACTTCCCAGGATTCATCCAGCACGGCACTGGAAGGAAGATCACAGTGACTTCATCCAGCCAATAGTGCTGCCAATGCACTGCTGAATATAAAATCATTTCATGCTGGGGCTGCAAAACCAAGGGAAGACCTGCCAGCTGCAGGAAATCTAGGAAAGAGGGAAATGTGTTTTTTGCCATTGAGAAGTTAAGAACAAGCCAGCACGATGGTGAATTGCTTTGAGAGTGGACCGAGTCATACGACAGGTCCAGGGTGAGTTAGGGACAGGCATCACCACAGCCCTCAGGGAATCTGCAGGTGGATGGGTTCCTACTATTTGAAATTATCAAAGCTCGACTGAATTTAATTCTTAACAAAGGACAAAGCTAGACTTAAACAAGGGACTCAGAAGACATCTGACATTATCAACTCCTCTCATGCACATCTGAAAATAAAGTTTAATGTAATTATGAATGTACACAAAACATAAATTTAAACAGCACTAATAGCTGGGGACAAGCTGCCTTCAAAAACTTTGACATCAGGTGATCTTTTCAAGGATGTCAAATCTCAACAGGAGAAGTGTGACTTTGTATCACAATACCAACCCATGAAAAGAACTTGTGGGGCCTAAGAAGTTCCTTTTAGTCAGTCATGTCCTTCAACATCATTCTCACTATTGAGGTGTGCCTCTCCATGGCTGAGTGGGTCCTGCTGTGGCACATCCGAGTGGTGTCATGGAAGAATGATGCAGAAGGTGGCAAAATTAATCTTTAAATGTCTTCTCTACGAATACAATCACAGTCTGTAAAGGACCATTTAATCAGCATCCATTCTTTTGCAATGTTCATAATGTATGGAAGTTTTCCAAAGTATTTTGTCTTCATAATTTTCCTCTCAGAAGTCCCAATAATTCATATTTAGTACAAATAAACACATTCTCCCTTAGTCAACAAAACAAGAAATATTTTGTCAAGAAATGTCTTGAATTTCAACTTTTTTTTTTAATGCTATGAAAGTAAAAAACACTCATTATTCCATCTTCTGTCGAGATTTTAGATTATCTGTGAGCTGGACTACATTATTTTCAAACAGATTTAGTTTAAACTCCTGACCCTGTTAGGCTTTAGATTTTGCCCTTTCTCCTGAAGCTTTAGCAAAATTCTTCTCATCCTGTCAGCTGAAGGTTCTACTTTGTTTCCTTCCATTAGTGTGTGAAATGCCATTAGTTTTATCATCTTTGCAGGACAAAGTAGGTGACAAGTGGATTTTCAAAAGTACCTTCTGCTATTTCAATACAAGTTTTGCTTGCAAACTTCCTTTCCTTTTTTTTTTTTTTTTAATTCTTAAACTGTATTTAAGCATTTGTTTCCCACATTTTAGAAAGGTTTTTGCATATTATACATCTTCCAAATATTGCTATGAAAATGTTGTTCTATTTACTTAGAGGTTCAGTTGTTAAAAATATCTAAGATTTACTGTTAAAGCTACAAAAAGAAAGTTTCCTAAAAACTGCACAACACAATCAAACAAACGGCAATTAAAAGGTTTAATTATTCTCTTCCTACACTATTTTTCAGAAAGTCCTTCTGATTACACATTTTCAGAAGACCTGAGATGCTGCTCAAATAATTATAAAAACATACAGTTGCAGAAAGTTATTTCTTCTATCAATGGATTTTTAGAAATCATCCTTTTTATTATATATATATATATATATACATAAAAAATATTTCCCCAGCACACAATGAGTTTTTATCCACTTTATATGCCTGTATTGCACCATTCCTCCTGACATCTCTGACAGAGGACATCTTTATACCTCTAGCATTGTAATAAACTAGCCCAATAACCAGCCTTTTGCCAAATCAGGCCCGTGGCTGTATCTGTTAATCAGATGTCCCGCTGACTGAAGGTTAACCTCCAAACAAGCAGAACAGAAATAACTGTGGGCAGATAGAAGACAATTTTGGCTACACGGGGTCTGAAGAAGGCATGTTGCAGCAAGAGCTGAGCAGATACCAGAAAAGGAGAAACTGGCAATGGGGACAGAAATGCTGGGACATGTTATCAGCCAAAGCAAGAATACAGAATCACAGATCCCATGTCAGTGGCCAGGAGTTCAAAGCAAACCACAAATAAATGTATCATGTTCATGCACGTCTCCAAGGGTTGTTTAATGTTTTTGTTCCCTGCATTTCTGCATGTTCTACAAATAAATCATCCTGCATTTAGGAAATGTGTCTGGCCTCTCCACTTCTCCAAGTCCAAAACATTTCTACTGCCAGTGCTACCATATGATCAAGAAAAAGCACCATCTGTCTCTTTCAAATGTGGTCTTACTCATTTACCACTTCCACCTTATAGTTTGCATATGCTGCTTGTCACATATATGCTTCTTTCCCCCAACTTCTTTTCAAAGCACAGAAAAAGAAGAAAAAAAGAAGAAAAAAAGGCCATGATAATGAAACAACGCACGATAACCATGATTTACATTTTTTCAGGTTGGTACGCAGTGATTAAACTTTTCTTTCTTCCAGTTTGCACATCACCAGTGTTTCAGATATGCATGCAAATAGATCTCCCTTATATTTCAAGCTTTTGCTAATTAATTTCAGAATTTTCTGAATAGGAACACTCATTGAAATCAGAAGAGCATTTCCAGCATTATCATGCAACATTGGCTCTCAGCTGTAGTTTCGTCTGGTGCTCAGATGTTCAAAACTTTTACAGAAGCAACTAGCAGAAGTACCATTCTTTCTAAAATTGGATAATACCAGAATACACCCTTTTTGTGGTCAGAAAATTGCTGCTGTGCCTGGATGATGCAAAGAAGAAATAAATGTGCAGTTCTTTTTCATCTTGGTAGATGTATACAAAGCAATTTGCAGAATTTCCCTGTTGACTTTTACATGGCAAAGCAAAGAAGTGTCTGCCCCAGGCAGTACATGGCAAAGACACAGTGGGGAATAGCATTTTCTTTTAGTTTAGAGAAGTTGTTTACTGTGTAGTAACAAAGATTAAATAAAAATGGCAAAATACTTTCTTTATTGATGGGGAAGGAATATTTTCATTGTGAATAAATAAATGTGTATATATATACATAAAGATATAAAAGAGTGTGCCTATATATGTATATATATATATATCTAAAATGCATATATTAAAACATAAAATGGATAAATATAAATATAAATATTAATATAAATAGATATACATAATGAATATGTATGTGAACAATACAGCACCCTGTATCCAAGACTTGTCACCAAACCATCCAAGGAGTGCATACCTCCAAAGAGTCAGCAATTTCAGGAGCACAAGGGGCTAAAGCAGGAACATGACAAGAACCATGACAAAACACCAAAGCAGAGAGACAGATTTGGAAATCTTTGATCTCTCGAGCTTGAAAGAAGCTTGGACCTCCAGGAATGCTGTTGAGCATCCTGGAATTGCGGTGGAGATGAGGCAGAGCTCCTGAGGCCACCAGGCTCATACATACCATGCTCCCCACCTGCACTCTCTGCATCCCTGCTGCCAGCTCCAGGACCCCTCAGCTCAGCCCTGTGCTCATTCTCAGGCTGCTTCCCAATTCCAGGTGACCTTGTGGCTGTGTTTTCATTGTTTTCTAGAAAAAGAATCTGAGGCAATTTGAACTTATCTGTAAGATGCTACAATATTGTACACAAGGGCAATACAGACCTAGCACTGCTGGCACACCCCAGAGCTCATCTCAAGCCTGTATCTATGTGCAAGTTTGCCTTCATTTTTATGTAGAAGTCTGCCACCCTAGCCTTACATATAGTGCAATGATATGCAAGATATTACTAATTCACAGAATGGGCAATTCATAAAGTGAAAGGGAGAACATCACAGAGAACAACCAGTCACAACTCACCATTTATCAGCACCATTAAAAATAACACCATTCCCTGTCTGCCCTGAAAACAAGGCAATACGGCATAATCTTGTAGTTCAAAACAAAACTATAAATCAAACACCTTATTTTCTGTAATCTTTCATCTTGATGGTTTAAAGTCTACACAAAGAAAGCTTACCTAAAATACAGCATTTAAATATTGTATAAGTTTCCACAGCCCACATTTAGCATTTTCATACAGGTTATTGCAACAGACTTCTTTACTGAACTACTGCTACTGGCTCCCTGCCACTAGTAAGTTGTTGATGACCTGTGGTTAGGAACACACTTTCCTGTAAAGCACAGATTTACCAAAGCTCACAGATCCACAAGTCTGCATTCCTGGCAAACAGGAATTAATTCTGTAATTCTTGTGCATTTCAGACAGACTCACTGGGAATTTTGTCAGACCCTCGTAGGATGGTGTACAGGCACCTTGTCTGTCCAGTGTCACCACTTGGTATCACAGCAAGACATTACAAGCTATGACACAAAGCACTTGGCCAGGTAGTCCTGACTACTGCTGAGACTGTCTCATCCATTGGGCAGGTTAAACTACTAAATTTGTAAAAGAGGGTTGTGCAATCTAAAGCTCTGCCTTGTACTTTCCCATCTTGTCTCAGGAAACTTGTGACACTCCTTGCAGACATAGGCAGACTTTACCATCAACAGTTGAGCTGGGATATGCTAAGCTGCCTCATAATCAAATGTGCATTTGAGGTTTTGCTACAAATTCAAACAAACCTGGAGATTTTGTAGTATTTTTCACTGATTGTGCAAGGCACAAAAGTTATTTTTCAAGTATATATTGCAAATTTGTAATTAGCTGTGTCACCTTAAGCTCCTGTACTGCAATCAGTAAAGTCCTTAAATGTACAGCTTAATTTTTTTTTTAATACAGGTAATAGAAAATGTCATTAGAGGCAGGACTTTTCTAAATTCAATTTTTATGAACAACAGAAAACTTACTGTGATTGTAGGCAGCAATTACACTAGCAAAAACCTTGAAATGACTGAGTTCACCTGTTTCAGCATGGGAAAAGGAAGAACAGGAGCACAAAAAGAACCTATATTTAAGAAAACAGGCTGAAAAAACTAAGCAACTTTGTATACAAAACTACAACCAAATCAAAACTACAAGGTAAAAAGACTTCAGGAAAGTTACAGTTTCCTAAGAGACACAAGCATAAATTTCCCCTATGGGGGGAACCTAGAGAAACAGGAGATCCCCTTGGCTAAATCATGAGGACTTTCCTGACTTCAGAAACAAAAAGTCATGGGAAGTGCAACTCAGCTCAGACCACTACAGATGAAATACAGGCACTCAGGGGCAAAATCAGAATGAAAAAGGTGCCATATCCGGAGAGGGATGGCAAGAAAACACTTGGAGAAGGAAAGAGGGAAACAGGATAGGAAGGAAGAAATTTCAGACATGACAACAAAAATTGAATATACTATTATTAAATGCAAGGCAAATATATCCACAGTTATTACTGAAAAGGTTAAAGGTTTGATGCTTCTTTGCTGCAGCCTTTACTAGGAAAGATAGCATAATCAGATGATTAGAATAACCATGGATAGACTAGAGGAAAACCAGACTAGATAAACTGAGACATTTTCATGTCAGATGGGCCAGATGAATTGCACCTGAGAGGATTTGAAGAAATCAGTGAACTAATCTCAGACCCATTACAGGCTTTCTTTGAGGAGGTACAGGCAACGACTGAAGTTTCAAAAGGCCAGAAAAAGGCAAATATAGTGCCTGTCTTAATGAAGGGGAGCACAGGAACAATCAGCTCTTGCAAACAGTGCAGCAACATGGCAGAAGAAGCAAGTCCCACACTAGGAATTACAGACAAGTATTGTGTGGGAGAAACAAGAAAAAAATCCAGTATTCTGCTCTGCAGAGATGATTCTCTTGCAGTATTGCTCCCCATTGTGACCATTGCACTTGAGGAAAACTTGGAGACAGCCCAGAGCAAAGTGTCCAAAATCATCACACAGCTAGCAAAACCAAGAGACCTTGGTTTGTTTAGTCTGGGGCAGAGAAGACAGGAAGGAACAGGGGAACATTTTTCAAATACTTTTCTTAGACATGCTTTACCTAATAGACTTTTCTATGGCCAGTGAGGCTGGAGGTAAGTTGCAGGAAGATTTAAGGTACTGGATATTAGGAGAAACTTTTGTAGTGAAAGGATTTACTGGGAAAGTTTGGGAAGTTTTAGGACTGTTCATGGCAGTTTTTAAGAACTGTGGAAAGAAACATCTTGTAAGAAGGGTTTAGAATTGCTCAGGGTTGGCAGATGCGGAGAGGGATGTTTCAGGTTGCTGTCAGACTCCATCTCCTGTAGTGTATAAGACCTGAGACTTTGGAGCATGGTTGTCTCTCCCTCTGGACACATATGTACACACAAATACCTTACCCAATAAACTCTAATAGATATATCAGTATGCAAATGCTGATTCTATGCCTCTTTAATTCAGTTTGTAGATCTTAGCTGTGTCAAACAGAGGAAAATAATGAACTCAGGGCACACCTTTAGGTTATGGGTGGGAAAGGACATAGAATTGCAGCTAGGAATTCTCCAAAGGATGACCAACCTGCCCTAAATGGAAAAGGAACATGATCTGCCAGATGCGACAATGTCGAATAGTTCCAGATGTGCTCCCAGTGAACTTGGCAGTAAAAATCTGGTAAAAATTTGTCAATGCTGTAATCTACCTAGGGGATTTGTTGTAACACAGAATAACATTTACAAAATGTTCTTGGTCCAACCTGACACGTTGATAAGCATGGGGTACAGCAAGAATGCTTGTCTTGCCTGTTTCAATTTCGGCTGCCCACAATGATATCCTTAAGTTTGAAAAACTATTTAAATTTAAATTATTTTAATTAATCTCTTCATATAATAAGAGAATGGGATAGAAATATGATCATGTAAGATGTTCCTGGAAGGAAAGAAAACAATCATAGCTCTAAAACTTAGACAGAGAGTTGAAAAACTTGTTTATAACCCTATATTTCATGGCCCTACCCTTTGTTATCCTGCATGTTTTACAGTTTCTGTTTTCTCATCCACAGTGATGGAGATGAAAGCATTGATCAATCTTTACATGGAATTTCGAGATACAAGGCTGGAAGATATGAATAGGGTAAACATATTAAATCAAGGCATGAAACAGAGGATGAGATCTTTCCCCCCCAGCATCATGCAAAGGCCTGATATGCAACAAAGGAAACCAATAACTCCTTATTTTTTCAAGGAAGACTTTCTGGTACAAAACTCTGGCAGATTACCATAACAGAGCCCTCGAAGGAACCTTTTCACAACTGTTGGCATATAGAAAATGATGTCAGGAGGAGAAGCTGATACAGAAATGCTAAAAACTTTGTGCCCCTTTTAGCTGCTATTGGACGCTGCATTAAATTAGGTGTGCCCCAGCTTGTTTCTCTTAAGACTCTCCCATCCCCAGAACAGTGTATTAAGGAGGAACATGAAAGGTGATGAAAAAAGTACCCAAATTCAACACAGTCATTTCTTAACATGTTTTGTCTTTGTTTCTACTTCTTAAAGCTATGGACCAAATTTGTATTCGTGTATTTCCATTGATCATTGATCGTTTGGTGACAAAGACAGAATTCTTTTCTTTTTGTACCAAAATGTATGGTCAGGGAAAAANAAAGCACAAAATTACAAACTTGAAAGATGGAAAATTCCTACAAAGTAGCTAGTCTTTCCTTTTTGCCAATAAATATAACATTATGGAGCAGGACTAACAAAATTATGTGTGTCTGACACAGGTGGGATAGCTGAAACCCTTCATTTCATTTGGAGATAGCCATCTCCTCCTGCTAGAGCATCACTTATGGGAGGGAATAAAGTTTTGGTTTTCTCATTAGGAGGGGGAGATGATCCTCATGAGAATTCTCAATCTCAGTAATATTTTTAAAAAATCCCAACAAAAATGGAGCCCCTAAACTGAGACTGCATGTGCTTTTTAGGTCATGGTAGATGGCAGCATTCTCTAAGGATGATTACCATAGAGAGACCCACAAAGGTTATGAAAATTATGGGACAAATTCTCAGCTGGATTAAAACAACACAGATGCTCATACTTATATGGAACTACCCCAGTTCATTCCTGTTAGGAATTTACTAGTTGTTCCAGATTGATATATCCATCTACCTGAGGGGTTAACAACTTCAAGCCCCTCAGATACCATGACGACAGCTCCGAAGACAAATGGAAATTGTGCTTTTTTTACTTGAAAGCTCATCATCATTACTTACTACTTACACAGCATCAAGAGCATGTACTTTGGGACTTAACAAAAACTGTCTACAAGTCAAGTCCCAAGATCAGTAACCACCTACTGCTGTTGTCATTTTATTAGGTGAGCAAAACTGCAGCCCAGTTTTCTTTTCAGTTTAATTACATCTGTAAACATAAGAGCATAGCATAGCATAAGACCATTTCTAATCCTAGGCTTTGTGCACCAGCCTTCTCCATAATGAAGTGAAAACAGTACAGAAATGTTTTGAAAGTGTAAATATACTGAAGGAAAACCAAATATTTTCAGTATCTAAAAGCCTTATACTGGGACCATCCTGGAAATCTGAGAAGGCATAAAAGAGACAGTAAAGCCTGCATGAACAAGCATACCTAGATGCTTGGAACAGAGCTGCCAACACTATTGTAAGCAGGACTTTTTAGGTGATACAAACTGTCAGAGCCATTGCAGAGACATAAAACAAGCTGCTGAAGATCTAACAGAGAAGGCTGAAACTAGTAAGATCCCCAAACTACAAACCACACTGCTCTCCTTTGAATCGTCTCTAACCTGATTCAACTGAGCTTGAAGAGCAGAGGATTTGAAATTGCATAAGTGGGAGATGTAAAGTAATGGATTCTCAGTTCACTCTGGACCTTATAAAGGTAACTCCCACATTTTTCTGTTAGCAATTTTCAGGGCAAAATGCCCTTTTCATCTTCTTGCTAAGAAATAATATCATGCACACCAAAGCAAATAGCACATACCAGCAAAATCACAGAAAACATGCATTCTTTTTGTGACTGACCCTGACTCCTGTTCCCCATATAGTCAATCAGATACAGAAAACAGAGCTGGCATTCACTGCATCAGTAGATGTTAGTATTCCAGTGCTCAAAACTATACAGTGCATTTGGTATGCCTAGATTTTCATGTTTCAAACTACACAAGACCTTCCAGACTTACTAAAGTGTCTTCAGGGCAGAGGACTGGCTGCAAGATAACATCTGCCAACAAACAGGAAGGTTTTTTCTGTCATAATTATCAGCTGTTAACCTCATGGCTGACACTGCCTTTTTCAACAATTCGGACTGAAATATCTTCATGTTTTAATAAACTCATTTTTTATTTTTATTAGCACAAAATATTTTCTGATAGTTGATAATTGTGTCAGTCAACTTTTTTCAACATACGCTTTAAAGGTGGGATGTATGACCAACTTGAAGTTTTCAAGCTTTTGGTGCCCAGCATCTGGTGCTTTATTATGGTTTGGATATCCACTAATTAGAACCAAAATAATGTCTTTGGAGGTGTTGAACTTCCACAAAGTTTAAAAACTTTTCTAGCTCAGTTTTAGTTTTAGACAGTTATAGACAGTTTGGTGCCTTTACTTCTCTCTGGAGACCAGGGATGGAACCCAAGGGAAGAGCAGGAATCTGTATAAGGGGAGGTTTAGCCTGGATATTAGGAAAAGGTTTTTTACACAGAGAGTGGCTGGGCACTGTAACAGGCTCCCCAGAGAAGTGGTCACAGCATCAGCCTGACAGAGTTCAAGAAGCGTTTGGACAGTGCTCTCAGGCACAGGGTGTGACTCTTGGGAATGGTCCTGTGTGTGGGGCCAGGAGCTGGACTTGATGATCTTCCCTTCCATCTCAGTATTCTGTGATTGAACATGCAGGAACTGTGGACTCTTTTTCCCTTTTTGAAGATTACCAAAAAGGTAATGATAAGATGACATTATCACTGCCATGACTACAAGAAAATGTACATTGGCATTTGGTAGGAAGGAGGTGCTTAGCTTTCAAGAAAGAAGATTTAAGTGAGCTCTGTGAAGAGCTGCATTTTGGTACATGAACAATATAATGTAATCCAACTTTCAGCAATTTACAGCTGAGGAAGATGAGTGTGAATAAAGGTTCTCCTTAAGTTTCCAAAATAAAGATGACATAACATGTACTGAATTAATGAACATTGGCAATAGTCCTAAGTAAGCAGAGATATAAATATGGAAACACTAGGGATTTAAGAAAGTAATGACATGCAGCTCTGGCAATGTGGTAGTACTTACATGTCTCGAATACCAGTTGCACAGTATAAAGTTTTGAAGGGAACTCTAAATGCAGAGAAGGAGAAAGCTGTAGAAATAAAGGAGATGGAGCTCATGGTCTGAGGGAGTGAGAGACAGCAAGAGATTTCCACAATGATCCCTGATACAAAAACCAGGCCATACTAGCAGAAGAGGCATTTTCAACTTTAGAAAGGTGTTAATATTTTAAGTCATATTACTCTATTATCAGAAGCAGATGTTACATTACAGTAACCTTCTCTTTAAGTCACAGTATCAACCCATTTTCTGTAAAAAACCCCCTGTGCTTCCATTTCAAATATCTTTTAGTCTTGCAGTTTATAAATCCCAGAATACCCCTTTCCATTACATTGCTATTGTTGCTACAAGATCCACCACTAGCTCTGCAAATCTTGTAATGCTGCAATATCTGGAGAACTCAATGGCATATCAGGGAAGGATCACTCTAAGAAGAGGAGGATTTTTTATTTCTCCTCTCCTCTCATTCAAGACACAGGCCTACCCAATGCCATGGTGTGTTCCTGTATGCCCTTCATATTTTCTTGGGGTTCTAAATCATCTCTATTTAAGAGAAAACAAAACCAAAAAACCACCTTCCTCTCATTCCTGCTCAGGTTTGGCGTTTCCAAAGTGCAAGCACAATCTCCAAACTTCTTAGAGTATTCTTCTTAAGTATATGTTTTATAGCTAAACTACAGAAAATTCTACAAATATGTAAAAGTGCTGAGTTCAGATGTTCATAAAACCTGAATCACTACATTCCTGAGTAAGAGCAACAGATGTTTTCCATTTGCTTCTGTGCTACTGTATTTATTTAGCTACCCTTTCTTGTGAGAGAGCAAAATTCAAAAGGAATTCAAAATGCATGGTAAAACCAGGCAGTGAGTCAGAACTGGATTTTTAGCAGAAAATGTCTCCTTTACTTGAGCAGCTTCAGTATCCCCATTTCTTTATGAAAAAACTCCCAAACATATCAAAGTATTGAAAGCAACTGACCTCTTGAAGGCTCTTTAAGCACAAATATTAAAATAATGGAGCAAACCCAATTTTTTTCTGTCATAAAGCAAAAACAAGACTATGAGTTGGATTTGACACATTATTCTGTGTTTGTAGGTTACAGCAAGGTCATAATCAAGTGAAATGAAATGATGAATCCTGGGTGGGGGTGGGAATCACATAAATGAATCTGGCCAAGCTATCTGTGGTTAAAGTAATTTAATTACTTAAGGGTCTTGTGCAGTCAGTCAGACCCTATGGCATGGACTAACAATCAATTATTTCTCTTCATGGCATTTTTATAATGCATTTTTGTATTTTGGTGTAAAAAGAAAACATAACTACTGCACTAACATTTTTCAAATTATATATTAAGCATTTTTAACATGCTCAGAATAGCATGAAGTGAGTTTGCTGTTACCATAAATTTAAAGAATAGATGAATTTTGATTGTATGATTGAATTTTGGTTATACAAATAAGGTTTTACAGTGATATATTTTGATTAATTTAAAATATGTCTCACTTAAAACTGTGGGGTCATATGCAAAATATTCATAAAGGCTTGATACATACCCACTCAAGATCTAGAAAAAAAGCCTTTGTTGCCTCCCTTCATCCCCAGCTCTGTCTCTCCTACCACACCCTCTCATCCATTCAGCTCTCTGCTATTGCCAGGGTCTGGAGAAAGCATGGGAAAAGAGATGCTTTGTGTGGAGGGGCTGGGAGATCACCCAGCACATAATTGCTCCCAAGCGGAGTGCTCTGCTCTCAGGCTCCTTGCCTTCAGACAGCAGGGTGGTCCAGGGTGGTCTCCAGCACCCTGCTCCACTTGGGCTGATGAGACAGGCCGCCAATATTCCTGATAGCATGAGCCAACTGCTCAAAATAACAGCCCAAACTTACACAAACTGCAGGCAGTAGAAAGGGAAACTGTAAAAGAATGATACAATCACTGGAAACCTCTCCTAGCAAAACCACATTTTGCAACAACAGCTAGTGAGTTATTGGAAGATGTGTAGGAGCATGCAGTGCATCAGCAGCCACCTGCTATCACATGGCTGCATATCAAGTACAGTCTTTTCACAAATGCAGTCTCTTGCTTCTTTGGTTCATTTTTTTCCTGAGGTGAAGCAACACCTGGCACAGCCATTAACATCAAAACACAACCAGCACGTATGAAGAAGATGCATTTCTGCTTTGAATATGCTAAAATGAGAAGTGCTAGGTTGCTGAATGCATGCTGAGTTCTTTGGACTATACTTCCATTTTATAAAATAGTTCTATATCATGGGATTCACAGCACTAAAGACCACAAAAATTTAAACTCGCATTCTACTGCAGGAGGATTAACTTCACATGGATTTATCGGTTTGTAATGAGTTGAACTGCAAAGAATTACCCAAAGCTTTGCTTAGAACATCACGTGAGTTTTATTTTTAGTTTAGAATATCTACTATCTCTAAAATGAGGTTGTAGACAAAACAGAAGTCATTTTTTTATCCATAACAGCAACATCAATTAGAATGAAAGGACCAGAGATATCCGTATTTTAAAACTCCTAAAATAGCCAAAGAAGATGAAACCTGACATTATATATCAAAACATAAAATATCATCCTGAAATCTACCATTATAAAGAGGCATTCACCTTACTGAATGGCAGATTAACATTATAGCACTAGCTGTCAGAAACTGGAGGTATTTGAGTTAAATTTTTTATCACTTCCATCTTCTTTTTACCACATGGGAACATCTAAGGGCTGAACACTGAACTTTTTATGTTCATCTTTATACAAGATACTATTGCTGGCAAAGCTGGAGCAAAAAGAAAACTCCTCTTATAACCTCAATTTAACTTCAGACGGATGTACATGGTACAAAGCCAATGAAGTGATAAATAGTTTCTGGCAGCTCACCCTTCCTACCTTGAGTAGTGTTACAGTTTATCATCAGGACTCGCCATTCACCACAGGAAACAGGGGAAGCAGTGTCGTGTTGTCTCAGGCTATATTCACAGATACTTCATAGAAATCCTTGGCAAATAGTCAGCAAGTACTAAAAAGCATAAAAAGTGTCTTTATTTTGTGAACAGATATATCTCAAAAGGATCCGCTAGGAAGCCCAAGAGAGGGGAAGCCATGGCTGGGGTTAAAATAGCTGGTTTATTCACTTCTGCACAGAGCACAATAACTTTACTGATTCAATCCACTAGTCATTTGCTAATTTTGCACCTTGGAAATGAGTATGGACACACATACAAATCAACACTTGCAGCAAAGGCATGTGAAATTACTATTTATCAAAGCAAATATCAGTTAAAATATTTAAAATATTCTAATTACTGTATGTAACAGCTTTTTTGACAATATTGGAACTTGAGAGCCTAATTCTGCAATCATTATAACCAATAACTTGCAGCAGTTGACAATTTGCAAGAATGCAACTGAACTCTAGTTACAGAAGTGGACCTTCAGTAATCTGCAGACCATCAGTCTCCCAAAAGCAGAAAAAAGAGGGATTAATAAAAATATTTCTCTCCTCTCCTCTCCTCTCCTCTCCTCTCCTCGCCCTCAGCAGAACAACATTCCGAAAATTGCCTACAAATCTGTACCTAAAGGGGCCCTACAAGAAAGCTGGAAAGGGACTTTTTTTTAGGGCAGGTAGTGCTAGGACAAGGGGGAATGGCTTTAAACTGAAGGAGGGTAGGTTTAGATTGGATATTAGGATCAAATTCTTTACTGTGAAGGTGCTGAGGCCCTGGAGTGGGTTGCTTCATCCCCATTCAAGGACAGGCTTTGAGCAACCTGGTCTAGTGGAAGGTTCACTGCCCATAGTAGTGGGAGTGGAACTCAATGATCTTTAAGCTCTTTTCCAACCCAAGCCCTTCTAGGATTCTGTGATTCTATGAAATGACTTGCCAATAAAAGTATGGCTGATGCCATTGTTCCCAGATCTCAAGTTACTCCTCTTTTTGATGACAATTCTAATTAGAGACATTAATAAAAAAAAACTCATTTGAAATTAATGTCATAGCCTAAATGACCCCTGCTGTAATGCCACTCAAATCAGTTAAATTGTTTCAGGAATTAATCGGAGTCCATGTGTTTAACGTTTGTTATTTGAACAAAGAATGAAAAAGGTGCCAAACTTCTTGACACTGTATTTCTAATTAAACCAGTCATTGTGTGAGCCTTTACATCTGCAGGATTCCTCATGGAAAGAACAGATCATGTACATCATAATGAGTATCAAATGCAATAAAAATCCACAACAACCTTTGTAGTACAGAATTTAGAAACTGGCTGTTCATTTGTAAAATATCTGATCCTTCTCCCCTTCCCAAAACCAAGACTTGTCTTCCGCACTGGAAATTACAGTTCAGTGAAGGAAAAGTAAATAAGTTAACTGACAAAAAAAATGTCTTTTGTTATAAATAAATTCCTAATGGAGACAGAAAAAATTAGTTAAATTTCATGAACACAATAACAACTATGCAGTAACATTTCACACAATGGAGATAAAGCCACTGCCACATGTTTGTGCTATCTGCAGAAGGCTCACCATCAGATCAGACCTAAGGCTCAGAGCCCCCAAAGGGTCTGTTTTTAAGCAGACAGTAGGGAACATGGTATAGGAAAAGTGCAGGGAGGGCATGATCCAGCATGGCTCAGGATGCTTGTACCTTGACTTCATGGTCCACTGTGTACCCTTTCCTAGGAGTGCCCCTCTTCACCACCACTGACAAAGAGACAAACCCTCATACAGGTTCAGTGCTGTTAGCAAACACTATTACTGTCACCAGCACAGCTCTGGAAGGTCCCAAAGCCTTGTTCCAATTCCTCCTAAATAGGGTGGATCAAGCTGAAGGCCACGTGTGTCATTTCAGCTGCTTCCTCACCATCTACAGCTCTTAATTGTGCTGACAGCCTCAAATTCCAATGTTTGAAAGATGGCTTTGTTCCTTTCCACCTTAACACTTTTGCTAAAGCTGCCTACACTGTGAAATGTGATAGAGGCTTTTCTTAGGTCAGCAAAAATATGGTTGTCCCCTCATCCCCTTATTATTAATGTCCTGCTTCACAGAACCATAGAATAGTTGGGTTGGAAGGGACCACCATAGATCTTCCAGTTCAACCCTTCTGCCACAGCCAGGGACATCTTCCACTAGGTCATGTTGCTCAGAGCCCTGTCCACTCTGACCTTTAACACTTGGAATTATGCAAATGGCCCACAGCTTCACCACTAGTTCTAGACTGAACTTTGCTCATTTTAGACCTCACTGAGAGCACTTTTGAAGTAAGTGCTGTCTTTGATAGTACAGAGAGAGTTTTGTAGCAGGTTTTTCCTTTCTGTGTAGGGAGACTGAAAAATTGCCTGGGGACAGTAAAGTTACATATTCTTGAAAAACAAATTTATGACCAGCATGCAGGTGGGACTGTCACAGGCATGTGATAAAAGACAACAAGTCATCATGAGACTCTCAGCTCTCTAGAACATCCAATGTACAGGACTATAACAGATACATTATTTTATATAGAACAACAGATACACACAACCTGCATTTACACTAGATAAAATATGATAAATGGAGTAGGAGATCAATGGACTCCATTTTTCATTCAAAAACAGACTAAATGAGAGAATCAGTTAACCACTCTAAGACTACTCTTGCCATCATAATAGAGCATTTTTAGCTGAAGGGGTAGACCACAATGAAATTCTACGCCTGATAAATAAAGTATTTTGTACACAATCTATTTTTCTTTTGAGACTGGAAATGCCATTATCAGCACGATCTGAAGTATGCGTGTCTGTGTGTACATACGAACACATATGGACACATTTTAATGCTTAGAATAATGTAACTGATCACTTTCCAGACAGGAACATGTGGTTCCCTTTCTTGCTGTGTGTCACGCAGCCAAGCAATGAATTTAGACAGGCTTTCTACTTGGAGGTTTTGGTTTACTGTTTTTTTAGAAGTGCCTATTTTAGAAAATGTTTTTGCAAAAGGAAAATGCCTGTAACTAACTAAGAAGCATGACACATTTTGAAGACAGCCTCAAGTTACTTATTGCTATTAAAGTCAGGTACTAGAGCAACTAAACAGGAAGGCACAAGAATTTCTAGCTGTTGGGTGTATACAGCATGTATACCATACAGTTACAGAAATAAGTCTCCCTTCTGGTAATTTTTTAACATGATATAATTCATCTATTTGAGAATGATGACAAGATTTGGGAAACACTCAAAAGAACAGTTAAAAAAAAAAAGCAACCTGACTTGGCTATGAGATTTGCCATGCTTATTTCTTAAGCTGATTTTCTTCTAAATCCCAGCTTTCAACAGAAGTTAGCATTAAAGGAGCACATCATCATCCTGAACATTTTTTATTAGTCTAAAAGATGTCATCTATCTTTGCTGATGCACATTTTTTAAGAGAAAGGGGAATGTTTTCATTGGTCTGGGGACTCGAACTTTTACTTAATAGGAAGACATGGAAACAATTTCACAAACCCATGAACCATCCCAACTCCCTCAGGGTGAAGTGAATGTATGGGGAAATACACTTAAATGCTGTACACAGCAGGTGAAACCCTAGCTCTGTAACACTCAGTGAAAGCTCTGCCATTGACTTTAGGGCTGGGACATCATCTCTCCTACACTTTTCTTTTGAAATTAGTGCACTTCTATGCTTTCTAGTCCTTATTAGTTAAGTCAGTAATTAGGACCTTTTGCTGTTCAATGTACATTCCCCTTTTCTACTGATATTTTAGCAATTTGTCTCAGTAACGCCTCTGTATCTGACATTTATTAGAACACAAATCTATGTTAGATACTTGCTAGCTCATCAGGCCCAGCAGCAGACTACTTGAGTCAGCTTGACAAATGGCCAGAGTTCAGAGTCTTTCCATAAATAATGACTTTGTGTTGTCAGTTATTTTGGCCCGTGCTTACAGCAATGAGTTTCCAGAGCAGATGGAGCCGCTCTCGGCTGCCATCCCCTGTCTTCTGAACTTCCTGTTCTGTGCATGGTTCTCATCAGCACCCATTCTGCAGAAAACACCTACTTCATAAAGTTGAAATATGTCTTTTTTTAAAGCAGTAAGAGAATGGATGAATATCTTTTGTGGTTACAGAATTAAAAAAACTCCAAACAAACGTGCATTTGAATGAAAGTTTTAACCACACTGAAAGCTATGCATTGTTTCAGTTCAAAAAGAACCCTAATCTGATCTTCAAATGCACTTAAATTCTATTACAGATTATTCAGAATTTTCACCTCTTTCATGTAAAAATGCTTTTATGATCTTTAATTCTTGTTCACATAAATGTTATTAAAGTCACTCTTATTAACTTCTACATTCCTAAAAATATTTATTAGTTTCTTCTATCTTATAATTTTGAGGGCTGATTTGCACAGCAGTGTCTAAAGTGACCTTGAAAGTAAAAAAAAGAATCAATTCTCTGCAAATTAGCTCCCCTGCTGCCACAGAACATTATGTGCATTGTGTGATTCCCATACACAGCTGTTCACAATTCTAACAGCTACGCTTTAGACGCCGCTTTGCAAAGCCTCTTTATTTCAGTGCCTTTAGAAGTCAAATATGGGAAAAATCAATTTTAAAATACTGTAGATTTGTGGAATTACCAATTAAATGGAAGTTTTAAAGATATTTATATTTACGATAGCTATGTTTCCTTACATAGAGACAGATGTGTAGCCAAATCTAGCTACAATCCTAGACAAAATTAAGGAAAAAAATGCCAAGGACTCATACTTCCTAAATCTTTCAGCGTTGGAGTTCCCAATTGTCATTGCTTGGAATTGCAGAAAGGAGTCACTCCCTTCTCTTACTTCAGCGTGTAACAAGCCCACTTTGAGTGGCACAGGGTCACTGCAGAGGACACATGGTTCAAGCAGAGCTGGCCAGATGATGTTGCACAGTCATGGCACGTAATCCAGGCATGTGCACACATGGCTCCCATATTTCAGTAAAAGAAATGTCAGCTATGCAACAGTCTGTACATGTGCAGCCCATCCATGGAGAATCCAGTGTGTTGGGGACGTGCCAGGCCTATTCTGCATGCACAACATAAATGCACTGCATAATTACTGCTGCAGAACTACTGCTCTGGTGGAAGAGAGAAGAGAGGGGCACCATGGGACAATGCAACTCCTTCCTATTGCCCCAGTTGTTCTCCATGTCATCCTTGTCGAGCCATCAGTTTTACAAGACATTAAGAATGGAGGTCTCAATGACACAGATCTTGGCAGTCAGGCACACTCCAAGCACCCATTCTTAAAGGGAGGCTGAGCCACACCACCCATGCTGAAGCCAGAAACCTGAAGATGGAAGATGATAGAGCATATTTGGCAGACTCTGCAGCTCTTCAACAGACTAATTTATTTGGTTCATCTCACATTACAGCCAGTCTGAACATCTTTTGGACTGCATTATAACGACAGCTTCTAGCTATTGCTAAAGTACTATCAGTCACTGTTTGAACCTATATATTCCTGGCATGTAATGCTGTTGTAAAGCCAAAAGAGACTTACTTTGCTTTTTTGTTTGAAAGCAGGATGTAAGTGGGAGAGTCTACATCTACTGTTAGGGAACGTGCCCATATTAAAGGGAATCCTGCTCTGATCATCTCAAAAATGTAAAGATTTTTTACTGCATTTTAAAAAATGATTTGTAAAATGTAAGACCTTTGCCAGCTAGAAAGAATAGGAGCCCCTTCTCATCTTCATTCAAGATGGTTTCTTAAAAGGAATCTTTGACAGTAATTTTTGGTAGGAATCAAATAATAAAAGCTTTGAATTGTCCAAATGCATTATTTTAATAAAACTAGAAATAGCTGAAGGCAGGAGCATGGAGCAGGAAAAGGAAATCTGCTCATCACCTGCACATTTCAACTGTGCTGGGAGTACTTGCCTTTTTCCTTCAGGAAAGAAAAGTGGGTATTCAGCAAAGGAGGAAGCACTGCTACTCAGTTTAAACTATAAAAGAGTAGATTTAGATTTGCTGTAAGGAAGACATTTTTTATTGTGAAAGTAGTGAGATATTGGAGCCATGTCCAAAGAAGTTGGACTACCCATCACTGGAAGTTTAAACAGGGCTTTGAGCAATTGAGATAGTGAAAAATGTCTAGATGCAAACCTTTGAAGGTCATAATTCCATGATTCTATGATTCTACTTGATTCTTCTCTAACTATAATATCACAATAGCAACTTCACTAAGGCACTCAACTTGCACAGAGTGAGAAGCTGAGGAGGGTATAAATACATTTCTTGGAGGAGAAAAACCTCAGCATAAATATAATTGCAGCTACCTGGGCAGCAATCATTTACTATAAACAGAAATGTATTAGAGTTGACTTTATGTCAAAAAGTGCATGTAGAAAGTTTCTCTGGTATCTAAGTGTGTGCTAGTTATAATTAAAGCAAAATCCCACAGGAATACCCATATGTATCCATTAACTTAAACAGAAATCTTTGATAAGTGAAAACGGGAGATTAGAGGATGATCTACTTTGTAGAAAGAAAGTTAATCTGTCTCTCAGTCTGTATTTTAAGCAACATTCTATAGGATTTCACTAAAAGCTCAGAATGAACAGAGTATTTCTATATATCATAAGGGCATACCCAGATGAGAATGTCTGCATTTCATTTTTTTTCTGAGTATCACCTGACAAACATACTTGCTGTCATCTAGACATTTTCACGTTGCAGTCCTACTCTTTTACTTTTTTCCCACCAATCTTCTGGGAAAACACAGTGACAGCCCACCTTCCCCCGTACTAACAACTTAAGAGTTACCAGCAACCTACATGCATGCACCTCTACTATGCTAAAGCCATTTATGGGACCCTTCAACTATCCTGAGCCCATCACCATTGAAAAGCTTTGCTAGTTACCTCCCTGGATCCCAATCACTTCCTTCTCAGCATGTTCAAAAATTTGAGCCTTAAAAATAAGATCTGAAATGTGCACAAGTATACAGCTATTGAGGACACAGAGTCCTTGCAAGTGACTTTCTAAATGATACCTGTTTTCTGAGACCTTTCTCAGGTCTCTTTCTCAGGCACCAGGAACTGATGCTCCATTTCACTGACTGCTTTGTTGTGCACATAAATAAGTCAGTTCTAAACAGACACTGCTTTGAAGAGACTCTTCTCAAAACTGATCTAGCTGGCAGATACTGAAAGAATTACTACTTTGGCCATACCAAATGCACCCTAAAAAACTAAACAGAAATATACACTTCTGGAAAGTGGTATAAACTACCAGATTGTTATCAGAGAGGAAGAAAGTTATCTGGAAGTGTCATTTATACTGACTGGAGAATGGTTATCAGGAATAAACAACGCAAGATCTGTTGCAGAACAAGCGCATCCTGTTCAGAAAAGCTATATAAGGAAGATTCTGTGCCCCAGCCACAGAGGCTATATTATCAGGTCTTTACAGCACACTTGAAATAGAGCCCTGTGTAGTTCTGTTTTGAAATCCTCTGAAAACCTATTGAAATGAAGGATAGGAAGAACTGAAGAGGCATCTTAATTAAACAGATTTGAAAAAATATTCTTCTTCCTTCCAATCATTCATGGACAAAGCAACCAGGCATTCCTACTTCAGGAAGAGTAAAATATGCATGCGTTTTATTTCAGCTGTGACCCTGGGAACTTGGCCCTTTCATCGTGGTGTGGCAGAAATATTTTGAATATGCTCTTTTCTTGTAAAAACAAAAAAGGGAAAAAATATGAAAAAAGTCTCTTCAAACACCTGCCAGCACGCCTAACATTGAGGCTTCACCAAGCAGCTTTCCTACTGCAAGAGTTTGCAACAAACTCCATGGGAACTTGCAGCAATCAGCTTCATTCAGACATCATTTGATTGGAGTAGCAAGACAGAGTAAAAGAAAGCTTAGTCTGTGGAAAGAGTAGAAGATAGGACCATGTAATTGATGAAACTAGCAACTGATCCATATACAAAATTCCCAAACCATCAACCCTTGGAGGATTTGGAAAGGCTATCTAGAATTAAAGAAAATACCTGCTTGAGACAGCAGAATCCACTGCTGCCCAAGTGCCATGTGGTAAACACCAGCCTCTAAAGATGAGTTTGGTGCCAAAAGAGAGACTTTACATCCAAATCCAGCCCACACTCAAAATTATTGCAGCAATTACTAGTTGTTGCATTTTACTCTTCCAAGGCAAAGCACTGTGGAGAATATATGGATATTTATGTCCTGGAGTTCTCACCAGGGTCTCAGTTTGGCACATCAAGCCTTTTGCCTCCTACTTTGGTCCTCACCTTTCTGAGGACATTCAAAGTAGCAACCCAGCTACCAGACAGTGCATAACCTCATCACACAGCTGTCAGGAGAAAGGTTTTCCCCTTGCCAGGCGAGTTTTACACTGGCCATAAGGAGACATATTCATAAACACAAGTCTATAGAAAAACTGACTCTGATGTAAAATTCTTAGGGAAATATTGGTGCACTTGAACTTTTTATGCCAAAAAAAGTTGCAGCACCTTAAATCCTGAATGAGTGCTCCAGTCAGGAGTTTTTTAAATATTGTTTAGGTGACCTGTGACATGAAGCAGATCAGAGGAATTACTGGGAGAGGAGTATCCTTTGAAGTGTTCAACTGTGAAAAATGGCATTTTTATTTTTATTTCTATCACATCATTACTGCTAATAGAATATATTTCAGCTTTTTTTTTAATATATATATCATTTTGGTATTTGAGGGCTTTTTTTTCTGATGAAATGGTGCTAACTTTAAAAACATGTCACCTGACAGTCTGAAATATCAGCACATGTTCCCTGCAATGTGACTGTTTGCATCCTGCAAACTTTGCTCAAGCAAGAGCATAACAAAGGAAATTAGCACTAGATCCTGCCTCATCTCTTCCAGGGTAGATTTTACAGGGCACATACCTTCATGAAGATGCATATGTGTACCACGTAACTGAGTGTGTCTCCTGGGCTCACACTAGAAAATTAACACAAGAGCTGTAGCTGAAACACCTCCGCTGATAGCCTCTAAACTGTCTACCATTTTAATTTCAGCACCCCCATATTGCAGGCAAATAAGAACTCTAAACAAAATTCTTTGGACAAAAACTCATAGTTTAGATTTTTTTGTTTTTTCTCCAGTCTTTTTCAAACTTTCCCAGACAACCCTGGTTCTTTGTATGCTCTTCTGTCTATTCACTTCCCATTGCTTTAATTTTTTTACCTTGTCTATTAATTTATAGAACTGAACATAATAAAGAGAAGAATGACTTCATTTGTAAGTGTCAATTTCAATTTATGCAAAATAAACCCCTCAAAAATGCTAATAATAAATGAATTTATTTGACAACTGCTGTCCAGGCTTAAAACATAGCTAATCTCCAACTTGCAAAAAACCTAATGAGATGTTATTTTTACTGGATACAAGCCAAAAAGAGAGGTTTTATATATATATATATATCTTTCCTGCATTTGAGTATGGTGAATTTTGGTAGCTTGTTTTCTAAATGCATAAGATTATCACAACATTTCCCCATTTTCAAGCAGAATGAAGTGAAGAGGACTATGCACTGAATAGCTCCCTCCTCCTCCCACCACAATGTGAGGGAGGCCCATCAGCACACTGCTGATGATCCAGGTTTCTCATGGCTACTGTCCTTCTATCAGGGGAAGTAAGATTTTATCTTTAGTGTCATTAAAAACTGGGGTGAATTCCTGCATGGGTCTTTGCTGCCTCCTGCAACCCCTGGCCCCAGGAACTGCCCTCCCCTGTATCCCAGAAGTTTCCTGCCTGTGCTTAGAGGTCTCAACAGCCATCTCCTTCCTTTATACTTCTCTCTTCAGTACTTCATTCTTTGTGCCTGTAGGAAAGTAAGGTTCATAAATATACCCACTTTCCCAAATTAGGTATGCTGTCAGCCACACCAGTTTCTCTGTTGAAGTAATTGTTTTCAGTAAGTTACATGTGAATGTAACTCAGCTGCTTCCTGAAATTCTTCCAGAAACCTTGGAGGAACATCCTCCACTCCTAGTGACTTAAGAAAATTATGCTTCCCTCCCTGGCTTATCTTTATTTTCTTTTTAAATAAATACCTGTCTCTGCTGGCAGTTAACCTTCATCACCCGCACTGATACAATCATATAGAAAACCGGTACTAATTTCTGAGAAAAAAGGATGAATAAAAAATAGGTATCAAAAATTGCCTTGATCAACAGTTTCATTGAAGTTGAATTTTATTGCTTATTAAGATTCCAAATTGAGATCCTGCTATTTTTTTTAAAGGGCTGTACATACAAAATAACCCACATTACTATCCATTTGGTGCTGAATTTTCAAAGAACATCAAAGTACTAAACTGGCAGAAATCACTGTCTGAATCCTAGGGATCCACTTTTTTTGAAGTATTCATCTTTTGGCAGCTGCAGCTTCTTCTGCAGGTGCAGGGAGAACATTTTATTTAAGTCACTTTATTCATGTAGCTCAATTCAAAGGCTAGTTCACTTGAAGCTGAGAAAATCCTTGCTTGTTAGATACAGAGAACCAATTTCCAATTTACGGATAAAAACCAGATAGCAACGGATGAGATCTAGGCAAGCGAAGCTTTTAGGACAGTATGATCTGTCAGTTCTATTATTAACTAGAAAAAACTTGCCTTTAAATTTATCAAAATGCCTTTGAACTCAGTTTTTAAAAGCTTTCAGCATATTTAAAGAAACTTTATATAACTGATTAAAACCAAATATTATTTGCAATTATAAAATTTAATTTCACATTTTGTCTGGGCAGGGATTGATATAATTTATGGGGAAAAAATAATCTATCCAAAAAATGCAACCAGAGACTAAGATATGCAGTCTCTTAAATAAATGTGGTTGTGTAGCACATCGTTTTCTGGGGAGCAAAGAAAGTCTAGTTATTGTGTGGAAGCATTACTCCCTTGTGGAGCAGCATAACAAACAGCTTTTTAGAAAAAAATAAGTATGAAAAAATAGTGCAAGGACTTTAGCAAGCACATTGGCAGCACTGTGGTATTACTTTACAGCAATCCCATATCCTAGAAGTGATGTTCCTGAGGGGTGACACAAACATGCCATACTCTATAAAATTATATAGAGCTGAGGCTCTATAAAATTCCAAGACAACTAGAATTTTGTGGCCCAAGGGACCATTGCTAACTGGTTCTTCTCTTGCTGTATTTACTGGAGGTATGTGTTAAAAATGCAGTACTTTATAGAATCATAGAATGGTTTGGGCTGGAAGGGATCTTAAAGATCATGTAGTTCCACCCCCTCGTCAAAGGCAGGGACACTTTCCACTAGACAAGGTTACTCAGAGTCCCATCCAACCTGGCCTTGAGCACTTCCAAGATGGCTATCCACAACTTCTCTGAGCAACCCGTTCCTTATAATTTGTTCCTAGTATCTGATCCAAATCAACCCTCTTCCAGTTTAAACCCCTTCCCCTTCATTAAATCACTACATGTCCTTTTAATAAGACCCTTGCCAGCTCTCTTGTAGTACTAGAAGGCTGCTATTGGACCTCTCCAAAGCCTCCTCTTCTCCAGCCCTTGTTGTAGAAAGGCAAAATGCAATTTGTGCCTAGACCCCTGTGTTCCACAAAGCATAAAACAAGACCTTCAGCAGCACAAGTTATCTCCCTGAGACAACTCTCGGGGGGCCAGGGGAGCTCCTCTTGACACGACTTCCTGTCAGGAAGAGGAGAGAATGATGTAAGGGAGGTAGATTAGATTAAAATGAATAAAGGACAGTATATAAAGATACAATCAATGCCCTAGAGAAAAATGCTGTGGGGATGCGGAGGAAAAAGGAAAGTGGGGATTAGCACCCATCCAACAACATAACTGATAGGATGCCTTTCTGCTATTATGAGGAGATAAAAGCTGCAGGACAATGGGAGCACCAGCTATGTGCTGAAGGGCACCAGAGGGACTGACACAACTTTATCTCCAAGAGAAGTGCCTGCTATTTTATTTCACCAACAATTCAACAACCAGGGTAAAGGCTGAACAGAAAGAGCAGGAGGATGCCATGGTGAAAGCTGTGGAATTCATGAATTCATGAATTTGGCTGATTAAGTGCTAATCATGTGGAACAGAGTTCATGAAACAAATGGTTGTCTGGGCTGCCCAGCAGGCAGGATGACGGCAGGAGCCCTCAACCCTCCCAGCACCCTCTGGCACTGCAAACCGACTGCCGCAGCCATGCTGGTACCAGCTGCACTGTGAAGCAGATCCGGGAATTAATCCCAGTTAGAACCAACAACAACCTGTAAAAAAATGCTGCAAACTACTGTAGGTCCCTGCTTTTTTACAGGATTACAGTTTTTCATTACTTGTCCTTAAACTAATGGCCAGAAAACAATCTCCTTTCTGTTGAATTGTCCTGCACAAGGAAATTACAATTTTTGCAGGTGTTTAAGAAAACTGAGCAAGCATTTAGCATTATTATGTTAATATAATAATTAATAAATCATGATGGTTATTTCATGGTGACCTTTTGCTTTTTCTATGTTGGCTTTCACAAACAATGGCACTTGCTCATGGTGTAGCATTTGTGTGGACAAACTGAGAAACCTTATCTGAACAAAACACCTCTTGTACTCATAAATAAGAATATATGCTATAAAGCTTCATGCACAATTTGAGGTATAGTGAAAGAAAATCTGACTCTTCCATTTTAAACCATATAAACACTTGTATTCAAGACTATCTTAAGGAAAAGTCTACTGCTTTTTATGAATTCAGAAGATGCCAAAATCACTCAAGAAAATTTAGTTCCATTTGGTAGAGAGAAAACAGAAGCAAGACATTGCTTGTAAAGAATGTAAATTGATTGTGTGAAGGAAGTTATGAAACAAGCTAGCAGATAAGGCTGTGTTTGGAGGCACATTTTCTTCTTCCCATCTATTCCCATGCAAAAATCCAGATAACAGTGACTTGTAGGCCAGCAACACTCCCTTCTCACTTCTGTGCTAATAAGTACCTTCCTCTTTGATAAACAGGGTTTAGGAGCCAGTATTCACCGTGTGTACCTCCATCCAACCCACACGAGGTGAGGGAAAGCACAGACTCCAGGGCTCAGCTTCTTCTTTTAGATAAATCTGAACCTCAGATGCCCTCAGTGATTCATGGTGCCATCCCAAGAGCCTTGTGTCCAGAAACCTGAGCTGAGATCCCCTCTGGGTCCATCTGCAAAATATCAGAGAAGCCATTTCTACCTGAGCAGGGACTGCAAGGGAGCACTTTGCCCATGGTGATTGAAAATTGTACTGAAGTGCCTTCTCTTCAAAGCAGCTGGTGAATTGTGTTCAAAGAAGCTACTCCATCAGCTGGACCACAAAGCAACATGAAGAAATCACATGGACTTGACTCTCAGGGGTGAGGAGCACCAATCTAACTCCTGGGCCAGTAGTGACAAACATCTTTGGAGATTCTGCCACCAACAAAAAATAACCTCAGGCACTTAATAGGAACAATTAACCACTGATAATACCAAGGCTCTTCTACTACTGAACTGTATAAAGGACAAGTGAAAGCCTTTGCCTAAAGAGCCCCTTAGCTACTGCTACACCTTATATACAGTATTTGATACCTGCTGGAAAAATTGTACCCAATGGAGGTAGAAGCACTGACCACAGGCATAAGCCAGCATGATTATTTCCACCCTTCAACAGTAGCTCTGTTTTTACTAACCCAGACACAAACACAGAGGCTGATACATCATACAATGTGATGTCTAAATATTTTCCGTCCTGTCAAGGGAATAATTTAGCATGGAACAAAACTGGAAAGGAGACAACATTTTAGCACAATGATATCAATTTCTTTCAGTTTCCTTTTCATACCTCAAAAAATCCTCAAACTATTTTAAATATTAAACTAAATAAAATTAAACATTTTTAATACTATCACATTGCACCAGCTTGTGCTTTTTCTTGCTGTAGAACTAAAATTCAGCCTTACATAGAAAAAAAAGGTGTACTATCATTAAAGTTTCCAGAAAGGTTAATACATCTGCTAAATTGAAATAATCTAAAGGGTTTGCATTTTCAGACCCATGACTGAAGAACTTTCCATGTTAGTATTTTTGTCAACAGTCAATTCAGACTGCAATTTTCTATCTAACAATGTTTTCCCCCTTCTATGACTATTCCTCCTGTGCCATTCAGAAAGGATCTGAACAGAATTTAGCCTCATTTAATGCAGAAAATATTCTGCTTCTCTAAGCTTTTTCAGAGAGAATGATGAAGATGCTTACCTTAAAATTAAGCTTCAAAATTAGGGTTTTTTTTCCTATGGCACACTTCTTTATCCTGAATTCATTGCTTGTCTGGGGTATTTTTAATTTTAGGGTATTTTTCTTCCCTTTCTATTATTGATAAAGCTATTTTTAAGCCCACAGGATTACTCAGTTATAACGTAATGACATGAAAAGGTTAAATACAGCCATTTGATTTGTCTTAATTTCATGTTTTGCTCTGAACACTAACAGAATAATGTTGCATACAATCTTGTATTTCTTTTTTTTCTCCTTATTGTGAAACAGTACAACACAGTACAATTTACCTGAATTCGTAATTTTTTAGGTTACTGAACATTCTAATCCAAGTATGTTTGCATGGTTCCTGACATAGGGCTTCTTAGTTGTTACTATAATCTTCACCACATCCTTCCAAACATCTGCATTATACATATAATTGTCCTATCATGATCAAAACACTTTCAAAACAAAGATCAGAATGCTTTTTTTACTTCCCTGATGAGCCAGCCTTTGCTTAATGATTAAACTCTCACGCTCCAAAATCTTACACGGTGTTTTATCGCCCACCCCAGCCTCTCGTCACTCACACTGGTGTGGGCACAGGGTGGAAATGCCAAGATGTTTCCACCAGGGTTAGGTGAAAGCTTTGTTTCATGCCACAAACAGTTCAGCTTTTCTCATGGGGTGTTTATCTCTGTTTCTCTTGAGGGGTTGACTGGAGATAGAATTAGTACTTGAGGCTATCGTTGGTTTGTACCACACCAGTTTTTATGCTGTAATCTCTTCTGACTTGGCAAGCAAACACAACAGTTTATTAAGGGCATGACCTAGAGCATGGTGATCTAAGTGAAGAATTCATATTGACTTCAATGATCTTTGGGCTGATGCCTAAGTAAACTCAAAGACACAAGCCCTATTTAGTTAAAAATAGCAATGCTCTTGAGACTTTCTAATGCTTTTAGGGGTGAGAACCATACAAATCAAAAGATAAATTTTCAGCTCAGTGTTAAGGACCCTGTGGACAGCTGCCATCAGTAACTACACATGCTCTTCAATAAACTTTTAATTTGCACAACCTGCATATCTTTGGCACTTGACTGCATGACTTGCATGCAAAACAAATGGGAAATCAGATTTGCCATTCCACTCAGTTGCTTACAAAGTGCTCTTTTGGCAATGGTATGCCTTGCAAAGATTGTGAAGTCCATCTAATCACTTTATATTAGAAAGTTGTTGCAGACAAAAAAAAAAAGAGTAATTAAAATTAAATTCCACTAAAAGTAAGAGGAACATGGAGCTCATTCATCCGTTTAAAGTTAAAAGGAGATAGAAAATCTTATTAAGGGATGTCTTTGGAAAGTTCCAGTCTTAAAAAAAATCACAGAATTTTTTCATATTTGCTTTCCACTTATTTAAATATTTTTCTATATAAAGAAAAACGTATCTGTCATACCAGAGATGCCTACATCTTATGTAAAACAAAAGCATAATTTCTTCACTTCCCAAAGTATTTCACTATGAAATCTTTCAAATTAAATAAAAATATATCAAAAAATCAAGTAGAAACTCATGCAAATTTTCTGGTGAATCAAATATAGAAATAGATTAACACTTACATCCCTAGCAATAGCAACTTATTTATTGGTGCTATATGCCAATTAAAATCAGTTCATATTTTTAGCTCATTTACATTTTTATTTGTTATTTTTAGTTCATATCAGTTAGTTATACTCTATGCCTAAATCCTCTTTAAAATGAAAAAGCAGATTTTTAATGTTATGGAGATAAAATAAAAATGTTTTATTAAATAGTAGTTTAGGAAAATAAAAAAGATAGTTAAAGCTGAGAATATTCTGCAGATGTTTTTATTTTGGCTACATCCCATCCTTAGTGAGTCTAAGAGACAGATATTCACACAGTGTCTCTAGATGCAGCAGCTCCCAAGTCAGGGTTTTCCTATGGATTAGCCTTACAGCAGAAGCTGGTACCAAAGCATGAGTGTGGAATCAGGCTACCCAAAAAAAGGTGGGAGTTGGTAATCTGGCAGACAGATTTTCCTCAGAACAATTTTAATGTAGCTTACATCTTTTAAACCCAACAAAGTAGTAGGAATAGAATGAAAATTTAGGCTAACTACACACACAGAGAATTCGCTCATGGCAAATTCTTGGTCCAATTTCACGTTTTTTTGAGGGCCTTCTTGCAACAGCTCCCAAGCCATTTGATCATGGATCAAATTCACCCTAGTGCAACCACTTTTCCCCAAGTTTAACCCTCATGAAGTGCTTCAACAGAGATGGTGCTTATGGGGGTGTACAGTCTGTGAGACCAACTTGCTGTTAGAAGTGGATACAGGACAAGGTAGCTTAGAAGGTGCAAACAACTTTCTCCTCAGAAATCTGCCCCTGAAAGAAAAGCAAACTAATAACTGAGAGACTTGCATGTTTCAAAAATAGATCAGGCTTACCACTAAAGAAATAGTTATTAACTCAAATAGACCATTGTCTATTTGTGACAGTAAAAAGTGAAACAGTGAAAAGACCATGCAAAAAACAAAATCACCACCACAATAAATCCTGCAACTGCTGTGAAAAAAGCAAACAAACATGTTTTATGCCACTATTTACTCCATTAAGAGAGGGAAGTTAAAAAAGCAGGGGGTTGGGGAGAGGGAGGGGGGTATTTCTCTGAGATTAACTCTGTGTCAGCTCTGGGGCCTTGAAGGACTGCCAGCTGTCCGGGCGTACATATTTTACCACTGAAGTATGCTTTTGTTTCAGAATGGCTGAGACCCCCAAAATGATGTAATCCCCAGTGGAAGACTGACAAGCTTTGAGATATTCCAAAACACAGATGACAGACGAAATAGTGAGCAATCAGTGTAACTGTATTGAATATTATCTTGCAGGAATCCAACAACACAAACCTAATGCACCAGATAACAGCATTGCTTTGAGCAAACCTAGAGTAGAACATCGCAAAGATTTCTGCAAAGAAGAAATCATTAAAGAAGGACAATTATCTACATGGGTGGAGGGAAGAAAGACGGAGGGGAACATATGCCTTTTATAATTAGGGGCCTGATTATACTGTAGCCGAAAGGGATTTTTTACATTTTAAATTTGATTGCATTTCAGAATGAAACACACTAATTGGTATTTCTGCAGTGTGTTTGAAGAGAATTTCATCTTCTTAGGGAGGGGGAAAAATAACAAAAACCAGTGACCTTCATACCATCTATGCTTAATATCTAGTTCTTTTGCCTGAAGTCTTCATGGTTTCCCTTCAATTGCTGAAGTTATCTCTGGGAATAAGTGCTTTATGACTCATTGCAGTTTATCTCCAGAAAACCGGGAAAGAGATACTAGCAAAATGTACTGGAATCAAATAGATATTAAATCCAACAATTACAGCTGCTACAAGATAAAACAAATCAAACCAGTCCAAACAACCAATATAAATAAGAGACTGGGAGAAATTATTTGCACAGGCAACACAAGATGGCACCTTAAACTCAGGGCCATTGAGAGTTAATTAAGGAAGGGACAAGTGCATTGAAAAATGCAGAATGCCCCACTCACAACAAAATCAAAGGCACAATGCACTTTCAGTTCTTGTCTATCTGCCAGAAATAGTGTTGGGGGAGGCGATGGTAAACTGGTATGACAAATAAAAGCAAAAGTAACAAATAATGCCTCATAAAACTTGTAAATTAGTATATATTACTATGTATACATATTCTTCTTTCTCAAATAAATGCCAGATAAATGCATATTTCCTGTGTAAGACAAAGAACTGAGAAGGGACCATCATAAACATTATTGAGGGGCCATAAACTCAAAGTAAAATACCCAGACGTTTGGATAAGGACGGTGTTGGTGAAAGGAGATGCACTTCCAATATAAGATGAACTTCCAATATAAGAGAATTTCTGAAGAAAAAGGATTTTAAAGAATGTAAAGGAAAGAAAAGGGCACAAATGAATAATTATGAACAGAAACAAAGCTACACCCAAACTTTGCAACCTGACCTGTGTTGACAAAAGCCCTTAGGAACAGACTGGGCACTCACTGTCACCATCCTGCTGTGACCCCTGGCAGACAAACCATAAACCAGGCAGGGAAGTACAAAACCAGCTTGGTGAAGAATGGTTCCCACAGCTCTTCCCTGGAAATGGAGGGACAGGTACTTCCTGAAGCTGGTTCAAGACACCTAACTAAACAAGATGAGCTATACCCTCAAAAGGCTCTTTCTATGTGCTGTGAAAAGGCAGACAGACAGACAGACAAGGTTCCTGTTTTAAACCTGCCTTGAAGTAGGATGACAAGAACGAACCCAACATTCTTCACTTTCATCGCTGATCAATACAAATAAGTGTTTTTGGGGCCCAATGTAGAACAGAGCTACAAAAAAAAGTCTTTGTTTTATTTTTTAAATTTTTCTTTCCTTTTTTAAAAATAATTTCATAACCAGTTGTGGATGGAACTGTCCTAAGTAGCTTATTCTGGGAAACATGAGTGGGATAGTAAGGACAAGGCATTTCCACCTGCGGAGATCAACTGGTCACAGTCTTCTCCTCACAATAAATGCTTGACCTGAAATTAGGAATAACAAAGAGTAAGAAGAAACTTCACATACATGAATGCAGCAAAGGTACAAGGCAGCTGACAGGTGGAAGTCTAGGGAAAACCAAAGGCAGACTTTAGGGGAAGGTAAACAAAAAAGCAAGTGTAGCAAGGAGCTAAGGGCTGGATACATGTGGGTGATGGCAAGGTAGAGGCAGCTGGCTGGAAATGGGGCAGATATAAAAACAGAAGGACAGGGAGGAATATGAGATGGATGGTAGAGGAAAAGAGTTGTGGCATGAAGACACAAAAGAAATGAAAAGAATGTAGGCAGAAAATTTCAAATCAAATTAATGCTTTATAATTAATTCTTCGTAAACTTCAGGACTGCTGCTGTCAAATAACTGCAAGGCCAAGGTGGCACGTTTACCTGCTGGTAAACATTCGGTCCATTTGTAAGACAAGGAAAACAACACGCTATTGCATTGATCACTAGTGCAAGCAGCAGGCAGCTATGATGTGCAGACAAATCATTTGAACTTTCCAGTAAAATATGTGTCATTCTCTACAGTGGAAATGTTTTTTCAGCTTTTAAGTATTTTGTTTGCTTACTTCAGAAATTATGTTGAAAGCATCAAAGGAACAACAGTGAGTTTGTGAAGGCAAGTGCTCAAAAGTTAACAAATGCCAGAACTCTAGTTCCTCAGCATGAACATTAAGATGCAGAAGCAATCAATTACCCCCTACTATTTCTGCCATTTCTTCTTAGTGCACAGGGTTTTCAGGAATGCAGGCAGAATATGGAGAAGATGACAGAAAGATGAAAAAGATGAAGAAACTGAAGAATTTGTTTCACTTTCTCTGACTCCCGTTTCTCACCTGCAGTTAGGCAAGGCTACTGGAGGCATAGCTTTTTCCAGATTTTTGTTAGGTTTTTCACTTTTGCAGCCTCCAGTCTAATAAAAATAACACAAGATATCTTCCTTAAGATAACACAAGAGTGCTTCTGCCATTTCTATATATTCTCCAATTGCTCAACATTTTGAGAGAGGAAAGTCAGAATTCTCTCTGGGATCCTGGCATATCTCTGGGGAGCCTTCTGATACATGCTGATATTCAGTAACAGCCTGGGAAAGAAGGTGTCATCAAAGAGCAGCCTGGTGAACCAGCAGCAGCACCTCTCTGTGGCTATAAGCAGTCTCCAAAAATTGTTTTATGGCTCTAATTCTACCTCTCTCTCTCTCTCTGCTATTTTTTAAGGTCTTGCTGGCTACATCAATACACATGGTATACGCAGATCTGTAAAACAAATACACGCAGACAGCACCAAAAACAAGTCTGAAGGAGATTTGAATCAACAAGGAACATCCACACATTATATCCACACATCCCTCACTTTAGCACAAACCCAGGCAAGTCAATTTCCATATTTGTATTGTTTTCCTTGGGTAAATTTGTCTAATCAGTTGTGACTGGCTGTTGCCACCTCTCATCAGGCATCTGCTTCCACAATGCTTATTTTAATGAATAAAGTGAGAAAGTAAGAGAGAGCAAGATATCTGGTACTAAACTAGCCTTAGTGATGCATTTGGCTTTTTAAAATTGTGTATGACACAAACATAATTCTGTTATTTATACAAAACTCTCAATTAACAAAGCTTCCTCAATCCAATTTTACAAACATTACTTTCCTTGCCTGACAAAATGATATCGAAGAAAGGGGAAGGGGAAAAACATCCTTAGGCTATGATCTGTGAGCTTTCCTGTCTTGACAGACCACAGTCCCAGTGTCTGCAAAAGAGAGCAGAAGGGTCACAGCAAAATGTAACTTGACCTGAACTTTAACCACCAGAGGTGACATTTACTCAACTATAAAATTTAAAACTAAACAAGAACAAATAGGGAGAAAGGGCTATGAGAGTGCCTTCTCTATGTTGATTTTAAATTCAAGACCATGAAAGCTTAGCTTCTTAGATCTTTCTTACTAGAGTTTTAGTACACATGATGAGATTTGTGAGAATGTACTGACTTAATAAGGTAGAGTTTTGGAATTTCTGTAATACAGAACAATTTTTGGACATAATTGAAAATGCAAATGATATAGCACTACAATATTTCTACAGAAAGTATTTAATTTTTATGTGGCATTTTTAAGTTGCATTAGGCAAGGCTGACAGATCAATGAAAATATTTAATCCTGCTTATCTACTTAAGTCAGAATTGATCCATTGACAACACCAAAATAGTTTGATCCACCCCTTAAACTTGATCTTAGGACTGTTGCAAAGTAAAGGAGAACAATATGTTTTCACACCAATTTATACAGAAGCAGAACCTAACACTTAAAATATTGTGTATATATGAAAGTATGTAAGAAAGTAAATTATCTTGACTAAAATGAGCAGTTGAACAGATATCCAGAGCCAAAACTCATGAGTCCTCAAAATCTTGAGATGAAGAAGGGAAAATCAGGGTATGCTGACTGAGTGAACTACATGGACAAGTGACATATGTTTAAGCCATAAATCTCTGATCTATTTATTAAATTCTAGAAATTCTTTTTCATGTGATTTTTATAGTCCTTGTTCTTCTGTTGAGATGGTAAGAAGGCCAACACAACAATGGTGTTGCGAGACAAAAAATTGCTTGGTTAGTGTCCATTATTCAAAAAGATTTCTTTGGCTTAACGCTACAGTTTGCAAAACCGTGTAACTCCGTGTTATGCGTGATCTTAACTCCTTGAAATACTGGATTTCAACATATTGCATTATCATTAAAATATGTGGAGATTGTTACCATGACATAGGCTGACAGTCTAAAATTCAAATTCAAAGAACAGCATTCAGCTCTGAAAAAATCTCATCGTTTCAAGAGAATTACCAGAACCACTGAGCTGAATAAAGTAACTAGAAATATCTAAAGATGGCAATTATTCCTCCTTGTCACTGCAGAGGCGATGCTGTCTGTCCTTGTGCCATCAGATCCAGCATACATCATGCATTTAAAACAGATACCAAATTGACAAGAATTAGAATAGAATACTTAGAATTTCTTACAAGAAAGTACTCAAATGAACCAAGTGAAATTTTGCAATCCACAGCAAATACCTTGTCTGTATACAAAAGAAAAACAACCTTAAAACAATCTCACTAGTTTTCTGTCATATGGGTGATGACTAACAAATCTTTCTTTTTATTTTGACATTATTTAATATTTCACAATTTTTGGTTTCCCAGGCTGGGTGTGCTCTGCAAAACAAGAATTTACTCATAATTTTACAACACGATGTCAAAACTTGAACGTTTGACAAGGAAGTGAATTGTATAAAAAGAAAAAAAAAGTTATTTAACTATGCCACTTACATACAAAAGTATCTTTTAAAAAGTTGCCTAATTCTAAAGACTCTTCTGTTTTCATTTTATGCTTGAAGCAAAGATATATTTGATATTAGAAGCATCTTCTACATGCTATTGAAATTGCATACTGAAAAAGATATAAATCATTAATGAAAATTGCAGGGTATCAGTTTCCTGTTGCAGTTGGCTGTCTGCTAAGTTGGCAGCAAGACAGTGGCCTGCAGAGCTGCAGGCATATGTCTCATGTTAAAAAAAGAAAAAAGACTTCATGTTATAAACACTTCAATGAAAATTACTATCCAATTTGGAACCAACTGAGAGCAGGTGTTGAAGATAAAATAAACAGACAACATATGAAAGGTCAAAAAAAAAATCCCCAGTGCCACTGGCCTTCCATTGAGATTGTCTTCTACCATAGCTTTTAATGTACATCATGAAATCCAAACAAAATGTACCTGCATGTGTAGAAAGCAACCAGATGTTCTCATATTTAGGACCACTTCTTTTTAACAGAGATATTTAAATTATGTCTGAAATTTTTAAAACCTATTAACAATATGCCTATGCAAATTTATACATAAATTAATACAGAAAACTACTGTAATTTATCTTTCAAACAATTCACTAGAAACCCTTCAATGTTTCCTGGCTGAAAATTAGGCCAGGAATCCACCCAAGCAGTGACACAAAGCCTGAAGTCAATTGATTTGGTTCACTCATCTTCCACTTGCAATCCACAGATTTTAAATAAAAATGGGAAAATCCTTTAGAAAAGTCACAGCAGAAAGGTACCATGGTCTTGGAGAGCTGAAGGATCCTAAGGAGAGCTGATCAGATTTAGGATATGTGTATCTGCAAAGTCAGTGGCTAAAGCAGAGCAGATCATCGCTTCAATGCATACCAAATTTCTCCTTGTTTTTGCAGAGGTCACAAAAATCCCCATGAATCCTTCTGACTGTTGTGTAAATCAGATAAATATCTTGGGATATGTGAAGTGACCATTTTTGCCCAATGGCTCTGTTACCATGAAGCAAAGGGCTGAAGTTTTGCAGCAGTGGCAGCATCTCAGGATTAATTAAACTGCAGGGGCTCCCCAAGCAGCCCCCTCAGCTGGCAGGAGCTTTGCTCGTGTCCTCCCAGTGCTCCTGGCAGGGTGAACACCACATCCACCACCATCTGGGACTGCTGGACCACAAGTGCTTTCCCCTGGATCATGTCCAAAAGAAACTGAGAAATAGAGACACCAGGAGGTCACTTTACAAGCAGCCAGAGAGGGGTATTTTAGGTGCCTATAAAATCAGCTAGGGCAGAAAAGAAAGCTTCCTGAACATCCAACGAATGCAAATGCTTATTGTAAAACCAGGAGTGATTTTAGGATTAATGATACTTAGGCCACACCACACTGGAATTAGCATGTAACTTCATTAATATGAAACATCTCCCCCAAAAGATCATGTGCTGAGGACAAGCAGAATCAGTTGAGAAACATCTAATCCAATATGGCAATGCCTATCCTCCACAGAATCATGAAATCATGGAATGATTTGAGCTGGAAGGGACCCTCTTGTTCCAACCCCTCTGCCATGGGCAAGGAATCCTCCACTGGCCCATCACTTTTACTCTGTTCTTTCAAATTTAACACAAATCTATGAGAAAAGAGGAAGAAATAGCATCCAACCTCTCCCCCCACAACCAAAGATTCAGATGTGAATCCAGACAAATAACAGATAAAGTGCCTTATGATTCCAAATCCTAGATTAAACACAGGTAAAAAAGGGTACAATACAGCCTTTAGACAGCTTGTATTTCCTTTATGCAAGACTCTAGACATTAAAAGAACTCTGCATTTCCACTATGGTTTTTACTTAAAGACTTCTCAGATTGCTTCCCCCCGCCCCCATTATATAACATACAGAATTCAGAAAAAGCAAGAGAAAGGTCCAGAAATACATTTTGCGATTAAAAATTCCAGCAGTTCCTGGCACAAAAGAATTCCTGTTACACCTGTGCACAGGAGGATGACAGCCCTACCAGGTGAAAGTTACTGCCTGTGGGCAGCCCAGCCAGCTGCCTGTGCTGGGGCTGGGCTGGGGGTCCTCAGAGCACACTATGGAAGGCAGATCTGTTCTACAAAGCTCCCGCAGAGACTTGCAGATGAAAAAGGGAGAATGGTGCAGCTGAAAAAATAAGTTTTTTTTTTTATTGCTTTGTGGCTCTATTAGCATTACTTTTTCAGACGTTTGCATTTGCACACAGCCCTACACAGACATTTGGAAAACTAGATGAACAGATAAAATGATAAAATAAATATGCTATTTTGCAGTGGGGTTTTTTTTCCAAACAGCTGCCAAAAAGCTCCACCCCTAAATCTCCCAAACCTAGCATTCTGGGAAAAGCATCATTTTCCATTATGCTCTGGTCTATTCTTTTTCCCCTCCAATTTGTAACATTCTGCTGGAATCAGTGATGAAGAACATATGTTTGGGGTAAATTACACCCAGGAGAAATCTTGGAACTGTTACATTCAGTTTTATTACCCAAAACATGAGGATACTCTAGCACTACACTTATTATTTAACAGTTCCATCAAACAAGACACTGCTAACTTTTATATTATTATGCATACAAAGATTAATATTATATTTCTTAAAACTCAATGTGTGATTAATGCATTGCATTTTCATTTTACTTAACAGTTCCTGGATATTTTTTTAGTGCTTCAATGAAATAAGGTGTTACATAAATGCAGAATGCTAGTGTACAAATATTTGGGAAAACATGTGTTTAGGCAACAATAAGGTTGAGTATCCTAACACTCAACAGCCAGGAAATTGGAAGAGCCTGTGCTTCTTACACAATATAAGCTTGTGCAAGTGCTGCATCTTTAATGTATTCTGCAGAGAGCTGTAACCTGGAGTGCCCTAGGGAAACATAGTGTGGCCAATGGGACAGACAGGCCCTGTCTCTGACAATGGCTTTCTTTCCACTGCTGCAAATATTAGTCCAGTTTCACTAGGTAACACCAAATAGCACAAATATCCCCTGTGCACCTGTGGGCTGCCTCTTTTGGGGGTGATTTGCACTAGCTCTGTGAGGTAGTCACATAACCAGAGATTTCCAGATTTCCTGTAGGCGTAGGCACATGCAAGCATCAATAAGTTTAAATTTAACAAGTATAATAGGAATAAAAAGATAACTCATCTAAAACCGACTGTTACTTTGATAATTTTATTTCACAAGGCAAGACTTCTAAAGCTTTTAAAAGGTTTTGCATTGTATTTCTCAAGTGACTATGGGAACAACAAATAAAACCAAGAAAAATGTGTACTTGCCAAGACTGTACAACTTCCATGCTTTGCAGAAAAGAAGAAAGCAAAAGGCTGAGGCAGCAGTTTGGAGCCACAACTAAGATATGGCCTTTAATTTCAATTTCAATTTAAATCAACCACAGAGTCTTAGTACAGTGTTGAGCCCAAAGAAAAAAACATCAGGCACCAGGTGTACCGGGAAGCAGAGCACAAAGTCCTCTCCATTCAAAGACATGTAATCACTAACACCTCAAAATGTAATTATAATGACTTTCTGCTTCATGTTCCAAAATGAGTCACAAAGCTGAGAGCATCAGTCCACTTCATCAACTGCAAATTGAGAGCCAGTGAAAGTTACTTGCTGAATATCATAACAATCTCATCTTCTTAGTACGTCTTCCTCATGTGAAGAATAACTGAAGCTACATTGTTCTAGTTCTCTGTGGTGGTCAGTCCATTAAGTGAATGCAGCCATGGCTCATAGAAAATCCATTATATAATCATGAAACTGAGGACTGTGCTATAATGCACACAGGCATCAAATGATGGTTACGTGAGAAAATTATTTACTGGCATTTCTCAGCTTTGAAGTGCTTGGATTTGCAGCCTATGTATTATTACTTCTGTGTGCCTTTTTTTCACAGGCTACAGTTAATTTTGCTATCTCTTGCTATACTCAAGCTGTCCAATCATGGATTGCCAGCAGGGTTTGAAACTTCAACACGGAGGTGAGGAATGAGCCAGCAGGCAGTGTCTCTCAAATCCATCCAATAAATGGCACAATTTTCTCTCCTGATACATCCCATTTAACATTCTTCCTATTACATATCTTGATGGACAGGTGAAAATAAAAGACCATGAGCACTTTACTTTGTTCTGATCATGAAGGATAATTCTAAGCATTATTGAAATTTACATCAGTCTAATAAACTTTTGTGGCCCTTTAAGAACAAAAAAAGGTTTTCTGGTTTCTGACTTAAAAGTAAAATAAGGGCAGAACACTTTAGTCTGGAACATAATCTATCCAGACACGTGACTGTTGCTAACTTGCAGAGCTGTGTTGCCTTTGTGAAAATATGCCAACCTGCATCTGCTAAAAGGAATAGTGAGTCTGTAGTTCATGGATGTTCTGCTGGTAGCAGAATACGTCTTGGTGCTGTGTCTATGACTGTACAAAAAGGAGAAACAATCACTGCTCTCTATTCCCTGACTTTCAGCCCTGGACAAAGAGAGTCCTTCTGTGCCTTTGAAGGAAAGCTTGAGGATGGTCCTACACTTCTGACTTGTTTTGCCTCCCAAGTAGCAAGCAAGCTACCTAAGATTAAGAGGGCAGCAGGCTGTAGAACACAGGCCTAGCAAAATAGAGTTCAGGGAGGAGTAGGTCTAAGGCTGGTCAAGTTTTAAGTCTTCCCAATTCAACTATACTGCAAATACAGCAAATAGCATATTCAACAAATTCCACTAGCACTGAGAAAGCAAATGGTTGGATAAATAAAGGCTTGGAAACTACCTATGGAGTATTCCTAGAAATTTCATGTGATACTTTGCTGGCAAGAAGATGTTTATTTCTGGTTATGACAATAGAAGTTATTTTCCTTTGCACTCTCTCATGAATAATTCAAAATAAATAAGATATAAAACAAAAAAAAGCCAAAGAACCAAAAAAGTATCAAGCCATAAGTATGCAAAAAGTATGTAATACTATCACCTATGTGTGCAGATTGCACAGACATGGTTGTGCTAAAACACAGATACAGAAATATAAGGATGCAAAGTCTCTGGCTTTGTGTTATGCAATTAATTTCATCACATAATAATGATGGGCTTGGTTTAAAATTACCTGTACTGGGTTTCTCCTCAGTTTCTCTTTGGTACTCAGCTGAAGTTTTAGAGATTTAAAATTTTCACATACTTGCATTAAGCACAGTGAAACACAAAACTGTGATTTAAAACTTTGATCATTGGAGAAAGGGAAAAATATGTAAACAGAGATTTAGAAATTACTACATCTCATCCACTAGAAGATACCACTGAAGTTGTGAGACAAGATGTGCAGTACATATTGAAAAGCAGGAAGGCAAAAGCTTACAAGAAGCCTGGGACATTGTGGGCACTGTGGCCACGAGTATCAAAATAATGCCACAGTGCAAATATGACTGAATGACCCCATTCTGACCCTAAGTCTTTTAACTATTACACTTGAAGCAACAGCAGACCCATGAGACCCCACCTGTATTTTGAATTTGAAGTGTTCACAGGGAATAGTACCAGAATAACCAACAGCAGTATTATTCCACTTCCCTTGAGACTCCCACTTAGGCCTACTCTTGGCAAACACTTTCAACTGTAAGCTCCTCTCAACATCCTGATTTATGGTCATATGCTCCCCACCTAAAAGATGACCTGGTCAATGACCTACTCAATATTACTAGATACCAAGTAAACTGATAGCAGAAAGTGAAGATCCCCTCTGCCATGCCAGGCCACTCCTGAGCCACAGCTCATTCATTTAAAATTAAGTTTTTAACAATTATTTTTTCTAACATGTGATAGCAGCAACAAGAGGTTAGAACTTTCCTATTTTATGAGTGCTTATCTGAAAAAGGCTTAGCATGCTATTTTTAAAGGCTAATGTTCATGTTGTTTCAGCAAAAAGCTCAATGTTGGTTTTAGAAACATTTCTTCTTTTATGCCAGACAAGCCAGCTCCTCATATTCACAAAGCAACTGTGGTTCACTGAACATGTTCCCAGGATTAATTCTGACTTCTCAGGGTCAACTTTACACCAATCAATGAAAGAAATTGTGGAAAAGATTACCTTATGAAAACACAAAAAATTAACCAACCTTTAACAAAAAGAACAACTTGTAGAGCTTTCATCAGACTCAGCACTCTTCAAGGACAGCCTGTCAGCATTTGGCATATATGAACACAGGAGATGGAACAAATCTACAGGAAATCCTTGTGCTTACTCATGTACTCTCAGCACCACAGACAAGTCAAGCCATTTTTATACACTTCTCCCAGTTCACACGTTCCCAGACATCCAATTTCTCACCACACAAGCAGAATCATACCTGCAATTTTCTGCAACAAAGGAGATGGCTCTGGCTCATCACAAATTGCCTTGACGAGGGCCTTTTTCACCTCTTCTTCAGCTGTGTCCAGCTCTTTTCCACATTTGATTTCTCCAACCACAGAATATATGTATATCAGCAAAATAAGGAAGTCCTCACAGGCATAATCATCTTTTGTCCTTTCGTTATAAGACTTGATCATTGGCAATAACTGCTTCAAAACACTGGGCATTTCTGACTCACCAATAGTCTGAAAAACAGAAGGAAGATTGTGTTAGATTGTCTCCATAGAGCTTATAAGTTAAGACTAGACATACTCCTGTGGCACATCATTCAATATTCACATGCTCAGTAGTCAGTAGTTGGTGATGTGATTTACTTGCTGCTCAGACAATAAATTTATTAGTTGTCTACAGTTTTGTTCTTAGGGATTCATTATAGCAGTATTTCATCACTTGAAAAGCCTTATGATTAGATCTTCTCCAAATACCAGTATGATGAGAGGATGAGAGCATCCATCCCTTAGTATGGATAGAAATGGTACAAAGCACAAGGTTAAACACTTCCTCTAAATTTTAGGCCTCATCGTTGGCTCTAATTTTGTACATGACCAGTGGGTTCAAAGCCCAGCTTCCATTGACTTGCTGACATCCACATCATGCAACACCAGGGCTGGCATTTAGATCCTGGCAAGTCTCTGCCAGTGACATTATAATTGTACCACCAAACTGCCACCCTCACTGCCCATAAACACCTGTGGATGAAACTTCTACATGCTGATTTTCTGCTTTGGCTTAGCTGGGAACTCAGCAGCAGGATCAGGTGAGAGGTGGGTACACTGCAAGGCAAACAGGAGGAACACTCTGCACTTGTATGGGGAGAGAGGTATGGGAGGAAAGAACAGTCTTTCTCTCCTGGTGCTAGTGATTGCTCAGATCATCCAGGAGGTATTCTGCAACACCAGTACCCTGCCCCTTGTCCTGTGATCACCTAAAAGATCTCCCTGTGGAAACATATGGGTCAGTTCATAGTGTACAGTGAAACATCAAATCTCTTGTAACCCAAGGAGTCAAGTCTACAAACATTTATTCTTGTTTGCTACTACAGCAGCTTCACAAAGAGTAGTCATGGTAAATAGGCACCACAGCCAATAATACACCCTTTAAATTGATTCACAATAAGTAAATAAAATACAAATCAAACACACTAGGAAGAGACACAAATTAATACTTGCAAAATCATATAATAGCTTTAGGAACACAGAAACGGAAAGCATTATCTCCTGGTGTGCTCTGTACAAGACTTCAGGGGTTCTGGTTGTATTTTTAGTTGCTCTTTGTCAATCTTGGAAACACTAACAAGCATTTCATAAACTGTCATTTTTATACCTACACTGATCCGCCACAGATTGCAATCATTAAGAAAGCATGAATTACTTAAGCTCCAAGAAACTTTTTTCCAGGCTGTGCTATAAGAAACTACATTCTGCAGATTTTGTACCCCACCCTGCTCTTGACATACAAGTTTTGCCATGGACACATCTTTCCTGGGACTTCAGTGTGGTCAGATGTTATGTTTCCATTAGAATACATACCTTTGAGAAGAATTTTCTAACTATCCACTAACCCTAACAGTAAGTGCAACTGCAGACTTGAGGCAGTAAATTACAAAGCTGCGGTGGTCAAAAGCATGTGGGAGCCAAGAAGGGACCTTCTGAAATCCAGGAGGGGTTGGCACCCTCTGTGTTTGGGCAGGGAGGGCAAAATCACATACACAGGAACTCCAAGCACTGCTCCACCCAGGAAGTAAATCTGTGGTGTTTGGCACCAGTCTGGCATGTGCTGGTAGCTGGGCCATCCTCAAGACAAGGCTCTTGATTCCTGGATTTTAACTCAGCCCTGCCTTAGTTCAGTATTGCATCTTCTGTTCTGGAAAAGTGACACAAATAAATTCTCATCTGGATGTCAGTACAATAAATAACAGACCTATCAGATCCTAAGATGGAAAAAAACCAAAGCTCCAAGGAATTCAGAGGCATGCATCTATCATAAGGAAGCCATCTACAATGAACAAAAGCCTAATCAGCTCTAAAAATCTAAGAAATCAAGATAAATCTATGTGTGGAGTTATTCTAGATTAGATTACGAACTCCAGTCTATATATTAGCCGGAACTAATTTTTATGAAGAGGCAAGACCTATGTCAGATATTACTGAACATCATCTGATATCTACTGGTTCATCATCTATTCCCCTCCTCCCGTCCCAATACACAAACTCTACTTCACTCCGTCTCTAAACCTGCCATAGCATGCTGTCACACCACCAAAGATGAGTTCTTGAAAAGGCTGTATTTGCATGCATGGATTATCAACAGGCAGGGAGCACTGAGGATGCCCATGGCTGTACAGAACAGCAGAGTGAACAGCTCCTGCTTGAGGACTGTAGCTCCTGCAAGTACATATGTACAGCATCTTTGGCAAACTTTCAAACATACATGATTAAAAAAACAATAATGTCTAAACTTTCAGGGTGATTTACTGTAGGACAGGCTAAAATTCAACAACTTCAAGTAACAATTGCCACCTCTTATCTTCAAAGTAAAAATGAAAGAGGAAAAAAAAATTAAAGAGCTGTAATAAACCATTAACTTCAGAATGCACGTAGGGTCTTTCTGGGGTATGAACTTCTCTGGAATGTTTCTCCCCTTATCTCTTGGGAAATGGCACCACAGAGGACTTCAAATGGAACTTCCAAGTTTCAGAGGCTAATTTGTCCAAACAGGCCAGTTGGATGGACTGTGCATGAAAAAAAGGGACTAACAACCTCACTGCAGAGCATGGCTCCACAGGGAGCTGGGAAATTTGCCTCGAATGAAATCCACTGGCAGATTGTCATTATCTGGCCACCTCCAGTGATTTAGGGGCTCCCTGCACCACCTAACAATCAATCAATTACCCTGATTGAACAGCCTTAGAACACAAGTTTTAAAAATGTAACTACCCGTGACCCAAATTTCCTGCTGGTTATGTTGGCCTCAAGTTAGCCCCATTTGTCTATCATCAAGGGAGCCAATAAAAATAATAAAAACAGGTCAATTCTGAGCTTTCCAAAGACTGTATAAAAACATTAATGCTGCTTAATGCAGAGCCAGCTAAAAGGCCCAAGCTCAAACACTTTCTGCTCGGTTGCATTGTTCAGACATTTTAATGCTCTAATCATATATTCTCCAGAATTCAGGGAGAGTTTGTGACAGATTTTTTGTTGTTTTTCATCACTTTCCTCCACCCTCTTTAGTTATTTATTTTTAGAACTTCAGCAGTGTAATAATTTGATGTCCCTAAGGATAAATAAACTGATGTCAATTTGCTGTTTTTTGCAAAAGACATGAATTTTGGAAGACGGGAGAAGAGGGAAGAAAGTACAGACATATTTTCACTGAACATGAGATTGTGCTTATTATGCTTTGAAATCTTATTTAAAATCTTATTTATAGCATCTACAGGAATTAGAAGGAAGCATAATAACCCAAGAAAAAACATTTTGCAATTCTGTGAGAGGCTTTATTTTCAGTATTTAAAAAAACTGTAATAATCTAAAGCCATATGTATCATTAGAACTATTTTACACAATAGAAAACAGAGTTTAGTTGAATTAACATGTGTCCCTGACAAAAGTTATAAGAGAACTGAGCACTGTAACCCTTGTGCTTCTAGTCCAGTGTACTCAAGTTGTCATTACAAATATTAAAACAAAAAACAACTTCAACCAAGTGGAATTTATTTTCTTTAAAATCCAGGAGGAAAAAGGAGATAAATCTTGAGAGACTACTTCACTATGTAAATATTCTAGTGGCTTTCCGTTCAGGAAGCAAAACATGTTTAATTCCTTCAGAGGTCGCATGAGTTAAACAGAACTTCTTGGAATGGGAACCACACAGCTTTATACAAGTGAAGATTTTTATTGGGGAAAACCTAAACTAAAAAACAACCCCAAAATCCAGCTGCAGGTAAAACCAGCAGAAAAATCAAGGGGAACTCACAAGCCCTTGGGTAATTTGCTGCCCTATGCTCCTGGACTGGCCTATTTAATAACAGCTCCTTTTATTGATAAGTTAGGTGGGAAAAGAGATGTGGAATAAGCAGCTTTCCAATGTTGTCTTATTTGATTTTTCATGTTTTACCTGGGCTTGTCTTTTTGTGGTTTGTGATTTTGCCACACTGAATATTAACTTTCCCACTGTCCAGACAGAGGCAAGAACATTCTAACTGCTAAAAGTGACAATGGCACCAAAGGAGGACCTCATGGGTATGTGAAACTGTCTCAAATCCTTTGATGGTAATAGATCTCTGCAGCAATAGTCATTTTAGTGAAAACAACGGGTGCTGCCAAGCTAAGGAGGAGTCCTTGCTGCCTGCAGTGCTCAGCTGCCCATAAATCAAATGCTGCAGTTCTGCTACTCGCTGTTTTACACTGTTTGGCCATCTGAGATTTGGGGTTGATTGCACATAATTTCCGTATGGGTGGGAAGATGTCTGTACTCTCTGCAAAACAATTATTTCATGTATTTAGTTTTTATTAAATGGCCTACAGATGACTAGTTATTTGACACAATAAATAAGTTAAGTATGATCTTACCATTCAAATTATGATTCGCCATATGAAGCTCTAGACATCATTATGACTACTGACTTAGGCAGTACCTCTGCTTTGTCTTCTCTTTACATATTTCTAGAGTATTTGTCAAGAATAAGTGACCCAGAACACAACACATAAACAGTATGTTCTTCAAAGTACCACAGTCTCACCATTAGGAAACACTTCAATCTGTATATGTCAAAATAGCATCCAGTTATTCAGACAGGTGATTTTAGATAACCAAAGTCCACTGTCTTTATATTTCCTTTTGCAGAAAGTAAAGTTTTAAGAGTCTCAAACTTATGTTTCTGGCTGGGGAGGGGCTGACAAAGCCTCTCCTCACAGGGAGAATGAGCAAACTTTGGCCTTAGGGGAAAGCAGACAAAGCACTGAGTGAACTCACAGCGGATTGAGGGTGGAGGTGTAAGATGCTGGCAGTAAATGGCTGTTCCAGTTTAAGAAAAAAAAGTGTAAGCCATTAAAGATCAGGAGAGGCAATTGATGTCTCTCCTTGTTGGAGACCAAAACAGCTTTATGACTTGTCCCTGCCAATACCAAGAGACTGCAGCTTCCTCTCTTTAATGGCAGTGTCTGTCTATTCACTTGATAAACGATACAGAAATACACCAAGAACACACATATAAAGAAAACACTGGAGAACTAAACTGCCAGTAAGAGACACAGGAAACAGTACAAGAATCTAGGACCTTCTCCTCTGTCATTACTTTTAATGATTCTTCTGTTTTAATGAATTATCCCCACAGAGCCAAATCGGTCGACTGCTCTCCTTTTTGCATTTATCACCCATTCTGAACACTGCCCAAGGAACTAGGTTCTCAAAACTGTAGACAATTTTCAGGCTCTTCTTGTAGAGAGACGGCATCTTAAAATTGTACTGTAAACAAATAAAAGGAGTAAGCTTTCCAGAAGCTCTTTTTAACCTAGAACATGCTGTCAAAGATACAGATTCACATTCATCCTATATCCATGCTCTCCCAATTAGACTTCATTCTTGCCTTCCACTCACCACAGCAGACTCTTCCTTCTGCATCTGCTAGAGTGTTTCTGTGACTGTGCATTAAAACAAATAATTTTAACCATACTGGTTCTCTGCTTGGGTTTACTGCCTGGCCACAGAAACACACTAGTTGTGAAGGACAAAGACTGGACTGTCTCCTTATGCAACAGTTCTGGCTCGAAGCTTAGATGAACCAGAACTAAATGAACTGGAGTTTAAAGTTGCCAAGAGATAAAAGAAAATTATATTAATAATCACCTGCTCATTGGATGACTTCAATACTGTCATATGGCCAGATGCTTAATTGGTGTCTATCAGCCAACACCACAGACATCAGCAGCCCTTTGATATACCTGATGAATATCTATGCAGGATGTTAGAAGTTACTACAGAATGCAGTGACAAGTCAAAGGCAAGAAAAAATTACTGACAACATTAAACTTTTTAAAAGCACAACATTTGTAAGCTCTTCTGGTCAGATATAATTTTTTTTAATGTCTTGCATAATTCCAAAAACACAGCACTGACGCTTAACAGCTAATATGTGATAACAACACAAGTATTTAAAAGAAGTTCTTCAAGCCCTATAATTTCTAAAACCAAAACAAAAGCAAAGCCCAGGACACTTCTTTCTGCCAATAACTCCCTAGCCTGTGATCATGACATAAGAAATTGGATTCCATCTGGATCCCACTGCCAAAGTAGTATATTCCACTATTTTTCTTTAACTAATATCCTTAGGGCATAGAAGAAACTACATTTTGAACAACATAATTCTGATTTCTTCTTAACACATTTCTCCTGTCTTCACTGAGCACCACAATTGCTTGACAACAATTTCCTGGTTTTAATCACCTTACAACTTCTTCAGTTATTTTTGTTTCTTCTGCTACAACAAGCAGATTCTGTCACTATGTCAGTACTGCAAGACTTCTGCATTTTGAGAAAATTCAAATGCCCACTGATATCTCCTCTTCCACAGCACCAAAATCACCTTATTGTAGTGAGTTATGCTGTTGGGAAATGTAGCATCATATTGTATGGTCCAGTTTTTCCCTCTCTCTTTGGAGATCATTACATGTACAGCTGTGTTAAGATATTTTAATGGGTTCATGGGGGCTCAGAAGCAACAGTGTACTGAAAAAAAGATATTTAATAAGTCTGGATTTTCTTAGATGAAGTTCTGCAAGGATAAGGAAAATTTTACTTAAATCACCTGACATAAGAGACTCATCAGCAGGTTAAAAAGGGAATACTTCCAACCTACTCAGTCAAAGCTTTTAGCTGTGATAGCTTCTACAGACACGCTTAGTAAAAACATGAATCAGCACAGCAAAATCAGTGTCATTCATCAGAATGAAAAAGGAATACAGGCTCAGTCAAGATAAAACCTGTATCAGAAAAAGATCTTGGTGTTATGCATGTCAGGAGTTTTTGTGTGGCTTTTGAAGCTGTTTGTTTCTATAAATTTTGGAATACTGAGAAAATTGCCAGAAGATGGTAGGAGTTCAAAACTGAGAAAAGGGCACAGCCATAAACATAGTATCCTATGAGGTTAAAACTCCTATCAACTTTGAGGGAAACAAAATGAAAGCATTCAATCACTAAAAAGCAAGGGATAAGAATCAAGAGGGTTAGAAAACAAACAAAAGGAGTATAAATCAAGAAAAATGTAGTATAACCAATTTAGTCATTCAATAGTGCAAATCATGTCTGCAGCAGGAGGGGATTCCGTCCCAGGAGATGATTACTGAAAAAGATTTAAGAGATGCTCAGGACAAAGAAAAGGATTGAATTCCTGCTTAGATGATTAGCTATAATCATTCAGGTTAGAAAAATAGGTGACCCAGTAGAGAGAAAAGGTCTGAAAAATTGTGAGTGGACTAGAGAAGGCAGGTAGGGAATGATTGCTCACTCTGTCTCCCCACAAAAACAAAGAGGCAATACACAAAGTGGGTAAGGAGCTAGTTTAAAGAGCAAATTAAATGGAGGTATTTCCTCATGCAATTTGCCCAGATGTAGAACTTCTTGCCAGATGTTGTGCTGCTAAATTCTTACTTGGGCTTGCAAAGATGGGAAATCTCACCGGGGGAAAAATTCCATCAAACATTAGCAAGCACACAGAAACCACAACTGTTACAGAACTCATAATTGTTGGAACAAGGAGAATATCACATAACCTTGTCCTCTTCTCTTAATCTTCTGTAGGCAGCTGCTTTTGAGCAGAAGTGAACATTTTTGTCAAACAAACTAGCTCAGCTGCATTTTTGATCCAATCCATAATAAACATACTTTCGTCAAGGCCATGGCAAAAGGACCAAGGTAATTATAAAATACAGTATCCATGGAACAGAAGTAGAAAAGCAGGTTCACTACAGTATGTGGCACTGTCAGGATTAATTCCTATATATCATGCTGAGTCCTAGAGCCCATATTTCTAAAAGAATGTGAAAAACTAGAGATAACATTGAAAGGTGTCACAAAACAATTGAAAGGGTAAATTTCTTCATAGTGGGAGACAGTTCCTTATCACAAGGAACAATAATAGTTTATGTGTGTCTCTTCAGACAGAAGAAAATTTCAGAGTAGGAGACAGCTCTTGAATCTAGACGAGAAAGTCACAGGAGGAACAAGGGAAGTTGAAATGATCATTTTTCCAGTTCTCAGGTTGGGGAGGATGTTCTCAGTGGTGTGTACATTTCACAAAGACTTTTGAGGGTGAAAGGGCAGAAAATAAGCAGAAAGCATAGACTCGATGGTCTCATGGAATAGAATATCGGGCATTAAATACATCTGGTGAATAAAACTATAAATTGTTTAGCATGGTCCTTGATTGAACTGTGAGGGAAAAATACTCCAGAAACAGCAGAAAGGATGAAGGCAACATATGCCGTGAAGGCTGTGAGCAGTAAGTCATAAAGGAGACTGACAATCAAAATAAGCCCACCTTGTGCTTTTCCTTCACATTCTTGCCTTTTCTATCATCCCTTTTCTCTCAAACCTTCATTTTATGCATCATCTTTCACTCCTATGTTAATTTAACATCAGATGTTCCAGAAACTCCTCAGGGCTGCAGGAAAACCTCCAGACTTTTGGTGATGGGTCAGACCATGGTGGACACTGGTACCAGATATGAAAAATGAGGGCTGGGGGCAAGAGTAAAATGGCAAAACCAGTCATATGAAGCGAAAAACAAAAGGAGTTTGGAGCCTGCATGACTGTTTGAGTCCATTTGAAAAACATTAATTTTCTAAGTGCTATTGGCTTTTTGTGTTTAAGTGTGTTATCTTAGCATTATCAATCCAGTCAACTTCTGCCCCTACAAGTTTGATACTAACAGACAACCAGGATATCAGTCATACATTGCCACAAGCCGCAATGCTACAAATGCACCAAAGCATCACTCAAATCATGATTTCAACTAAGACTGGGCCAAACACACCTGATATCTTTTAGTGCTGCTTAGAGATCATACTATTACATATAATATGCTGAATAAGAGTACTATCTTGACCAAAACATATCCCATTCTGCAGTATCCCTGAGATTCAACTTTCTGTTGGCTATTTCAATGGAAACGGATACAGATCTGAGCAAAGCAGCATTCACTATCCTATCTCTTCTATTTTGCTCATTTATTTTTAAAAAAAGCAGCCAAGAAACTTGGTGAAAATCTACCACTAAGACAAACACATCTACCAAAACCTGTCGGAATTTACTAAAGTACTAGTGACTGAAATTCCTACATGTCAAGAAACTTGAAAGACATTTAAAACAGCAACTTGCATGAGATGGTTGAATGAGACTGGATGCCAGATCATGTTGTTATAGGAATTTAAACAGTGGATAATTTTAAAGTGTTTTGCATTGTATTTTTCATATTTTACACATTGGTTTGCAGATAGACAAAGACATAATACATAAAAAAATATGGACATGGGAGGTTTGCAGAGGAGATCCCATTGCTCTGTCCACAGCCCCAGCTGGAACCACAGGAAGGAGACACAATGGCAACACAAAGACACATGAAGGCAGATTATCAGTCCACTGCAAAGCACCATGGCTGTTAATCAGTACAGTAAATGTTATCACAACAGAGTACTCACATTTCTAGGCCTTGTACAAGGCTCACTATGCTTCAAGCAGGATTCAGGCTTTCATGGTGATTAAAGGCAGATGTCATATGTATAAGTAAGTTTATTACTTAGAAATGCCTGGTTCATTTTTGTGTGTGGAAGGAATCTTTCATTCAAAGGACATCTTCATCTCACTGCAGCATGATTAGCACAATGAAGAACATTTTTCCCCCCTCTTCAGGTTGAGGAGAATAAAAGAAAGTTAATTATACAACCCTATCTCATTCCATCCTATCAGGTTAAAACCTTTATTTTCCTGTCTGGTTTTCTACTACCATGAAAATCTAATCAGGTTACCATCTTTCAGAAGCAGCAGATGGCAGAACAGTGATACTTCAAAGTGATACTTCCATTTTTTTCCCCTATAAATGCCTGAATTACAGCAGCAATGACTACTCAGCATGTATCTAATATTAAACATCAAGTGAAATATAGGCATAGGCAAAATGACAATTATGGTCAAACACTACTGAAATCCTACTCTTTTAATTTTCTCATCCCATCTTGGAAATGCTTTCCTGCTCTAGAAGCTAAGAGTTCTCTTTTCAAGCACAATTTAACTCAACTGCCTACAAGCTGTTTCTCCAGCTCCCTAACTGGGCAGGGATCTTCTGTGCTGGTATTCACAGTGGTGACCAGACTGCACAGCCAGGGCTGGGTATGGGTGCGTGGGTATGTGAATTTTTAGGGTGCTCATTATTAGAGAGTACACACAACACCATGGCAGTCATGATGTTCTTTGCCTCATGTCCTTGCTTTGGTTGGCATGTGGCAAGTCCTCTCCTCTTTTGGTTCCCTTCATCATTCCCATCATCCCCACATGGAGCCAGGCCAGCTGGGTGGCACTAGCAATGGTTTTGCTGCGGGCTGCTTGCCCTGGGTGGAAAAGACATCAAACTGCTTTCCCAATGCCAGCTGCAAGGGCCATGTGAGGGCATCCTGGCTGCCAGGGATTGCTCCTGCCACACCTCCTCTCCATCCATTTGTCCAGCATGAGCTACAACTAGAAAAACAATCCCCCTTTCTGTTCTTCTGGGATTTCCCTCCCACTCAGTCAAACGCCTGAGTCAGCACAGCTATCCCTCATGATATCCCATTTGTGCAAAGGGAGACGACTGGAGCACAGGACATCTGGTCCCAATATCTAAAAACACTTAAATCATGCATGTCATTCCAAACATTTAAGGACTTCAGAAGTTTTCAGTTATTTTCATAAACATTTCCTAGTTGCTTCATGCAGAAAGCATTTCTCATGTTCCAAGTTTCACTCTAAAGAGGTGGGCAAATGTATATTCCACCTCATTTTAACTAGGGAAAAAAACCTCTCTAAAGATAAGACCAGATCTCGCTTAAGCTGTTTCTATGTTAACTACTTTTTAAAAAAATTTTAGGAGAGTACCAACATGTCCTGAAACACAACACAATTCAGATTCCATTGACAGGCGAAAAAGGGTGGTTATTATACACAATGTAAAAAAAGCCCCAAACCTATCCAACAAAGAAAAACCTCATAAATTTAGCTGTATAGGCTGGAAGGTGAGGTTCCAAGATGTTTTTCACTTAGTTACCCACTGTAATTTTTGGTAGCAGAGAGAGGAGTCCTGGCCCAGTGGTCAGCACTAGACTGCTCCTCTGGAGACCAATGCTCAGCTCCAAGTCCAAACAAGAGCTTCTTGCTTTTCCACATCTGTAAGCAGTGATAGCTTCCCATGCTACCAAACGTTAATTTGAGCACCCTGATGCTGAGTCCTGGATATGAGAAATACCATTCAGTGTAGCTAACAATTCCCTTTACAGCCCCAACCTACATTGTGAGTCAAGGTACGCTGATGCCAATGCAACAGAGGCACACTTGAGCCTGCTGTAACCTATTTAGTGTGAGCTTCAATAGCCATAAAGCTGTCACAAGATGGAGCCAGCATCAACTGGCTTCTTTTTTCAAAAGCCTGTATGGGTATCTCACAGTTTCTCTTGCACAGCTCTTGCAAGAGAGAAAATGCAGCATTTTGATGTAATTTCTTTCCTTCTTATCTTGCTGCTCACACTTCAGGTAGGGAGTACTTCCAAACTTTACCGTTGTAACATAGTCATACCACTATAACAGCAGAAAAATCCAAATTTCTTCTTAAAGAACAACTAGAAAATGCTTAACGCATTTCACAGCACAGAAAGCTTCCACTTTTCTAAGAAGCCATCTGTCAGTATGCTCTCACGACTTGACAATCAGACTTTCGGGTCATAAGAGATATTCTGTATGGAGATATCACAGAAAGAAAAAGCAGGTGTGAGATACTCTAGTTTGATGAGAGAATCCAGAGAACCTTAGTTTTATACTACAATGCACAAAATACTTTAAATCACTTATCTGAGTCTTGGATCATATTTTGGAAGGCAGACTAGTATTACAAAGCTCTTTTAGACACTGTTTATTAACATCAAAATGAAATATGAAAAGCACTTTCTGTTAAATCCAGGATCTGAACTACTCTTCTAATGTACCCTAAATACAGTGAAATGGTATTGCAACAGCTAGAAATAACTGTTATTACTAGAAAGAATTTTTTTAAACTGCACTAATGTACTCCTTCTAAAAATAACCTTTCAAAACAACATCATCACAATTGTGTTACCCAGAAATGTTACAATATGAGTAGCACTCCAGTCGTCACCTGGGACCCTCACATCCCTACTACTCCTAGTTTTCCTGAAGCAAATGTTTTGATCTTCCCAGCAGACTGTGCTGCAGGCCCTAGCAAAGATCACATACCTCACAAAATTTCTCTGCTACTGTTTAAGAACAGCAGCATGAGAAGGGGGTGGAGATAAATCTAGACACAGTTGTTCCTCTTTAAAATTTCACCTTTTTTTCTTTTTATATAACCACTACAAAAAACCTAAACCAGTCTCAAGACAATCTCTTCTGCCTTCAAATAATGTCCCTCTGCCACCTCAGTCATAGCCACTTCTGTAAGACCCTAGCAAATTACTGCTTGGTGGTCTCAGTGTTCTACCCTGAGTCATATTTTAATTAGTAAGGGCATTGAGAAAAGATCAGTGTACAGATATTGGCGAATCTTCAAACAAGAGTACACGCTGTCCATTTTATTCACAATGAAAAATCTCTTAAAGAGATTTCGATAAAGATTTGTCTCCTGCTTGCAGCCCACGTTTGTAATGTTTATATAAGTGAAGGATATAAATCTTTTTCAAATGAACCCCACGGTTTTTAAACCAGCCTCGTTATAAACTGCCTGTTTCCGTTTTGCCTGCCTAAGCAAGCAATGCAGAGCCTGCTTGGGATAGACTGGAACTAATTTAATGTGCTCCAGGTTTAATCCCCATCCTCCCGGCTTTTACTGGCAGATTTTACACAGAGGACTATTGCTGACTTTAACAATGATTCATGTGATAAGTGGGTTTTGATTTGTTTTTCCACATCAGAAAACATGCAAGAGAAATGCCACCAAAATAATTTTAATAAAACATGGCCGAGACAGAGCCAAGTTAAAAGAAATAAGAATAACTAAACCTTAACACAAAGAACCGTTTCTCTGTGTTTGAATTTATAAAGGTGTATTTCTAGCTTGCTTTAGGCAGAAGAGCCAAGAAAAGTGTGCGGACCTCTCCGCTGGCGTGGAAGGGGGCCGGCGCGCAGTGCCGCAGCCCAACGCGCTGGAGCGCGGACCGGGATCTGGGGCGAGGAAGGAGAAGCGGGACAGACCCCCGGCAGGACAGATCCCCGGCGGGACAGAGCCCCGGCGCGGCACCGGGCGCCCCGGCCGCGCCCTGCAGGTGGCGCTGTTGGAGCGCCGCGGGCGCGGAGCCGCCGCCTGGAAAACTGATCCGGGCTGAGCCCGGCCCTCTGCAGCAGACACCCAATATCGAGAAAATCCTGCTACGTCGTTTCTGCTGCGGACATGATGCTTCGCTTTCTTCTTATTCCTTATTTTTTTTTTTTTTTAATTTGTTTTAAATTCGCAGGGGCAAAAGATATTCATTTACAGGGCGCCATGAAAAAGGGACAGCAATTACAGATGTAATAATAACAACTGTTCAGTTTTGCAAAAGGTAACTGAATGGCCGATGCTGAGACCATGTAGATGCTATTTCGCAATCACCTTCTAGTGTATCGAATTCCCTGCTCATTTACATAAACCAGATGTTTCCCCGACAAACCAAATTCCTTGAAGAAAACCCAGAAGTTGCTATACTTCATGTCTGAAATGAAAGATGATGTGAATGTTCCATTAGCCACTAAAGGCAAATGTATACGTTAAGTGCAACGGTTTCCTTTTATTTAGCACAACTTTTGTGAGGGCTTAGATGATCCTCGGCAGAAGCGTTAGAAAAGAAAAATGAAGCTACTTAAATTTACCCACTGGCCTCAAAAGCTTCCACTTCCCTCGAGAGTGAAATGCCTTTGCCAGATCTTGACACTCAAACTAGTCCATAGAGTGGACAAATACTTTAAAACAAGTAATCAGAATTCCTCATTCCTGCAGGAGAGTTGGCTCCTGGAACCTTTGTTCCTGGTGCCAGATTCCCAGAGGATCATTGAAAAACAATTGTTGTACTAGTTTAATAATAATTTAAAATTGCAGCCTTTTAGTATACATGTGGGTAAAGTGAAGGACATGAAAAATATGTATTTGCTGTTACTGAAAGAAAAAGTTATTATCAGGAAAAAGTTCTGAAATCTCTCAGTTACTCCTAATTCTTATTGCTTTTACCAAAAAACAGCATGCTAAAGTTGTAGATTACTACAGGAACAACAGTGTTTTACATTTAAACTGAAGGGCTGAATTCACGGAAGATGCCTGAAGGTTTTACTTGTTACTCACTTAATCTTCTAGAACATACACTTATCCTTCCAATACGTTGGACTCTACCAACTTTTGGTGTGAAGCTATTAAAATCCTGGTAAGAAGGGGAAATCCTCAGGCACAGAGCAATAGAAAATTTGCCATAAAAGCAAAACATTCCACCAGAGAATAACTAGTAGGTAACTGATCAACAATCAAATGACCAATAATAGCCCAAACATTAGAAAAAGAGCAAGAGTGAGCTACAAAAGCCAGTATTTCATGCTATTCTCTGCAAAGAGTGCCATGAAATGTAGAATATTTAGAGCCATGGCCACAAAATTCAGAATAGGCTGTGATACTGCAGCTAGGAATATAGAAACCACATAGCAAAGGCAACTTTGCTAGTGGTAATGGCAAAATAATGGGAAAAATTTCTTGATTTGAAAAAATGTTGGGAGTCCTGGGATGATCCAAACTCACTCTTTATCCTGACACTGAGGTATCAATGGGCTTTGCAAGAGCTGACTCAGCTTTCAGCTGTAAGAAATTCTCCTTGGAACCAGCACAACCATCTTTTCTCAGCTCTTCAGCACAGCCTAGCAAACACTGAGCCAACTGCAAAATTACTGAGAATTGGACAAAAAGAACCACTCACCAGTTGTCAGTCTTGAATTAGATGACGTTTCACTAGCCACCTATCTCATCTAAACATACTATGAATTTAGAAGACAAGGTTATTAAACCTCTACATCAAACCACTCAAGGAAGGTATGTAGCAACTTCAGTAAAGCAAAATTGAAACAAAATACTCCAGAACAATGGAGTTAATGTTTACTATTGGTCCTTTCAAAAGACACTGTGGCCCAAGGAGGGCCATGTTGCCCTGGTGCACGGCAGTCATGTTTCCCTCTCCTGATAACAGCACAGCACTGCCACAAATCCCACTATTCCCACATCCAAATGCTCCTACATTCGCCACTGAGACAGCCCTACTGACTACTGTTAAATCTTCCACGTTCACAAAAGCTACTCTGGGTGTTACAAAACCTTCTGTACTTATGTTTCCACTTTCTGGCAAGAAGGATTACATGAATGTGATCATGTACAAAACGATAAACATCTATCCACAAACTAAGCCTCCTGCCAACACAGGCAAAAAACCTGACATGGATAACAGGGAGAAAATAATGTTAAAATACTATTTTGGCTGCATCCCTCCAAGCTGCAATGAGCAGCGAGCCTTTGAAAGACATTCCTCCAAAATCACAAGTTCTCAACTTACAGTTCTCTCCACATAAAATAACGTGGCATTGTCATATGCTGGCAGAAATTTAACTCACTCTAGAATAGATTTCTCTCCAAATCTTATTATGCAAATAAATAAACAGACAGCATGACTGATTCACCATTTTAATACAACATAATCAGAGCAATTCTAAGTCAGTATTTATTTTTTAATAATCAGCCTTTTTTTTTATTAAGGGGCAAAAACCAACCTCTCAGTGTATCTTGTTGAAAAGATTGCTCAGTTTGTTCCCAACACTCACCAGTAATACACACTAATTACCATCAGAGGTTCCCTTCATACATCTGATATCACAAGGGAGGGCTGAACTCAAGCCCACGCTACATAATTAAATTCAATGTTTTCATCTTGGAGCAAAGACCAGATTGACAGCTTGGTGAAACAAAAGCCCTTATCTAGACAACTGATAAAGTAAGTATGCAAAAGCTCAGGAGGTTAGGGAGTAGTCTGAGCTCCCATACTACTCAATCTCTGCCAATTTGGCAACAATTAGATCCCTAAGAACGAGACTGATACTCTCAACTTACTTGGTATGTGCCATGAATAACCAGGATATAACACTGCCTTTAAACCAATGGTCTAAAACTACATTTCCTTGCTTATTGCTTATCAAAGTCAGTGTCAAAGTGATTCTTCCAGTCACATCTGATGTTTTTCCAATAATTAGTAATGATCACTGCCTGGCCGCATTATTTGTGATACACTGCTTTATCTTTTAAATAATGTAGTTTTCCAGCTTCAAAGCTGACTTCACAATGTCAGGACTTCATACTATTGGTGGAATTTTAGTTTTATTTCTAACAGGACTCAAACTTTCCAGAACTTAACTTTTATATTTAAAGCTATCCACTCATGAAGAACAAACAACTCTCTCCAGGGATATGATATAGGAACATTTTCAAAATCATGGTGCAAAACACAAACAGCTGTAAAAAATAAAATATCAAGTCAATTTTCCTGACACTACGTAAGCGTTCTCCAGAGTGTGTATTTTGTTCATAATAAACTGTATTGTATAAAGAACTGAAAAAGAAACTCAATGTATTCTTCTCAGGAAGATTTTCCCCAGCAGATTTTTGTCAGAATGGCTCTCCTGGACTGTATAACATCCTTTGCTTCTCAGTCTTCTATGCATGCTACATTATTCAGCTGCTAGACTGGTGAATTATGAGGTTATGAATAACATGATGTTCAGTATTTATATGAAGACTACACTTAAGATGTTTTTTTGGAAGAAATGCAAAAGCAGCTTGCTTCTCAACAAAAAAAAAACTAAAAGCACATGCTGAAACAGACATGGAAGGCTGACATTACCAAGACTGAGGAGCACTTGGAACTTCTGCAATGGGTGGGGGAAAGTTGGGAAGGGCAGCAATTAGAAATGTTTTGGAAGAAGAAAACATTTTTTAGGGTGAAAGTTAACTTTTACTGTGCCAATCACAATTTAAGTTAAATTCAAGTTTATTTTTCCTAATTCAGCTTATGATCTCATCTAGTCATCAAGGATGATTGATGATGTTCCAGCACTTGGGCATTTGCCAGTTGCAAGTAAAAGGGAATTATTTATTTTTCTTTAGCACTACACTGCTGCCATTAATTGTATCCCACCCCTTTTGTTTACAGCCTGTCACTGAAGCCACAGCTTTATTTTAATGTGGTATAAGCTCTTGTCTGGGGTTGGTAGTGTAAGTGATCTAGCAGACGTCTTGCACAAAGAGCATCATTTTGCACAGAAAACACGCAGCCTTTACTTCTGAAATTATCCCTTCCACTGATCCAGACAGGATTGTCTTCTCTCATTTAAATGTGGACTTCAAAGCCATAAAGTGAGCAATGGACGCTGTCATTTTCCTTGTGGTAAAACTACATTTACTTAATCCCTTTAAAAACAAACAAACAAGAAAATTACTTTGACCTCTGCCTTGGCACAAGGATTCTGATTTGAAATGTGTATTACATGTCTAACGCCCTGTAACTGTGTCCAGCTGAACTGGGTCAGATTTATGTGCAATTAGGAAAAAAGGAAATCAAAACAATTTCATTTTCATGTTTGTTAACATCAAAACATCTTGTAGCAGCATTAAGCTTTAACTGAAACACACAGAAGAATGAAAAAAAAGTAACTAGAGGAGTGATCTGATAAAAACGGTGTTAAATAAATGGACTTTCTCACTTGCATTTTTTCTGGATTAAAACTATTCAAAAATGTATATTTGAAGGTCCCCACTTTGGCTGTTCATAAGCCACAGGGAGGTTTTTTTGCATGAACTCTTCAACCTGAGAGTTTTAGCAGAAAAGCTTCTTTACAAGGCTTAATTAAAAGCAGGTTTAAGTCGGGGCCCTACTCAGTCTGGGTTTTATTTTGGCCTTTACTCTGTGTCAGAAGTCAAGTCCCAAAAGAGAGATGAAGTTCATTATTGAGTCAGGAGAATATTTTCTCCTTCATTCTAAGCCCAACTAAACATGTTTCAGGTTTGAATGTGGGTGTCTCCAAATGAGATTTTATATAATATGCACCTAAGGGTGAAATGTAAGAAGATGCTAATCATGATGTCTAACTTTGCCCTACATAATAAATAATGTGTGAAAAGCACACTGCAATCTTCTTTGCGTGCAACTGGTTAGGTATGGGGAAATGTATATTCTAAACAGATGGTGTTCACAATGAGTGTACTTCACACCATCAGATGTTCACAATAAATGCAACGTCATTGTCATGAAGCGTGGCAAATACTCATGCAGACACACTATAAAATGCACTGAGCAATGTACCAAACCACAACAGCACTGGCAGATCTGTTGGAAAACAACATTTTCCACCATGTTTTAAGTAGGAGCTTCTTGGAGACTTTAGAAATCGAATACTATGCTAGCGGTTTTTAAAGCATGCTCTCCTCAAAAGCAAGATTATATTTTAGCACAAATAACTATAAAGAAGTTCACTCCTATCAGTCATTCTAGTACAAGGAACAAGGACCAATAGTCAAGCAGTTAATCCCTTCAGTTAACAGGAAATGTATGATGTTATCATTGGTGGTTTTGTAACTGGACAGTAGGCACAGCCTAGCGCATCCTGTTTGCAACCAATAGCAGAAGCCAATGCAAGACTGTGATATTTGTCATAAGCATTTCTAAGAACAAAAACATGGTGATGTTTTTCAAAAGGCCTTTCAATGTTCACCAGATGTGGAGCACATGTGACCCTTGAATGTGAGAGAATAATGTGACAATAAAGTTGAATCAATACAACATGTGCCAGTAATCATACCAAGATGACATGCAAATGTTTTAAAAACAAAAATATGTAAATTATTTTTAGTTCTTCAGGACAGAAAATTTGGGCACCTGGTCATCCATGAGTTGCTGTTTCCATCATCATTTGAGAGCCCATCTGCTTGAAATATGTTTCTCCCTGGGTGAGACAGCATCTTGCTTTTGTATTTTTATGTAAAGAAATTCCATTCTGGTGCCATTACTTACTGAAAATAATTAAGAGTCAAGAGATTTAAAGCTTTCCTCTGCCTCTATGTATTTCATGAAAATAAAACTCCTATGAATAACACATGCAGGAAAAGGACAAGAAAACTAGAGCCAGGCAAGAGTGCTTTAGTGATGTCTTAAAACTGTGTCCCCTCTTCTGACTTACAGAAGGGAAACATAATGAGAAGAGGCACACCACTCCATGTTTATCTTTATTACTCTAAGTCTACCCATCAGATACTAAAGAAACAATTCATTTTCTGCTAGTGATCACTTCTGGAGGAGGTCTGGCTCAGGCTACGGATAAAACACATATGCACACAGCGATAGGCTAGGAAACAATTAATTTCACAGAGGCAACAAAACCATTTGCAGATGCTGATATTTGAAGTTCAAACCGATAGTCTTACATGGGTGAATTCATACAGAGAAAAAATTTCATTCCATGTAGCTCAAAAATTGGATGAAATCAGAACCCAAAACAAAACATTGGATTTTTGCAAGCTGTTCAGACTTCCCCTAAAACACATGGTGGATTCCCAATCTATATATTTGTTGCCAATGCTTGCAGTCAGACCCCTAGAAATTAAATGTGGGCACATATTTCTTCAGTATATTCAACCTTTTCTCTGCTGTAAACAAACAGATGAAACTAAACCAGCATGTAGACAAAGCCAAACTTGGCTATGCCAGTGACACTCCCTTGAAGCCGCAGCATGTTGTGTCCTTGTGCATCTTCTGTCACCTCTGAGAAGATGTTGTGAACCATTTCTCTCCTACAGCAGGTAGCTTATCAAACAACCTTTTCTTCCACAGAACAGAGAAAAAGCACATATTTCCAACTGATCTGTGGCAAAAGCCAAGGTCTCACCAAGATGAGCATGGAGAAACAGCAGATAAGGGGACACCAAATGTGCTAACTGAGTTGTTCTAAAGTTTTCCAGAACTACTGTGGAATTCAGACTACTTGAATGTTGTGTACTGACTCCTTAAGCACTGAGTATTTTTTTGTGGAATTGCAGAAATTAAATCACCTGATCAGAAAATACACCTACAGTCTGGGGAAAAACCTACTGAGAAGGAAGCAGGATTAAGTGAGAAAGCTACATATATTTTGAAATTTATTCCTATGTATCATATAGTTATAATCAGTATGTATCATATAGTTACAATCAGAAGAACTTTGCTGAGGCTACTGTCCAGTAGAGATAATGAATTTTAAGTAGTGGTACTTGATACCAAGAACTTTGGCATTTTAAATATTCTTTGTTTGTGATGTAAGCAGAGATTGAACAGTTTTTTTATAACCATATATGTTAAAACAGATATAAGAATGAATGATTTTTAAAAACATACTTTCAAAACCAAACAGAACTTTAAAAAACCATGCCAGTGAGAGCCTGGTCACCATGGACACCAAAGCCATAATTAAAATATATGTTAACAAAAAGGCAGTTGACCATGTGTGTGAAAAAACACACTCTGATACTGTTACTGGAAAACAATATTCTGAGCAAATACATTTAATATCTACAGCTATTAACAGTTACAGGTGTCTTAATGCAGTATCTACATCTTCCCAAATTCAACTGTCCTATCTCTGTTTCTGTGTTGCAGAAGAATACTGGGTTAAGAAACTCAGATAAAGCCAGAGACAATTTTTAAAAACAGAAACAAAATGCTCCTTATTTTTTATCAGAGAAGAACATTTCTGTTCAGGAAAGGCAAAAGCACTATGCAAGGGTAACTCAGATGCAACTATGAAACATGCCTGAATTCTTTGCTGCCTATGGCTTAGGAGTTATTTCATTTTCCCTAGACTTGAGGATAGGTAGGGAAGAAGTTCTAGAATAAAAACTGATGGATAGAATTAAGTCATGTTTGGAGAGTTTCTCATCTCTGGCACATTACCTTTTCCTCTTCTCTTCCAAATGCCCTCGTTAAAAAGAATTTGAAACTTTTCCCTTCCCCAGAGACTCAGATTATAATTTATTACTTATCTGTTATCTACATTTTATTTTCCTGAAGAACAAACCTACATCAAGCTGACAGTTGTGCTGAATGGCAATGGTTTATGGACCAAGTAATTTATTTCTTGTAACTACAACCATATGTTTTAACCTGCTACAAAATTATGAAATACTTCCCATCAATAGTGAGTCCAAGTTAGATTTCTATACTGAATTGCCTAATGTGAATGCACAGCATTTCTGTACTTCAAACAAACAGTGTGGGGACGTAAACAGCAGTTAAATGTATTCATGCCTTATTAGACACAGCTGCACAAATGGGCTGTCGTATTTCATTAGAAAATACCGTACAAGTTTTACGTGTGCACAGTACCCTTCATTTCTGCAGGCAACATGACTACTTTAAATTACAGAAACACTCACAGAACCATATGCTATTGGTTTTAAAGGCACACAAAGGCAAATGATCTGGGATGAGGTGGTGCAGCGGGACATCCAGAGGGAAATTTAATTATTTTCTGCTATGCCTTTTTATTTTATTTAACAAAATATTCTTATTAAATATCCAAAAGAGTGAAGACAGAGACTACAATGCTACAGAAGCTCCAGAATAAGGAAATGCACGTAATTTCTAGGTAATAGAGCAAGTACTTCCTTTTGCTTTTTGGGGAAAGGTGGGATGCAAATGACAATCAAGCAGTCTTGTTACACAAGCGTGTCTTGCATCAGCCCTCACAATGCTCTGCACCAAGCCAGGAATGCCACAGTCAGCAGGCAGCTTTGAGCATTAATTCATTTTTGTCGGGTCTATGGTATGCTGACTTTAATGTTCTTCTGCTCAAATATGCTGCCACAGGGTGAAATGCAGAGGCTTCTGAAGAGCCATCTTTTCAGACTGAGAGAGTCTCTAGAGAAACTTAATGGCAATGGTAACTTAGCTGAGGAGATGTGAACTGGAGAAAACCTAAAGAAAGATAATCCCTAGAGGAAAATCTCTCTTCCCAAGAAAACTCAGGAACGTGTTGGAAATGCTGAGTAGTTTGAGTCATTTGTCTATTACACACACCTGTGGGACAGTAGATGTAGTAGTAATCTCTTTGATTAAATTCTAATATTCTACACTTCTGTAAGAGGGAAGAGTTAGAGCAACAACTATTTTAAGTAGAGCTAACCAGTCAACTCCAAAACAATGCCAATGGCAATAAGTACTATACAGGCAGAACTTTGGAAAGCCAGATTTGATTTTAAAAATTATTCTTCATTACCTACTGCAGATGTAAAATTCCATTAGTATTTTGCTGGTTAAATCAGCACATTGTTTTCAAACATGACTTGCTTTTGTAACCTAGAGAAAGGCAACAGAACCTGACTTCTTTGCGGGAAATGAGCAAAGAATAGCAAGCAAGTCTATACATCTACAAAAAAAAAATATAAAATAATTTATAATGAACAAAACCTACCATGGCTCCATAGCTGGACCAAGCCACAATTAGCCTGTTGTGTACTAATGACTTCTTGCGTAGCTTCCTTTGGGGGTGGGGTTTTTATTGGAAACAACAGGGTTTTGTAAATTCTCCAACACATTGCCAGTTCCACTTCACCACACAAAAGACAAAATCTTAAGTCCAAAAAGAAGTTAAGTCCTAGACCACCCTGATCTCAGCTGGCCTGAAAGCTCAGAAAATTAACACCACCTTGTTTTCCATCAAATAATCAAAATCAAATTTAAGAATATACTTGTTTTTCCTACTGAAAGTAAGTGCACCTCTATATCTATGAATGCCCCATGTGCTTAGAAATATCTGATCCAAGGAAACATGGGGGACCTGTTGAAAGTTAATATAACTCATTAAGGTGGGGAGACAAAGGAAATGCAATGTGGCAGCCCCACTGTTAATTTTGGATATTGCCCACCATAAAGTTTTCACTAGTTTTCAACTATGTTGTTTCTGCTTTCTCCTTGCTCGTTTGTAGGAAATAATCAAGTATATCCTCCAAAGGAAGAAAAATCAAACTGACAGACTAATATAATTACACTCAAACACACATATACAGTGCTGGCACTATCAAACTGGTTTGCAGATAAGAGATTTGATAGGTGATTACTGCCTTTGAGCTAGGAAACACAGTGATCAGCAGTTCCTATGAATAAAGCTCTCACTATACACTGTGTTTTGTGGTGTTGACTTCATTATTATTACAACAGTATCTGTTGGGAGGGAGAACATACGGGCTGTAAAAATAAGGTAATGCTCATTTCCTTAAAGACTACAGTATAGTTAGTGAAAGCAGAAAAAATCCAAAGGTAAACACAGTCTGGCTCTGAAAAGGGGACAATATCCAATTACAATTATTAGCTAAGATAACATACATATCATCTCAAAATGAACTCCTTGCCTTTCTAACCTAGCCTATGACAAGGTGAGTAAACCATTTTGACTGAAAGCATTAAAAAAATTACACCAAACAAGTACTTTTATCAAATAACTATGAGAAGTACAAGGAACGAAATTGATACAAAGTAAAATTCTAGAATACAGATGGAGCTGTTTACTTCCCCATCTCCATCCATATATGACTTTGTCTGCCAGTAACACTCAATTAACATCAAATTGATGAGCTTATTAGCAGAGACTTAACACCACAAAAACACAGCATACAGTAAAACCTTGACAATTAACTTGTCAATCAGGAGGCTGATGAATGGGCATTGCTAATGGGATTTCTGTAGTTAAGAGGCAAAAAGATGAACTAAAGGGATCTCCAGTCTTACACTGCTTACTTGTGACCACAGAAGCCACACCTAAAAAGGCACTGCTTACAAGTCCCTGCCTTCCAATATAAAAGATGCTGCTGCCAAGAGTTCTTGACTCCTCCCATTGTTGGATCCAAAACAATGCATTCCGTTTTTCTGAGGGTTAATAAGCCATGCCATTTGTCCAGTCTATTGGAGACAATTGCCATATAGGAAAAGTGCCTTGTAAAACATATTTCATGTATGACTGAGCCTGACCTGTGTAAGCAAAACCAGAATAAAGCAAGACAAGTTGTTTTTTTTTGTGAGAGTGGTACCAATCTCAAGAAGTAGAGACTGGAAACCAGATATGCATCTAAAGGAAATCAGGTAGTAGGAAACTCTTATCACTGGAACACCATGTAGAGCAAAGCAAGGACTTATTGGGATTACAGAAGCTTTGCCTCATGGAGCACAATTATCAGCATAAGAATAAATGATGATTTATTCAATATTGTTAATATTGTGTCTCCTCACTACTCTACATATACTGGCAGGGATTGTGGGCGCCCAGCTTTTGGCACAGTTAATATTAGCTCTTACAGAAAGTAAGGAGTTCTTGTTACATCTTAAGGAGAAAAGCCACAGAGGAGGAAGAATGGCAAGTGGCAGGCAGAGCCATAGCTCTGCACAGGGATTCCAAGGACAGGTGAAGCACTCTGGCTTTCACTGGTGTCCATGTGACACTAGGAATAATCTTGCCCTTCTGCAGCATTGCGTTAACCAGATAGCAACTGCCATATAATCACAATATGTATCTAAAACCCAAGGCAAGTAAAAGGTATTAATTGTTTAAAAATTTCTAACAAAAAAAAGGGCATTTGGGTACAGGGGGTGATAGTGGATTTCTGCTTTCCCCTCTGAAAAGCTGTCTCCTACTACAATAATTTATACATTGGGATTCCTTCATTTTACAAGAAGTATTTTGGTTTTGTACATAGAACATTATTTTAACAGT